>CM060909.1:87015153-87495153 GCA_030737875.1 Allium sativum
AGAAATTTGTATGTGATTTTTGCCCTTAATCTCGTTTATTTGCGCTCGATTTTTGCTCTTTTTTTCTTGTTCTTGCCGATGATGATTCTTTTGTATTTATAGGGATTTTAATCCCTAAGAGCTCTGATTCTAGATACTTCGATTGCCTCGTATTTCTCTTGCGATATTTGTTGGAATATTGCAGATTTTTCTTTGGTAATGGTTTTGTATTTTGGATTTTGAAATCTTCAACCTGTTATGGAACTTGCATGAGATTTTTATTATTTTGAGTTGGTTCGTGAACTTGCGTCTGACTTTATTTTTGCTATATTTTTGGATAGTCTCTCTTGACTTTCTAAACATGTTGGCTGAAATTATGAGGAACAAACAAACACTTGCCAAATTTCCCGAAATGTTTTCTAGCCTAGCACCATACTAAAAATGCTTGTTTTCAGGAAACTTAAAACTTGCCATAAATCGTCACTTGATTGAAACCCATGCTTTGAATGTTGTGAAATCAAATCGGTCCAAAACATGATTTTGTCGAATTTATACTTGCCCATAATTCCATTTGCTATTGCTGAAATGTTTAAAGGACATGCAATCTTGGACTTGCTGTCTTGTTGACTCTTGAACCTGATATTGTTGTTGTATCTTGGCAACCTTGATATTTCACATATGTGCATCCACATGCTGCTCTGTATTTAAATAAACTGCTGCACCAAACTTTTTTTTGAGAACTTACACTTGAGTCCACATTTTCATGTTGTTGCATTGTTCATGATCCTCTGTGTATTGCTTGATATACATTGATGTGTTCATATGCTTCACTTTCCACTTGAGTATGGCTTGTTCATACTGCCATCTATATGTTGCTCGAACACTTGACATGTTTCACTTATGTAGTTCATGCTACTTTTGAAAGTTTTATCTTGCTTGTGAAATGTTGTATGACCATTATAGCTCACTGATTTGTTGTTCCTCTTTTTGATGTTGCTGTGTACTATATTTTTGTTGCATGTCCGTGAGAACTGACCTTAATCCCAGTTCTATAGTTGGCTCGACCACTGGTCCATGCTGAGATGAACTGCCCCTTTGCATTTGTATTTCTTCACTACTGTTTTGAACTTGAATTGTCCCCTGTTATTAGTTGAGCTCAATCAAGGTGTAGCATGCTTCATGTTGCCTTGCCTTTCCTATATATATTCACTGTTGGTTGTATATGTTGATCCCATGCTATTTGTACATTGTGTGAGCTGCATCATCATGCTTCTTGAACATGTTGAACCTTTGAGTCCACTGGCTCGACCACTGTTGTATTTGTTGAATCATGTACGTGTCAATGCATTGCCAGCTTGTGATTTTGCTCCATCGAGATAGTCCACTTGGCTACTCCTCAGTTGCACACTTGATTGGCAAGGCAATGCACACGTATACACACACACACACACACGTGTGTATATGCAGCCATCTAGACAAATTTTCTTGTCCCTGCACTGAAATATTTTGTATATATAGTGACTCCCTTGTGGTATTTACAGTGAATACATAAGTAGTCTGTATTAGAGAATTCGTACTAGATCTAGAAAATGATGAGAAACACACACAAATTCTGAGGCAAAAAAAAAAATTTAATAAATTTTTATTTGCATGTGTTTGGTTTTATTTCTATTGCAGTATACTGTGTGTGTGTTTCATGTGACACGTAAGCAGATGATGACCGGACTGACAGTGAGCTGTGGAGACAAAGAACAGAAGACTGTGTCATTGTATAAAATGAATGTATGAGTGTAAAACAGAGTGATTGTGTATGAGTGTTGTATAGAGAACATGATATGTAAATGAAATTGTTGTGTCAGTAGAATGAACAAATAGTGGAGTTGTAAAAATTGTATTGTTTGAATATTGAAATAAAATATTATATTTGAATAACAAATGTTGTTTGTCTATTAAATTCTGTGCAGTTTGCATTTTATTCAACTTAAATATTTATTTCTATATGTATAGTGCACAGTACTATTTTTAAACACATTTATATTATTTATATATATATTTGTTATAGTGTAGAATCTTGTTTTCTTCCAGTGTTATTCTCAGCTTTCCTGTTTTGGAGTTCCTTGAAATTCTTTAACATTAGCTCCATTAACTTTTTCTTTTCATTACATATGAATGGCTCTAATTGAGCACTCTCAATTTCAGCTTCTAGGCTCGCAATGGCATCTAGAATGGTTTGCTCAACATTTATCTTCTTTTTCACTTTTACCTTTGGCTGCTTTACTTTGTTGTTACTCGTACCTAACATCAAGTTAAAGTCTTCTTGCAGGAAGTTGTCGAGCATTCCATTGGATTCCTGAACAACGTTAACTGAAACAGTCTGATTTCCAAAGATTACCACTGGGGTACTATACTGCTGTTTTTTTAGGAGAAATACACTGTAAAAATCCAGGTTTGGAGCCATAAACATAAGGGGTCATGTAAAATAGTCCCACCCTCATTCATAGCATGTTCAACATTGTTACGTCGTTTATTATGGCTTGAATTGCATTCTTGCTACCTGACTCGTCAAACATAGCACAGTCAACAACATTGGGAGAAACAGCAGTGCTAGAAGCTCTGTTGTGCAAACCAAAACCATCATTTTAATGTTCATCAACACTGTCGCTAACCTTCTCCTTACTGTTACCTTCAACAACTCTATCCATTCTAGCTTCCAAGATCTTAGTCATGTCAGTAGCTTCCACGGCTTCAACAAACTCATCCTCTTCACGAATGTGAGTGTTGAACATGTCATTACCATTACCAGTTAACTCCTTTAATACTTCATATTTGTTGGCTATTGGAAGGGCAGCAGTACAATATTTTGTAGAACTACCAACTACCCTATTCCATTTCTGTTGACCACTTGCAGGAATAAATCCCACCTTATCACTACCTCTCGCCGGATTTCCTTTGCCTTGTCCCTTTGTAAGTACTTTGCTTCCAGCTACGTTCTTTGTTTCCTGTGTGTTCACCATCCTCCGTTGGTCACCGTCGACATATCCGGCTCGTCCATTAGTTACATTTTCAGCGTTAACCGCAGAATGCTTAGGGCAATTGATGTTCATATGACCAAATACATTACAAGAGCTACAAGTGTCAGGTCTCTATACATATTTGACGCTGACGTCGTGTTCAGTTCCATTAGGAAAAAGAACAGTAAATTTTTGAGGAATTTGGCTTTCTGGAGTTATCTCTACAAGGCACTTCGCAAATCCTAACCAATCTAAACTCTCAGTCGCCTTGTCCATGCAAAGAAACTTGCCAAGATGCGATGCTAACCAACAGATACCCACCTTCGACCAAGCCATTATCGGCAGTTTGGACATTTTAACCCATATAGGCACGGATTTGACTCCCTTACCCGAAAGACCCATACTGACATCCCATTTATTTATAAATCATTTTTATATATGTCTTTAACATATATATTTTTACTTCAAATATTCTATTTTAATACATAGAAAAATAGTTTATTTTAACTCAAGATTCACCAGAATTTATTTAAATAATAAATGCCATGATTTGAAATTTTTATTTTTTAAATTTTCTTAAGACGTGTCAACGTGGGTAACCCCCTTGTTTACATGGTGACCGTTGGGTTTCAAATTCAAATTTTGAAAATTTGTGTCTTTTGATTTCAAATCTTTTCTGAAAGGTTTTGAATGTTATGACATTAAAAATAGGCTTCCGGAAACGTAATTTTTCAATCAATTTCATTATTTTCTTCCTCCTTTATCGTCTTTCCATTAAAACTCTTAATTTTTTAAATTCTATACTTATACTTTGCCAAATTTAAAAGAGAATCACATCAAACTTCTTCTATTATGATTCTCTACTACACTCTCTCAAAGATTCAAGTGATACTCAAGAGTTATAGGGTTTCTGAAATCAAAGATCGCAAGATGAAATTCTATCGTGTCAATCTTAAAAAATCGGCACTGAAAAGGTGTGGTTGTAGCCCATTCAAATCTTCTAGGTGTGGTCGTTGCCTGTACAAATCTACTGGGTATGATTGTAGCCAAAATCATTTGAGCTCATTGTGCTCCAAAAACTGGCGGGTGTACCTCGTGGCCTTAAAATTGAGGATTGTAGTTTGGATATTATTATTGAAAAGGAATGTACATCAACCCAGAGTTGTGTGGGACTGGGTATAGGGTACTCCGAACTAGTATAAAAATTTGGTGTGTTCTTTCCTTTTACCTCTTTTTATGAATTATTATCTACATCTGTGCTTAAATCTGTGATCATATCATATATATGATTTGTATTCCATTCTAAATAACTCAAAAGGATTTCAAGAAATTTATAAAATTCACAAAACACTATTCATCCCCCTCTAATGTTTAGTTTTCCATAAGATGCTTAATTTTCATTTGCCAACATTTGGTATCGGAGCATTGGTTTTCAAAGTTTTCATAATCTGAATTTTGTGAAAAGTTTAAATGGCAATCAACATTGGTATTGTCTACACTAATTTTCTAGTTCATTTTTAGAAGGTCAATCCACTGTTCGGCCACCATTGTTTAATGGTAGCAATTATGCATATTGGGCTTGTAGGATGAAAATTTATTTGCAACCAATAGGAGTAGACACTTGAAGTATTACACAGACTGAATATATTGAACCCACTGTTAATTTTGCATAATGGACTAATGAACAAAAGTCTGCTGCGCAAAATAATTCAAAAGGCATGAATATTTTATTTTGTTCACTAGGTAGAAATGGATTTAATAGAGTATCTATTTGTTAATCTGCATATGGAATCTTTAGAACTTTGCAAGTGACTCGTGAAGGAACAAGCAAAGTTAAACAGACTAAGATGTCCATGTTAACCAATCAATTTCAATTATTTAAAATGAATTCGAATGAGATTATCTTTGATATGTATTGAAGGTTCCAAGAGATCATGCATTCACTAATAGCCTTGGGAAGATATATTCTAAGTAAGATTAAGTCGGAAAAATCTTGAATTCATTCACTCCATAATGGGTACAAAAGACTTTAGCAATAGAAGAGGCCAATGACATTATTGCTGTGAATATTGAAGAGTTAATTGGAAATCTAATGTCATTTGAAGTTCATATGCAAGGAAGAAGAGAAAATACATCCTCTGAAAGGAAATTTATAGGATTCAATGCGATAACCGAAGATTCAAACTCAAATACCGATGATGATAAGGAAATAACATTTACAACAAGGAATTTCAGAAAGTTTCTAAGGCATAGAAAGAGGAATAATTTCAGAAGAAATGAACATGGAAATTCGATGAAAAATAATGAGATTTCGATCAATATCATATGCTTCAATTGCAATGAACCAGGCCATCTAAAGAGAGACTGTTCATATCCAGATAAACAGAATCATCCTTCAAATAATAATTCATCAAAGAAAAGAAAACGAACTTATACTGATACTCTAGACGATTCTGATTCATCCTCTTGTGATGAAGAACAGGAAATGAACAATTCGGATATGTGTTCCGCAACAATTCAAAAATCATAAGTATTGAAGATATGATCTAAAATAGGTACGCTTTTATAAAAAAATTGCTTGAATTAGATTCTTGTTCGAATGCCTTGTTAAAAAAAATAAGATTTTTGAACTTAAATTCAATATTTGAATTTTAAAATTTTAAAATAATGTTATTTTAATAAAATAATAATATAAAAAGTATTATTATCATAAATACATCTTAGAAAATATATAAATAAGAATATAAGATATAAATAAATATATGCAAATCAAAATCAAAAATCAGATATCTTTTAAAAGTTCAAGAGACATGTCGACATGCCAAACCCCCTAAGTCGACATGTATTTGGAAATTCAAATTTTGAATTTCCTTCCTCCTATTCACCAAACTCAATGTTTTGGAAAGGTGTCCCTTGACCAGAGAACATGTCCATAGAATCTCTATTTATCTAACTATTCTTATCATCTCGTTTTACCTTTAATTCAAAATTCAAAATTCAAAACATATCTTCACTATCTCGTACTCTTCACAAAAAATCTCTAATGTCTTCCTCAAGAACCCCAACACTATGAGCTTGTCCAGGGCTACCAAAGCTTTCTTTTTCAATAACCCGGAGGCTATCAAAGTTTAAATAAACTATGCAAACTTTGAAAAAGTCAATACGGGAAAATTTGCTATTTCCAATTATTTTCCTTCTTATAATCTTCCAACTCTTTTTACTCAAAATGTTGTTCTTAGTTTGATTGACTCTTGGGAAAATGATGAAGTTTCCTACCCAAATCTTATCAAAATGTTTTGTGCCAATTTAAATCCTTGTTTTTATGAAGAGAATGAAAGTGAAACTTGGAGTAGTGTTAAAGGTACACAAACTGTTTTGGGTTGCAAAATTTTAAGCATTATTTTGGATTGTAAGCGCATGGGAACGAACCTCTCAAGTTTCAATATCAATGAAAATGACTTAGAGAACCTTCACCATCTTTTTGAAAGTGACGAACATTTAGAATTCAAAACTCAATATTTTCGACCAAGGGCAAGAATTGTCTACCTAATTCTTCAACATACTATCACACCTTATTCGAGAAATTTCAATAATCAAAGTATGAAAGTTTGCAAAACTCTTTTTTGCTATTTCTGGAAATTATGACATTAATTAGGCACAAGTAATTTTGGATAGATTTCGAGCCAAAGATTTTTCAATGGGTGAAAATACGTTATATCGTTGAATTTACCTCACACGTATTTTCAAATAATTTGGAGTATATTTCAAAGTAGAAGTGTTTATTTCTAGAAAAGTTTTTAATTGTGGAAACATGTTTTTAATGAAGATATCAATAGTGTTTCAACCATATGAAACACTTTTGGAAAAGAATGAAAGGTTAGCTCGTGAAGGCAAAGAATGAAATTGAAGAACAAAAGAAGAAGATGATGATGATGATAACACCTCCTAGGAAAGCATTGAATATCCTGCAAATGTCATCAGTCCTTCTAATAAAATCCTCCTTAACAATCAAAAATTTTTAGCGGACGATCAAAAAGCCTTAAAAAGATCTTTCAGTGAGAAGATGGGAAAGATGTCCTTTAAATTAACCAAGTTCATTGGAAAACTTTATAGGAAACTTGGTTTATCCTCATCCTCCTCTGCCGAGTTCTAGCTTTACTATATTGTTGCATTAGTTTCTATTTTCATATTTTCATTTTGTATTATGTATTAACTCATGTATCCCTATCAAATTATTAATGAAGTTATTATATTTCTAATTATTCCTTTTTAAACATCTATGGGATGAACAATAGTGTGATGAATATAAGAATATATAAACCAAAACATATCACAACTCACAAAATTTTCAAAACCAAAAATTTAGAAGACATGTCGATATGGGTAACCCCACATATCGACATACAATTGTCTAACTTATGTCTATTAATTTTGAACGAATTCCAGAACCTATAAGTACTTATTTCTTCCAGAAAAAATCGTTTATGTATTTCTCCTTTATAATCTTTCATTAGTTTCTTATTTTATCATATCCATGGCTACTTCAATTCATAATTTGAGTGAAAATCTTGAAGAAGCACTCAATTCATTCAAAATTGTTCTTTCTATTATCCTTCATAATCAAAGTCAGTTTGAATTAAGTCAAATATAGATGATAAAAGAACGAGAGAGGCATTTCGATGCAATTCATTAGATGATTTCCTCTCTTACCAAAGATGAAGATATAACAACACAGAAGTGACTCTCACCAAAGACAATGAAAAATGGGATGCTATAAAGGTTAATCCAATCTTTGGTGATGATCGATGGGTAGAAATTCCAAAAAATATATGAATTTATTTTAAATTTTGCATGGTTTGATTGATTTAAAAACTAAATTTGAATTTATGGTTTGTAATAACCAAATTTCAATTAGTCTGGATTGATTGATGCTTGTTTATATAATATGGTCTGAATTTATGATTTGTATAAATATGTGTATCGAATTACTTGGTTTTTAATTTAGTCTTAATATTGCCTTAGTTTTTTAGTTACTTGATGTATATTAGAACTACTTAGCCTGGATTATTTTTTAGATATTAGGTATTAGAATTATATTAGATGATAGTTCTAGGGTAGTATTATAGGGTAATTAGAGATGTATAGGTTTTTATTGATGACAAAAGGGGAGAATTATAAACTAGGGAATTAGAGTAAGGAGAAGTTAATAGCTTCTAAAGGAGACAATGGAGTAATGGGGAGTAACGGGAGAATTAAAGATATCAAGTATGAATATTTTATAAACCAAGGTTGTCATCATCAAAATGGGGGAGATTGTAAGGGATTGAGATGTTGATGATGATTATTGTGATGACAACAACCTTGTTTTAACTATTATTGTTATAAAATATACACTAGCACTATTCTCTAGAATATATTTATATATATAGGAAAATGTGCATGTATTGATTATTGAAGAATGTACAGTTTAGAGAATCAAGATTTTAAAGAAGAAGAGTTCAAGATAGAAGACTCGCGAGTAAGAAGAGTTCAATATTTCAAGAGTTCAAGAAATAAAAAGTAACAGAGTCTAGATTTCTTGTTAAAACTCTGAAATAACACTAAATCCTTATTTTAAAGTTTTCTCACTATTTTTAATGTTCTTATCTTATTTTAAAATTGATTTCAAAATTACTTTCTTATTTCAAATCTATGTTTCTTAGTTTTTAAATTTATTTAACTCCTTATTTTAAAATATATATATATATATATTTATCTTTTATTTAAAAAATAGTTTAACTCCTGATTTAATTTTTTTTCTTACATATATAATTATTACTAAGTTTTATTTAACCATTTAAGTTTTAAATTTCCTTTACCTATATTTATGCCTTAAATTTTAAATTATTTCTTATATTTATGTTCATAGTTACATATATGATTTAATATCATTTTTTTTAAATCATGATTATATATGTTTTCAATATATATTTTTACTTCAAATAGTCTATTTTAATAGATAGGAAAATAGCTTGTTTTTACACAAGATTCACCAGAATTTATTTAAACAATAAATGCCATGATTTAAAAATTTTATTTTCCAAATTTTCTTAAGGTATATTGACATGGGTAACCCACCATGTCGCCATGGTGACTACTTGATTTCAAATTCAGAATTTATAAAGTTGTGTCTTTTGATTTCAAATCTTTTTTGAAAGGTTTTGACTATTGGGAGACTGTAAATAGGCTTCCATAAACGATTTTTTTCAATCAATTTTCATTATCTTCTTCTTCCTTATCTTCTCTCCATTAAAACTCTTAATTTCTTAAATTCTATACTTATACTCTGCAAAATCTAAAAGAGAATCACGTAAAACTTCTTCTATTTTGATTATCTGCCACTCTCTCTTATAGACTCAAGTGTTACTCAAAAGTAATAGGGTTTCTGAAATCAAAGATTGCAAGTTCAACTTCGATCAAGTCAATATACAAAAACTAATATTGAAAAGGTGTGGTCGTTTCTCATTTAAATCGACTAGGTGTGGTCGTAGCCCGTACAAATCGACTGGATGTGATTGTAGCTCGGAAATCAATTGACTCTCACTATATTTCGAAAACATGTAGAGTGTACCTCATGACCATGAAATTGAGGATTGTAATTTAGATATTATTAATGAAAAGAAATTTGAATCAACCCAGCGTTGTGTGGGACTGAATGTAGGGTAACTCCGAACCATTATAAAATTCTGGTGTGTTCTTTCTTTCTTTTTTTTGGAAAATTGGTTCTCTTTATTGCTAAAAACCAATAAAAACCTCCTTTATAAGCCTCGTCAAAACCCTGTAATCTCCCTAACCTAAATGGGTGCCTTACAGTGAAAAAGAGTACTTATAAATTCGGTGTGTTCTTTCTTTTTATTGCTTTTTATTTATTATTATCTGCATTTGTGTTTGAATATGTGATCATCTCTTATCATGATATGTATTTCATTCTAAATAGCTCAACAAGGTTTCAAGAAATTTATAACAGTATTCACCCTCTCTAGTGTTTAGTTTGCCTTAAGATCCTTAATCTGCATTCTCCAACACCGATGTCAACATAATTAAAGAAGGATGTGTCATAACGAAAGATATGCTTAAAAATATTTTGGAAGACAACTACACTAATGGTCAGGTACTGTAATTTATATAAAAAAATTAATAGCCGTTTCATTAAAAAATTTGATTTCATCTGAAATTATAACTAGTTATTATTAACTTGTAAGTCTCATCTAAAACGAAAGTGATACCACAATATTTAAAAATGGATACACTTAGAATTTCAATATTAAATATGAAACCTTAAAAAAATGAACATGATATGTAAGTATATAAGAAAATGATACCGAGCATATGTATATAAAATGTGAACTGTTTAAGAAACTGAATCTGATACCTAAACACACAGCAAGATGGTACTTATTATCTGCATATAAAATATGATGCCTTCAGAAAAGTGAAAATAATAGCCATAAAATGCATGAAACTAACACCCAATGTACATTAACAAAAAAAAATACCTACATGAACAAAAACAATATGATTCCTAATTAGCTTGTAATCACAATACTCTAAATTTATAATCGTTATTATATACTAAAATGTAGTTTGTCTTCTTATTATTGTTTCTGTTCTTAATAAATATAACTAACTGGTCCACAACAAAATGTGCTCTGATCAAACACAATTATTCAATGATAGAAACAATAATGTTAAATATATTTTTAATTCACAAATGCACAATATTTATTACAAAAACTAAATTGCAATAAAAACTAATTTTGACTAGAAATGGATAATTGAAAAAAAAATGTAAAGCATTTAGTTCTCCCATTGTTAGAAGTAGTAGAAGAAAAATATGCAAAGGTTATGTTCTTTAATTGCACTGCGAAAACCATTGGACACTAGTGACTTTGCATATGATACACACATAAAAACTGGTAACAACAGTATTATTAGCATACATAAAACTAATACTGATTACAAAAAATGGATACTTATGGCATCAAAGTATTAACCCTGTTTATAACATATGTCGTGATCGTTTCTTTCCAATAACATTTTTTTTTCTTCATACAGGGTGGACAATGGTATATATTGGACAGAAACCCCTCTAAAAGTTCATTCGAAAGACATTCTAAAAAACAAAAGCATGAATAGTCTATGAAATATTAGCAAACAAGGGTAATGCTGGGACCTAGCTGAATTTATGTCAAATTTTCATCGGAAGTAAAAATGAATTAGAACTTTTTTTTTGTGTTGAATAGACATCTGTGTAGTTCACGAAAAGCATATATTTAACATTGCTGACTAGCAGATATTTCCAGTTGTTGTATATATCAATGTGATGATACTTGTTTGGACTATTACTTGTTGCTAGTTGTTGTATATGAGATGTTAACTGTTTCTTATGTAATGTTAACTGGTATTAGTAAAGTTAATTGTTTTTTATGTATTCAAAACAATAGCGCTTTTGTGTGATGTTAACTATTTTTTCAGAACGATGTTGGTTATTATATATATGCTGATATCTATGCCAAATTGATACATAAATTTATTCAAAATGATACCCTAACACCATATACATGCAACTGTATTTTCAAAACAAATACCTATTTAGGTACAAAACTGATACACACTTACTACAAACAACACAACATTACAAAAAATTAATACTTATTTGGTTGCAAAATTGATACTCACTTACTGATAATGGTAAAAAAAAAAAAACCAATATTGGTACAAAACTGACACCAACTTCAAACAATACAACATTATAAAAAACCAATACCAACGTAGGCACACAATTGATGTCCTGTTAGCATAAACAATACAATAATATAACAAAAATAATGCCATTGTGGGCTCAAAACTGATACCCTATTACTGTAGACAAAACAACACCGTAACAAACTGATACCAATATGGTATTAAAATTGATAACGTGCCACTGCATACAACAACATATAATCAATAACTGATACCAATATGATCAATAACTAATACCAAAAAGCAAAAAAATATAACACACATATACTGAATACACAATAATGAACTAAAAAAAATGATATTATGTAACAAAATTCAATTACAATTTAATGTTCATTCCAATTCATCGCATGTCAAAGTAATTCCATTTCCTAATTTAATTGCATAAAATCAGAAAAATACTTATAAACACTATTGCAAATAAAAAAATCTATATCCTCTTCAAATCCTTACAATCACGCTTATTATGGCCATATTGTTTGCACATTCCACATCTATTTTGCTTATTTTAAAAGAATACAAAACTCCTTTTTCGTTTTATAGAAGGTCTATTGGTACCATGTCGATCCTTAGTCGGCTTAATGACACTTTCAGTACTAGAATCAACAATAGCTTTATCATAATTAGAAATATGATTTACTAGTATTACCATAGGAAGGTCGATAAGCATCTACAGTAAAATAGCATACAACAAAGTGATAAACACATAATTTTGATCTATTTATGCATTTAATAATATGAGCATAAGTAAACGTTGTCACTTTCCACTAATTTCAACTACAACTCCAATTCCTAAGATCAACACAATGAAAGAAAGGAGATTTCACTTCAAAAATAAACTCTAAAGATTTGTAAACATCCCATCCAAAATCTCTTCAATTAAATCGTTAAACCGATACTTCGTTGATGGATAATGAATGGTATTCCACAATCAACATCATTTCTTTCTTTATCCATTTGTTCCACAATTATATTACGAATTCCATCCAAGCATGATGTAGTAAGCAATGCTCTTTCATCTAAAATCCTACTATTAAAACTTTCTCCACATCAGAACTATACTCCCCATATTTTTTACCTAGAAAAAATAAGTCAGTCCGCTTATCAAATGGTTTGTCTTTCAAAAAATTCACAAATGCAACACCATCGATTTTCAAAAGATTAGAATGTGCATCTTCAAATTCATACACGTTCGAAGCTCTAGAACAAAGTCTTAAACAACTTAACAATAGAAATATTTGCATTCTTCGACCTAATTACTGGAAAAAAAACGTTTCATATGTAGTAATAATTATGAAATGCCTTAGGGAAAACTTAACGAATACCTAAAACCTTGATGACGATCCAACATAAAAATCAAATCATGACTTTTCTGAAGCATTTCCTTTAAATGACATAAAACCCATCTTTAATTATCCACATTTTCAACAGATACTACAACCATTGCTAAAGGGGGAAAAACCTGCAAATGACATTCCAAAACAATAATCAAAACAGAGGTAAATCAACCATCATATCAAAAAAATGATACTTGAAATCCACTACCTATAACTGAAAACTGATACTTAAAAATTGGAAATATATATTTGATATTAATACCAACAGCAACTGATAATGTAAAAAGTAAACATGGAAAGAAAAACAAAAAACAACAAATATGAAATATAAAATAATACTCATAATAAGCTCTTAAATATAAAATTGATGCTACCAAACACTGGAAATTGATATCTAAAAGCCAGTACCTAAAAACCGATGCCATCAGACATAAAAAATGATCCATAATAACTATACTATTAGGCACTAATAACGAATACCTAAAAGTTAATACCTAAAGCTGATACTACTAGACAATAAAAACTAATACATAAAAATTGAAAACATAAGTTGACAGTATAACTAATAATAATTGATACTGGAAAAAGTAGTCATCAAAAGAAAAACATAGCAAAAATATCATAGTATATATAAAATAAAAATGATACTCATAGTAAACTTTGAATCCTAAAAATGATACTGTCAAATACTTAAAACTGATACTAATGAAACCATAATAGGTGAAAAAAATCACAATATAACTCAAATCAACAGACAATAAAACCATAGCTCGATTACCGTTCTTTACAGTAGACCGTCATCAATACATCCGGCCTCCCCTTTAAATCATTAGCATCTAGAAAAAAATATAGTTCAGTAATACTTAAAACTAAGGACTCATGCCCCAAGACCAACAAAGACTCTTTCAAATTGGTTTGTATGGGCATTAACATCGGTTTCAACATAACTACCTGAATTATGCTTCTTTAAAGCCTCTAAATACCAGCTTAAATCATTATAAGACATGACATCATTATTGTGCAATTCTATCAAATCAAGTTATTTTCCACAATAATCAAAAGAATAAGACAACCCAAAATTATTTTCTCTACGAAAATCATCAACGATATCTCTAGGCTTTATACTAGGATGATCTTGAATTTCATCATAACCAATAATTTAATAAGTAAACTGGAAAGATGAGACCATTTAAAATTTTAAGGCTACCTCCGTAAAAATGTTCATTAAACAAATTCCAAATAAAAAACCAACTAGGTTATCTGGAATCACAAGAAGCATACACTTTAAAAGGACATCCACTTGAAAATAAAGAACGAACAATCATTTTCCTAGTATAACTATTCTTCAAAAATGTAACTCGTATCCGTTTTGAATTTGGTATGCAATTAAAACTTCTCTAAAATCAATAGCTCCTCCAAAACAAAAATTAATAAAATTGGAAATGAATAACGTAAAACCTGTTTTCATCGTATCTTTAAAGTAACTTTTATATGCACAACAATATTTGAACGCAAAGACTAGTAAATGAAGAATGTATTGAGAGAATGGATGAAATCAAAATAAAACCATCATCAATATTTTTTAATTGACAATTCTTCACCTTAACAGTAAAAGAAAAGAAAGCACTATTCTTTTGTAGTTGAAAACAAACTATACTCTGAAGATCAAAATCAATATCAATAGTAATAATTTTATTTTCAAGCACATAACTGTTGTGCGAATAATTACACAAATTGCTCTAATACTAATCTGTTGTGCAAAATACTGATTTGATTTGCACAAACCCCAAAACAGCAAAGCAGAATACAAAAGGCGCAGAAGCAATACAAAAAATAGGATCTAGCTTATCGATTAATTATCAACCGCCAACTCAATGAAAAATAATCACCAAACAAACAAAAGAGAAGAAGACACAAAAATTTAACATGTTTCGACTATGCCTACGTCCACGGAGCCAACAACTATTCTTTATTTCACTAAAGTGAGTACAAAAGAGAACACAAGAGTGAAATTATAAAATTATAGATAGTAGATGGAGAGACTAACCTATAATTACAAATTGAATAATCTTTTCAACAAAGACTTGTATGCACTCAAAACCCTTAATTGGTTGGCCATAGAATTAAGGTTTACTGAAGAAGAGGATAATGGTGGATGCTCTCTCACATTACGCTCCATAAATATGTGGATGAACTTCCTTCATTTAAATAGGCTGTGGTATGAAAGGTTGCTAGGAGATGAAGAGAATTAATTTCCTGATTGTCTTGAAACTTTTCCAAATGTCCATGATTTGATTGCAGTGTAAATAGAAAGTGAATATGTTGGTTTTCATACGTTTCCTCACTTGCTTGAATCTCCAAGCTTAATCATTTATTTCTTCATATTACAAAATCAATGAATTTACAAAGGTACTTCTTTCCTTATTTATAAATCCATTCATTAATTGATTATGTAATCAATTCGTTTCCTTTGAAAATATCCTCTCGAATATTTCCACATATAACACAATTGATTGATTGAATCAATTACTTAAATTCTTTCTCTCTTAAACACATATTCGAATCATGTAAAGTAAACACTCCACCTTATTATATAACCAAATATGAACAAATTGTTGGGTCACACTATCAACCTCAATGTGAATTGCTTTGGGCAATATTGCCCAAACGGAGGTTCCAAATCTTTCTAAAGTATAAGAAAGATTATATGCACATCAAAACAAAGTACATACAAGAAAATACCAAAAATTCTTTAAAAAATCCGAAGTAGGAAACGAACTTGTAGATACAGAAATTTGAAAGACTAATGGAGACATCATAGTGTGCTTTGCCTTCTCCATTCTATATAAAGTGAGGGCATACTCAATATTTCCTTACTTCAACCTCCTTTTCAAAAAAAATTACTCGACTTCACCGAGTCTCCTTACCAGACTCAATACCAAGCTCCGCACTACCAATAACATAAAAAGTTAAAGTATCACCCCTACTATGCTCACAAACAAGACCAATGGAAGCAAAAGGCTTTAATTGCAACTAAGCTCCACATAGAGTATGAATATATGAAATATTCTTATCAACCATGGTACCATCGGAAATAACATTTTCTCTCTAAATACGGATATAATCCGATGACTCCAAACGTATTTGTAAATTTTGTGTCCTCCTAACGTCGTTATTTTATAGAGGCCCCTCCTTCAATAAAGACCTCTCATCAAATATCGCATGTCTGCTAGTCACAATTCTTTTAGTTGTTTTGCACCACAACCTAAACTTTTTCATTCCTTCTCCATAGCATAACAAAATATGTTTGCTTCCTTTAGGCTTCAACTTACCATGTCCCTCATCTTCTAAATAAGCTAAACAACTCAGTGCTTTAAGGAATGAACAGTCAACAGACTCTCTTTTCCATACTTCTTCTAATATCTTCATATCTATGGCAGTAGAAGGTGTACGGTTGATAAGAAATATTGTCATAGATATCGTTTCCGTCCAAAAACCCTCTTTTAAAACAGCAGTTAGTCTCAAGATCATAGCTCTTCTCATAACATTTGAAACATGCTCTCCGCCACTCCAAAACAATGTGACTTAGTAGAAAAAAATATGAATACATGTTCGGACGCACAATAGTTAGTGAATTCTTATGACGCAAATTCACTACTATTGCCAACTCTAAGAACTGTCAACTGCTTTCCCAACTTCTTTTCAACTATGGTCTTCCACTTTCGAAACTAGACAAATATCTCGGATCTAGTCTTCATGAAATAGACCTAGACATTCCGTGAGAAATCTAACAAATAAGACAAAGAAACTGGCTCCACCAAAAGATGCAATTATGGTGGATTCCCATACATAAGAATGAACATATTCTAGAAACTCTATAGCTTTTGGTCTTCCAACATCAAATGTGACATGCTTTTTCTTTCCAAAAGAACAAACTCCATAAGAGATAGACTTTGATTGAGAATCACCATCAATTTAACCCGCGCTTTTATAATACTTCAAGACTCTCCTCATCAATATGATCTAAACGAAAGTGTCATAACTTAGTAGGATATGGAACGTTAGAATTAGCAGAAAATACCGAATCTCCCAAGACTGTCTCTCCACGAAGCATATAAATATCATCGACTCACACCCCTTTCACCACTACCAATGAATCCTTTGCCACTCTTAAATTCTATCCATCTATTATTATCCTCGTACCAAGTCTACTCAAAGCTCTAACTGACATCAAGCTCTTATGCATCATCAGAACATGTCTAACATATGGGATAGTTCTAATAACACCATCATGCATCTTAAACCTCACATTTCGAACGCCACAATATGACAAGATGTATCATTCTCCGAACGAACTGCTCCACCATTAATCTTCTCATATCTGACAAAACACCTTCTATCTGTCATCATATGACAAGAGATCCAGAATCAGTTACCCAACTTGTAATCTCTAAAGGTGAAATACCGGCTAAAAACAATGATGCATCACTATCACATCTATCTGCATCTAATCTAACTACTGCCAAAATTGAAGATTTCTTATTATTTTTTCTCTTCTTTCTAAGAGTTGAATAATTTCATATGAAATGTTCCTTCTTCTTATAATAATAGCAAGCACCTCTTTTGGAACTCATGAAGTGGGACCTATGCATATCTCCTTCAAGGCGTTTCTACATCTTATCTCTTCCTCTAAGTGAATGAAGTTGTTGCTGTAGAAAACTGTCATTAGTCTTCACTTTTTCGTTTCATGTCCTAGAAATTTCCCTTATAATAAATCTGGTGACGTCATAATTTTTTTATACCACTACAAAAACAATTAAACATTGGTAACTAATTCAGAACAAGACATCTAGCTTTGATACCAAACTATTGTACTAATAATTACACAAATTGCTCCAATACCAATCTGTTGTTGATTTGATTTGCACAAAATTCAAAATTGCACAGCGGTGTAGGTTCTAAATTAACCCTAAGGGGGGATAAATAGGGTTTATTGCAATTGAATAAATTTAAATCTAAAATAAAATAACACAGAATATTAGAATAACTTCCAGTAAGAAAATCACACACAGAAGATACCCAGCTTCGGCAAAACTCTACCTCCTGCTGCATTTAAGATTTCTACTAGAAGTTATAAACAATCTCTTCGCTTACAGACCCTTACAAACTCGCAACTATTGCTTCCGATTGTTTAAACTCTACGCTCAAGACCTTAACACAACTCGTACTCCTAAGCTGTGATTTTTCTAACTACAGAACCTAGTAGTTATTGACTCCTTAAAAAACTTGAATTTTAAAACAAATAAATAACATAAAAAATAAAACCCTAGTTCTTAAATAAGGACTTAGCCCCTTTTAGTCATTGGCTGGCCATCCTCTATTATTATTCTTTGTTGCTTTCTCTTTTGCTTCTATGGTGACTTCCTCCTAGGGTTATTCTGGGATCGATCTTCCTCTAACAATTATTCGATCGAATTGATGCTCCTAGATTCCGATTCGATGTTGATTGCTCTGGGAGAAATTTGTATGTGATTTTGGCCCTTAATCTCATTTATTTGCGCTCGATTTTTGCTATTTTTTTCTTGTTCTTGCCGATGATGATTCTTGTGCATTTATAGGGACTTTAATCCCTAAGAGCTCTGATTCTATGCCTCGTATTTCTCTTACGATATGTGTTGGGATATTGCAGATTTTTCTTTGATTATGGTTTTGTATTTTGGATTTTGAAATCTTCAACCTGTTCTGGAACTTGCGTGAGATTTTTATTATTTTGAATTGGTCCATGAACTTGCATCTGACTTTATTTTGCTATATTTTTGGATAGTCTCTCTTGACTTTCTAAACATGTTGGCTGAAATTATGTGTAAAAACTCGCAACTTCCCCGGTGAGGAAAGCGCGGATAGTTCAATAACAAGCCACGGAAGAACGCAGACGGAAGAACATTTCATTGTATATTACAACAATCCCATCAGAATACAATAATATACAGAGTATAAATGAATATTACACAGAAATATCAGAGATTTAAATTACATTTAAATACAACGCAGCGGAAAATAATACAATACACAACTAGAAGAGATATACGGATAAAAAGCTTTCTGGATATCATTCCAGCTATAAACCAGGATCCTGTGAATATAAATCTACAAAAACCAAAACTACTAGCTGCCCGTGTCAAAATAAGGGCACCCAGAGTTTAGGTTAAAACAATAAACTCCGGATCAGTCATGGGACTGGTGTGAGAACTAAAACAGTTATTAATCTTTATTTTCAAAGTTAGGTAAATCAAGGGACCACGCCGTATAACACGGAACGGGTTTCCTCCCAAGAATACCAGTGCATAAAACAAATAGCGCAACGCTAAATAAAGAAAAATGAAGCTATTATAAGACCCAGTTCCCATCACACAATGCAACGCAAGCCGGAGGATAGGGTTTTTACCTTATAATAGCCAAGAATGCTTGATACGTTTAAAACAAATCATTTGATACTATTATAAGTGCATAGTGTATAAAACAACTTCAAATCATAAATATCAATCATAGGCGGCATAAGCGCCCCATCCCACTATGTCGCCATACTAAGCTCTACAAATAAAACCGCAAATGTCACGTATTTGGAAGTTGGATTTCCATCTATGAACCGAGGCCAGGGATCGTCCTCTACCGATTCGAGACGCTCTAGCCCGTGTCTCAGGACCCAGACTCAGGTGGGTCATTGGAGCGACAGGGCCAGTCCACCGATGTGGATTAAAATTCTTGAACACTGCGTTTCCCCGCCCTTTGGGACGTAAGTGAGCCAACAACTGACTCCATCGGACCCGGATCGTCCGATCAAACCGAGGTGCCTCGCAACAGCAACAACCACATAAGTCAATGTAACACCCCGTAATTCTGTGACATTAAGATTCTCAAATTAAAGTATAATTAATTTTTAAAAGAAAAATTAAAAGAAAAAGATCCATGCAGTTGTTTAATTTAAGTATTGTAACTAACATGAAAAAAAAGAGGTAAGGAGAGAACAATAATTATTATTGTTCTAAGACTTATTAACAAAAGCCTCTGTAGCTCAGTTGGTTAAGGCATTGGATTGGTAGCATGGAGGTCGGGGGTTCGAACCCCGGCGGCGGCATAATTTTTTTATCATTGTTTTAGAGAGGGCCAACTAAACATGCAAATATATGTACGTATACAAATTCAAAATTTGAAAGGATAAGAACGTACGTATAAGGAAATAAAGAATATATATATATATATATATATATATACATATGAGAAATATAAATATATATATACACAAAAATATATGTATACGAAAGATAAAATTCAAGATAAGGCTACAGTCAATGAAATATGGCAACATCATTTGAATTTTGAAAATAAAATGAAAGTTGTGCGTATATATATACGCGTAAAATGGTCGTTAGAGGAATTGTATACATATAAGAATATTTCATGTGAATAAAACAGTTAAATAAATTCCAGAAATTCAAAAGTTTGAAAATCAAACTTTTACGCCAAAATAGCTTGTGGGACCCAATGCTGACTCAGCACTGCGTGTATGATAAGGTTTGGCTAATCTACGTACCTGGACTATTTTCTTAACTAGGTACAATGCTGACTCAGCGCTGCGTGTACGATAAGGTCTTGAGCAACTATATAAACAACCCTAGTCTTCATTCTCTTTGCACCAATTCTCTTCTATCCTTATGCTGCTAAGATTCATGGCTTCTTCCCCTCCTCTAAATTTTCTTAAATAAATAAAATATGATTCAAGACGAGGAGATGCTGCTAAAAGACTTTTAAGGAGGGATTCAAATCAAAGTTTCAAGTGAAGAATTCAAAGGCTAGCTCAAACAAGTTTCAAGCAACGACGCACGAATCATAGCCATGCTTTCCTTCTTTTCTAGATCTATTTTCTGTAAGTTGGTTATTTTTAGATCTGAATATTTTGTTTTGTTTGTGACATGAAATTAAAGGAATAAAGGAATATGCCAAATCTCTCTCTCTCTCTCTTCGAATCTGTGTTTATACTCTTGGACTGGATTAAGAACTGTTATGATTCGAGGACAAATAAGACTGTAACCGTGACTATGACTATAGAACTGTGGCCTTTGAAAGCATATGCCTTTGGACTATGACATAAGCCTTTGATTTTGGGACACATAAACATTGCCTATGACAATGACTTAGGACTATGGGAATTATTTTCCCTTTTGGACTATGAACATCGCCTATATTGCCTATGACCATGGACATTACTTATGACTAAGAACATAAGCCTTTGAATTGGACATAAACTATTGCTTATGACATAATGAGGACAATTGTGATTTTGACACCCATGATTCATGATTAGGAAAATATTGCTTTAGTTTGGCGATTGTGAAATTGGGTCTAAACCCAATTATTTATTCTACCCGTTCCTTGGTTTTTTTTCTTTGGTTTTAAGACAGTGGGAATTTACCTATTAAGTTAGGTCTACCCACGTTCTTGAACCTATTTTGCCCATTCTTTGGTTTTAAGACAGTGGGAATTTACCTATTTAGTTAGGTCTACCCATATTCTTGAACCTACATTGTTATCCAAACCTTTTTATGCCAATTATTCCTTCTTGTCATTTTGATTCATTTCCTTTTTATCTACGAATCTAGATTTATTTATAATCTAGGTTGAATCACGATTATTCGAACGGTGGGAATGCGATTTGGGGAAAAACATGGAAATGAATATGAACGTAATTGTAAACTTGGAAATTGGCCTAATTTGGAATATGTATTATGACATGCATATTAAAATGAAAACGGGGAAACTTGACATGGATTAGGGAATATGTGATTTTGACATATTAAATTCAGCGTTAGTAAGTAAGCTAAATTTTAGGCATAAAATGTAAACTAGAAAAATAATTCTAGTTTTGCCATAAATTGTGAATTAGGATGTTAAACCAAGATTGGGTTAATTAAGGTTGATTTGGAATAAGTATATTAGCACAATTTTGAGCAATTGTCATGTTTAGAATAAATTATGGTTAGCGACACTAAATTTGGTATAATTTACATACCAAAAAGTATAAATATGATAAATAAGAGAGAATGGGCCATAATAATAAATGTGACAATGTACATTAAAAGAGTAGTAATGAAATAAGTAAATTAGGAGTAATTTACTTATAGAATTCGTCATAAATGTTAAATTGTTCATTTACCACAAAATATGTAACTTGGTTAAGTTTTGGCCATAAATTATAAACTAGGATATTTAATCTAGTTTCGGCAATGAAATAGGAAATGGCCTAAACTGCATGTTGGGTTAGGACTTGGGCCTAGAATATAAGTATACTAGTAGGCTTGACAAATAAATATAGGCCAAATTTGTCTAAAAAGGGGAAATGGGCTTTTGAAATAAATTGTTAACAATTTATAAACAAAAGAAAAGTATTTTGACAACATCCCTTTTTTAACACATAGACCAGAAGGTTCTAGGGTGACAGAGAGGATAGTGTCTAGGCTTGGGTTTGGAAAATACAAGTTTCCTGCCCTCCCTGGCTATCCCTAACTGATCCGAAGGACGGGATGGTTGTTTTCAAGACCAGATTTGGAAATTAATCAAAAACCCTTTGAACTTAGAAAACACGAATATGCCTAACCCGAGGTTAGACTGAGTTGCGGTGTAAACCTGCCCGGAACCGACCGGCACATCCAGTAACCGCAGCAATATATGTCTAATGTGAGAGGTTGCGGCTTTAATTTATTAATTAAAGCTAGAATGGGAAGGTTAAGGAACACTTAACCAACTTAGCACGGTTAAAGCTAGAATGGGAGGATTAAGTCCATGGGAATACTTAGCCAAATTAACATGTTGACTAGACTAGAAGGTGGGGTTAAGTAAAGTTAATACACTTAGTCAATTTAACATGTTAATTAGACTAGAGGTTGGGGTTAAGTTATACACTTAGCCAAATTAATATGTTAGCTGGACTAGACCATAGGGTTAAGTAAACTTGAATGCTTAACCATCAGAATATGATAAATGAATAGGGTTAAGTAAAAAGCATAAAGGGATAACACTTAACCAGTGTAATAGGATAAGGGAAGAGGGTTAAGATAGCTTCAATCGACTAAAGACACTTAACCAACCCAACCTGGCGAGAAAGAAAACTAAATAGTAAACCTCAGTTGAAAAAGGGACTAAGTAGTAAACTTAGTTAAGAAAACAAGGAATTTGGAAACTAAGTGGTAAGCCTTAGTTAGTAGAACTAAGTAGTAATTCTTAGTATAACACGAAGGAGCGGACATCCATATGGTTTTAAGAAGGCTCCAACGAATTGGGTTACGAAGCCCGAGGCTTCGGGGGGACGTGAGGGTACTCTTGGTATCCCTCTGTGAGGCTGCAGATGATCATCCTGGGCTCACAGAGGTTAAGGTCTGCGTTAGAAGAACCGAGGGTATGCCTTGGTTGCAATATATATATGTGGCAACCTAAAGACTAGGATGGACCAGCGTGATTCGGCGAGAAGACGGTAGCCCTGTGATAGCAACTCGTCGTCTACCATCCATCTTGAGTCAATCGAGATACGTGAAGCGGAAAGGCGGAGAACTCCAAAAGACCATATACTTGCTATCTAGTTATGGTTGCGGATGGCCATAGGATAGTGGGGCACCGGGGGCCGGCGTATAGTTCTCATTTTACAAGGTGTGCCTTTCATTAGTTGAGGGAGGGGTCAAGTGGGACCATAGCCACTGGAATAAAAACAGACCTTAGCATCTGCATCGGCAGATATCTGAAAGCTCCCGACCGAGTTCTGTATTCCTTGATTTGCCCTGTCACAGGACTCGGATCGCACATTACAGGACATGTGCATCTAGACAAGCGATAACGATTCGCGATACATACGTGGGGAAGCCTAGGAACATATACCACTCTAGGTAGTGTGTCCTAGACTTGGGGGCATTGTTCGACAGGTAGCGTAATCCCTAGTTGGACTAGGTGGCATAAACCCTGAACTCGAAAAGCGTTCAGCAGATAGCGTAAAACTATAGTTAAATCTAGAAAGCAGTGGATAGAAAACCCTAGATTAGATCTAGGTAACAACTAATAAATGGATGCCTGAAGGCGATGGAAAATACAGGGATTGGGATCACGTTATCGTTACTAGTTGAAACACTAGTTAGGCGGTGCAGAGATATAGAAACCAGTATAACAAGTAAATAGCGAAGCAGCGAAAGTATTAGAGCGTATCCAGTTTATCTTAGCATATCTTGTGACTACCTTGTCTAATCTTGTTGACCCTATCGTCATGGTGTAATCTTGTATTCAGTTAATTCATGTCGTTTTGTTTTCCATGTTCACATGCTAGAAGTTACTGAACTTACTCAGGCTTTATGTCTGACTCTGTTTTTCTTTCGTCTTCTTTCTTCCGTTCTCCCCCCCCCCCCCCCCCCCCACAGGTTGTTAAGGAGGAAATAGGATAGCTCAGATTTGTTTTGGGATGATTTCTCTTTCCAAGCTTGAAGAATCTTGGATGCATCGGCTTTGGATTGCTATGGCTGGCTTTTGTTACATTGGGGAATATAAATGTATTTTATGCTTCTTTATTTTGTAAAGACAGTTGATACTCTGATATTGTAAAGGAACCTTGTACAAATTATTTTGTCAATAAAGCAAAGTTTTATTTTCCGCTATTTAATGTTTGTCTGTCTTGTAATTTATCTGCATCTTTTACCCATAATGCTCCACAGAACTTAGTGCATTCCCTTTGTGAGTGACACTAATGGATGTGGGGTGTTACACGTGGTATCAGAGCTGAAGGTTACCAGATCTGATAAAGGATTTGAAAAATTATTTTCAAACGGTTTTAAAAGAAGTATTTTCAAAAGAAGAGATTTGTTTTAAAGGCATATTCCCCAAAGCCATACGCACTATCTTCTCTTCCTCTGTTTAAATTCTTGTCTCCTTCTTTCTTGAGTCTCTGGGGCTCCTGGCTTTCTGGGAGGTAACCTCATCGAAGGGCAAAGTAGTGCCCGGCTTCCATCCATAGCCGTAGTTGTTTCATCTACGGGCAGTTTTCTTTCAAAGCTTATAAGGTTTTCCGGACGATGGAGGCAGTTTTCGAGAGATTTGTCAACATGACTACACACGGAAGGGGATGAGGAGTTTGGCTAAGGAGCATAACCCTAGGATGAGGAATTCATGGATGTAGACTTAGCACACGAAGGAGGAAGAAATTATAAAACCTAAGACAAGAGGAAGTATTTTTACTAGGGTATGATAGGGCATATACTTAAGGACAAGGGCAAGAACGAGGACAAGATTTTCAGAAGGACAAGTACATGCTTTCACCACGAAGCGCACCTAGGAGAAAGGTAGTTCGGTTGGAAGAGTCTAGTTTTCTATTCGTGCTATTTCCTTAGGTTCTAGCGCTTCTCATTTGTTCATATCCACTTCCATAGTTGGGTCTCTGCACCATAGTACTTGTATAGTAGAAAGATCCCACTAGAGTCTCGAATCCAATTGGTGGTCCGACCAGTTTATTTTTTTAGTAGGGATTTGAGAATAGCTATCGAGTTTTCTTATATTATCTCACGTAGATCGTCTAAATTCGGGGAGATATTCCTTGGGTGCTTGTCTGATATTGGTTTAGGCCTTTGGGGCTTGTACTTGAGGAATGTCGAGTTCGGTTTGGATGGTTTGCGGGAGAGATGAATAGTTGTGGTAGGCACCCCAAAGAGCATGTAGTGACCTTTCGACTCTTATAGTTATGGCATGACGGATAAGAGGGAAACCTCTAATCATCTTAGTACATATACTTGGCGCCGTGATTGACATCTGTTTATTTTGGAAATGGAGATTAGGAACTTCACAATCGTGAAGATAAATTGGTTAAGATACAGTGGAGTAAAGCTCAAGAAGGCTAGATACTAGCAACATGCCCTTTTTCCTTAAGGGTGCATCCTTGATTTCTCTGTTTAGGAGCTTTACGCGTAGTTGTTTCTCTCTTTCCAAAGTATATCCTCTAGGTCGTATCTGCGATCCTTAGGTAGAAGCCAATGGATGTAAACATGTATTTGAAACATGTTATGGTTGAATGGTTGCAAGTGGTTGCAAATGGTTGCTCGTGGATGCATATGCATACGTATTAGGCACTAGATCAAGTTCGGACGCTCTCATATTGCATTTACATATATGCATTTGTTTATAAGTTGAACTTGATATGATATCATATGGACGTTGCATATGGATGAATGGCTGTGCACGCATGTAGTATTTACATGACTAGGGATGTTTACATGCATGATTGGACGCATGGCACTAACATGATTTGCATTAAGGAGGTCAACTGAATCAGTAGACCGCCTGATTTTGCATTAGATAGAGACATATACACACACTATGCATATGAACATGAAAGCATTAGAAATCTTTTAAGGACAATGAATGCCTGTGATTGAATGGTTGAGTAGATGGGTGATTGGATGGTAGGACACATTCTTCCTAACTTGAAGATTTCGGGGACGAAATCCTTTTAAGTGGGGGAGAATGTAACACCCCGTAATTCTGTGACATTAAGATTCTCAAATTAAAGTATAATTAATTTTTAAAAGAAAAATTAAAAGAAAAAGATCCATGCAGTTGTTTAATTTAAGTATTGTAACTAACATGAAAAAAAAGAGGTAAGGAGAGAACAATAATTATTATTGTTCTAAGACTTATTAACAAAAGCCTCTGTAGCTCAGTTGGTTAAGGCATTGGATTGGTAGCATGGAAGTCGGGGGTTCGAACCCCGGCGGCGGCATAATTTTTTTATCATTGTTTTAGAGAGGGCCAACTAAACATGCAAATATATGTACGTATACAAATTCAAAATTTGAAAGGATAAGAACGTACGTATAAGGAAATAAAGAATATATATATATATATATATACATATGAGAAATATAAATATATATATACAAAAATATATGTATACGAAAGATAAAATTCAAGATAAGGCTACAGTCAATGAAATATGGCAACATCATTTGAATTTTGAAAATAAAATGAAAGTTGTGCGTATATATATACGCGTAAAATGGTCGTTAGAGGAATTGTATACATATAAGAATATTTCATGTGAATAAAACAGTTAAATAAATTCCAGAAATTCAAAAGTTTGAAAATCAAACTTTTACGCCAAAATAGCTTGTGGGACCCAATGCTGACTCAGCACTGCGTGTATGATAAGGTTTGGCTAATCTACGTACCTGGACTATTTTCTTAACTAGGTACAATGCTGACTCAGCGCTGCGTGTACGATAAGGTCTTGAGCAGCTATATAAACAGCCCTAGTCTTCATTCTCTTTGCACCAATTCTCTTCTATCCTTATGCTGCTAAGATTCATGGCTTCTTCCCCTCCTTTAAATTTTCTTAAATAAATAAAATAAAATATGATTCAAGACGAGGAGATGCTGCTAAAAGACTTTTAAGGAGGGATTCAAATCAAAGTTTCAAGTGAAGAATTCAAAGGCTAGCTCAAACAAGTTTCAAGCAACGACGCACGAATCATAGCCATGCTTTCCTTCTTTTCTAGATCTATTTTCTGTAAGTTGGTTATTTTTAGATCTGAATATTTTGTTTTATTTGTGACATGAAATTAAAGGAATAAAGGAATATGCCAAATCTCTCTCTCTCTCTCTTCGAATCTGTGTTTATACTCTTGGACTGGATTAAGAACTGTTATGATTCGAGGACAAATAAGACTGTAACCGTGACTATGACTATAGAACTGTGGCCTTTGAAAGCATATGCCTTTGGACTATGACATAAGCCTTTGATTTTGGGACATATAAACATTGCCTATGACAATGACTTAGGACTATGGGAATTATTTTCCCTTTTGGACTATGAACATCGCCTATATTGCCTATGACCATGGACATTACTTATGACTAAGAACATAAGCCTTTGAATTGGACATAAACTATTGCTTATGACATAATGAGGACAATTGTGATTTTGACACCCATGATTCATGATTAGGAAAATATTGCTTTAGTTTGGCGATTGTGAAATTGGGTCTAAACCCAATTATTTATTCTACCCGTTCCTTGGTTTTTTTTCTTTGGTTTTAAGACAGTGGGAATTTACCTATTAAGTTAGGTCTACCCACGTTCTTGAACCTATTTTGCCCATTCTTTGGTTTTAAGACAGTGGGAATTTACCTATTTAGTTAGGTCTACCCATATTCTTGAACCTACATTGTTATCCAAACCTTTTTATGCCAATTATTCCTTCTTGTCATTTTGATTCATTCCCTTTTTATCTACGAATCTAGATTTATTTATAATCTAGGTTGAATCACGATTATTCGAACGGTGGGAATGCGATTTGGGGAAAAACATGGAAATGAATATGAACGTAATTGTAAACTTGGAAATTGGCCTAATTTGGAATATGTATTATGACATGCATATTAAAATGAAAACGGGGAAATTTGGCATGGATTAGGGAATATGTGATTTTGACATATTAAATTCAGCGTTAGTAAGTAAGCTAAATTTTAGGCATAAAATGTAAACTAGAAAAATAATTCTAGTTTTGCCATAAATTGTGAATTAGGATGTTAAACCAAGATTGGGTTAATTAAGGTTGATTTGGAATAAGTATATTAGCACAATTTTGAGCAATTGTCATGTTTAGAATAAATTATGGTTAGCGACACTAAATTTGGTATAATTTACATACCAAAAAGTATAAATATGATAAATAAGAGAGAATGGGCCATAATAATAAATGTGACAATGTACATTAAAAGAGTAGTAATGAAATAAGTAAATTAGGAGTAATTTACTTATAGAATTCGTCATAAATGTTAAATTGTTCATTTACCACAAAATATGTAACTTGGTTAAGTTTTGGCCATAAATTATAAACTAGGATATTTAATCTAGTTTCGGCAATGAAATAGGAAATGGCCTAAACTGCATGTTGGGTTAGGACTTGGGCCTAGAATATAAGTATACTAGTAGGCTTGACAAATAAATATAGGCCAAATTTGTCTAAAAAGGGGAAATGGGCTTTTGAAATAAATTGTTAACAATTTATAAACAAAAGAAAAGTATTTTGACAACATCCCTTTTTTAACACATAGACCAGAAGGTTCTAGGGTGACAGAGAGGATAGTGTCTAGGCTTGGGTTTGGAAAATACAAGTTTCCTGCCCTCCCTGGCTATCCCTAACTGATCCGAAGGACGGGATGGTTGTTTTCAAGACCAGATTTGGAAATTAATCAAAAACCCTTTGAACTTAGAAAACACGAATATGCCTAACCCGAGGTTAGACTGAGTTGCGGTGTAAACCTGCCCGGAACCGACCGGCACATCCAGTAACCGCAGCAATATATGTCTAATGTGAGAGGTTGCGGCTTTAATTTATTAATTAAAGCTAGAATGGGAAGGTTAAGGAACACTTAACCAACTTAGCACGGTTAAAGCTAGAATGGGAGGATTAAGTCCATGGGAATACTTAGCCAAATTAACATGTTGATTAGACTAGAAGGTGGGGTTAAGTAAAGTTAATACACTTAGCCAATTTAACATGTTAATTAGACTAGAGGTTGGGGTTAAGTTATACACTTAGCCAAATTAATATGTTAGCTGGACTAGACCATAGGGTTAAGTAAACTTGAATGCTTAACCATCAGAATATGATAAATGAATAGGGTTAAGTAAAAAGCATAAAGGGATAACACTTAACCAGTGTAATAGGATAAGGGAAGAGGGTTAAGATAGCTTCAATCGACTAAAGACACTTAACCAACCCAACCTGGCGAGAAAGAAAACTAAATAGTAAACCTCAGTTGAAAAAGGGACTAAGTAGTAAACTTAGTTAAGAAAACAAGGAATTTGGAAACTAAGTGGTAAGCCTTAGTTAGTAGAACTAAGTAGTAATTCTTAGTATAACACGAAGGAGCGGACATCCATATGGTTTTAAGAAGGCTCCAACGAATTGGGTTACGAAGCCCGAGGCTTCGGGGGGACGTGAGGGTACTCTTGGTATCCCTCTGTGAGGCTGCAGATGATCATCCTGGGCTCACAGAGGTTAAGGTCTGCGTTAGAAGAACCGAGGGTATGCCTTGGTTGCAATATATATATGTGGCAACCTAAAGACTAGGATGGACCAGCGTGATTCAGCGAGAAGACGGTAGCCCTGTGATAGCAACTCGTCGTCTACCATCCATCTTGAGTCAAACGAGATACGTGAAGCGGAAAGGCGGAGAACTCCAAAAGACCATATACTTGCTATCTAGTTATGGTTGCGGATGGCCATAGGATAGTGGGGCACCGGGGGCCGGCGTATAGTTCTCATTTTACAAGGTGTGCCTTTCATTAGTTGAGGGAGGGGTCAAGTGGGACCATAGCCACTGGAATAAAAACAGACCTTAGCATCTGCATCGGCAGATATCTGAAAGCTCCCGACCGAGTTCTGTATTCCTTGATTTGCCCTGTCACAGGACTCGGATCGCACATTACAGGACATGTGCATCTAGACAAGCGATAACGATTCGCGATACATACGTGGGGAAGCCTAGGAACATATACCACTCTAGGTAGTGTGTCCTAGACTTGGGGGCATTGTTCGACAGGTAGCGTAATCCCTAGTTGGACTAGGTGGCATAAACCCTGAACTCGAAAAGCGTTCAGCAGATAGCGTAAAACTATAGTTAAATCTAGAAAGCAGTGGATAGAAAACCCTAGATTAGATCTAGGTAACAACTAATAAATGGATGCCTGAAGGCGATGGAAAATACAGGGATTGGGATCACGTTATCGTTACTAGTTGAAACACTAGTTAGGCGGTGCAGAGATATAGAAACCAGTATAACAAGTAAATAGCGAAGCAGCGAAAGTATTAGAGCGTATCCGGTTTATCTTAGCATATCTTGTGACTACCTTGTCTAATCTTGTTGACCCTATCGTCATGGTGTAATCTTGTATTCAGTTAATTCATGTCGTTTTGTTTTCCATGTTCACATGCTAGAAGTTACTGAACTTACTCAGGCTTTATGTCTGACTCTGTTTTTCTTTCGTCTTCTTTCTTCCGTTCTCCCCCCCTCCCCCAGGTTGTTAAGGAGGAAATAGGATAGCTCAGATTTGTTTTGGGATGATTTCTCTTTCCAAGCTTGAAGAATCTTGGATGCATCGGCTTTGGATTGCTATGGCTGGCTTTTGTTACATTGGGGAATATAAATGTATTTTATGCTTCTTTATTTTGTAAAGATAGTTGATACTCTGATATTGTAAAGGAACCTTGTACAAATTATTTTGTCAATAAAGCAAAGTTTTATTTTCCGCTGTTTAATGTTTGTCTGTCTTGTAATTTATCTGCATCTTTTACCCATAATGCTCCACAGAACTTAGTGCATTCCCTTTGTGAGTGACACTAACGGATGTGGGGTGTTACAGTCAAACTCGTCAGGGCGTGTAAAACCATTGACGCCATTTTTTAGCTAGAAGGAAATGCATGCCCTCCCTGAGGTCCGTCTCCCGTTTTTGGTTCATACCGGGTGTGAAACTCGCGAAGTAAACGTTACACAAAGCTACGCCACAAAGGCCGTGCTTCGATCATCAACCACAAGACTTTGCTTTTCAACAGAAGCCTTGATCATTTGCCACTTAGGCATGCCACACAGGCAATTCACTCTATGCGTTTGATATCCTTCAGTATATAACCCCAGAGCTCGTACGTCTCAGAGAAGGGCGTTAAGCAAGAGAACAAATTCTCCGCCGCTAAATAGATATATATTTAATAGAAATCAATCACACAGACTAAAATCCAATGTCAGACACACAGTCCATTTACAAGTTTGTTCTGGGTCTAAACGAAACCGGAGGCACCTAGTACCCCGCATATCCATCGATCTCCAAGTACGTCTGGACGATCACCAACTGTTTCCATCTTCTTGGGAGTACATCCCAATCAAGATCATCAGTAATTATCCAAACGACGTGAAGACCTCCGGTCTTCAACCACCGTCTTCATCTTCGACTTATCGTCGTATCAGTTATTCAGAATGGGATAAACCCGGTCTTTTCGAATAACTCGCGTATGTAATAAACAAGTGTTACACAAACACAACGTACGCCTCATTCCAATTCATCAGTCACTAACCGTAAATTAAAAAGAGAATAATTCCCCAAATATTAACCCCGAAGGCCGAAACCAACATCAGATCAATACTCAGGAAATCACTCTGCTTAGCCAACCTACAGCTAGTTTCTAAATTTCATATTCTTAGGGAAAGGTTCCCATTAATTTTATCAAAGATAAATCCTTTAAATTTATTGTTTAATCTACTTTTGAATATCAATTCAAACTAGTCGGGATTAGCGAACCTTACCGAAGTAATCATTTATTTTAATTTCCCAATCCCAACCTATTCATCCCATGAAGTAAAACTGGTAATACTTCATATCTAACACCACGGTGTTATCGGTAAATTCAATTACCATTTTACCTTCAAATCTAATTAAAGATTTAACTATCGCCTGGAGCAAAACTGGTGATACTCCATTCTCGATCATTTCAATCTAATTAAAGATTCATTAAAACTCCACTTAGTTTTAATCTGTGACTGGGTTAAAGAATCAGTGTCATTTAAAACACGGTTCACGATAAACCCAAAATCACATCACATTTCAATTCCAATTAAATATCATTTAACTGGTACACTTCATTAAATCTAAATAAAAAGATTTAATCTTTTTCTCCACTGGGCTTAAGAACAGTGTTAATGAAGACACCATTCATGACAAACCCAAATCACATTTGATATTAAATACAAGGCTCTGAATAGAAAATATATCGGCTTATATTCAATATCAAATTCTACGACCAACAAATATCGTATTGGAAATAACGATATATATATATATATATCTTTCAAATTTCCATAACAACATCTGTATATTCACGAAATCCAACATCGAAATATTCCGAAGATAATTTCGATTCAAATCCATTCCAATTCCATTATTGGAAATTCTAGTTACTTTTAAAACCATTTCAAATCCAATTTATTTATTTTAAAAATAAATAAATTATTCCTCTAGTTCAAAACTAGTTCATTTCGATAAAAATCTATTTTTATCTTTTCAAATATGGAGTTTTTCATCCCAATTCTTCACAAATCATTTCTTATGATTTTACACAAATTATTGATATTTTTAATAATTTTATCAAGGCCCGTACAGTCGATTTCCATCCACGGCCATCGAACTGCACTTACAGCGACCTTTTTCAAATTTGATTTGAACATAATTTCAAATCCAACTGTTAGATTTCAAATTTCTAATATTCGTTAGATAATTCTTTTTGATACGAACCCAACGGTTCTGGTTTCAGGAGAATCCGATGGTCGGATCTCCCGCAATATCCATTCGAAGTCAATGGTCGAAATTCGCGAACTGCCGCGGCGCGGCGCGTTCTATTCAGGCCATTATATATATATATAATATATATATATATATATATATATTTCATCGATTTCCTTTTAAAACGTATTTTATAAATCGTTTTAAATTCGTTTTCAAAACGATTTCAACTCCCTTTTCAAATTCAAATCAAAATTGAATTTTCCCTTTCAAATTCATTTTAAATTAATTTCAAATTGATTTCAATTTAAATCGATTTTTAATTCAATTTCAATTCGTTTTTGTAACGACCCGCATTCTACGCATCATAGGATCGTAGAATATTTATTTCTGTCACATACAAAGTCGTATGGTCATGTAACTTTGGGAGACGACTATTGTGGTCATTTCCCATGTTCATGATTTTTCCCGATTTTTAAATGTCCATTTTACCCCTAGTTATCACTGTTTTGGCCATGTAACTTTTGATTGGAAAGGAGCTTTGACCTGAAATCACTTCCATTATATTCGGATGATGGTTTACAATTCCGTAGAGTGGTCACATTAGCCAAACAGACTCACCGTTTGGGAGATATGGCTGAAACAAGTTTCGGATGGTGAAAACAACTTAATTGGGCTTAACCGGGTGATTAGCAGCTAGGCCCAGAGGGGAATTTCGGGTTTAGGGGTATATAGGGGCTGATTAGGGTTAGAAAACATTTCTTTAGACATTTTCCAGCCGCCACTTTCATCCTTAGACACTCTAACAATGGCCTCCTACATCTAAAACACCCCAAATCACTTTCTAATTGAAGATTAGGCTTAGCAAACATCAAATCAAGGAGTATTAGCACGAGAACCGAGGTAGAGCTGCTGTGTAAGATTGGGAACAACGCCAAATCAGAGAATATTTCAGTTTTGGGGTTTTAGTTGTAGCAAAGGTGAGTGATTTGCATGATTTCTCACTAATTACGGTTGATTAAGGGGTAATTAGTGTTAATTAGCGAATTTGTACACAAATAAAATCTGGAAAAATGTTCAGAAATTCTTAAATATTGTTTTAGACCTATGATATGAAATTTGGCTAATTTGGATAAGTTTTTCTAATTATATGCTTAAACATGATTAAGAGGGATTAAGGGAAAATATGGGGTTTTGGCCATGTTTGATCCATTTTGATATGTCATATTGTTGTTTTGGTGTTTGTGGTTGATTCTCTATGTTTCTATGACTGTATGGTATGCTTTGTGGTTGATTAGAAGTGTTAGATTGGTCGAAAACGCTGTCGAGAGGTGAGAATAGCTTGCTGAAATGGTGCAGGTTTGGGGTCGAGATAACCGACCAGGGGAGGTTTTGACCGACCAGGAATGAAGGAGGACGACCAACCAGAAATGGTGAAGGAGACCGACCGACCCGAGCTCCAGAACGACCAACCAGGGATGGTGAAAGTTAGACCGACCAGGGGAGGTTTTGACCGACCAGGAATGAAGGAGAACGACCGACCAGGGATGGTGAAAGTTAGACCGACCAGGGGGACAAAACCGACCGACCAGGTTTGGTGAAATGCGACCGACCAGGGGGGAAACAAAACCGACCGACCAGGTTTGGTGAAATGCGACCGAACAGGGGGGGAACAAAACCGACCAACCAGGGATGATGAAAACCGACCAGGGTGAAAGATGCTTGACCAACCGACCCAAACAAGATGATGACCAAAACCCGAGATGCAAAGGTAGTCCAGTATGGGAAGTTAGAGCTCAGGATCTAGTTGGGAACCAATGAGTTCGCTTCATGGTTGGACTTTGCTGCGGGACGCGTGCTAAGGGGTTTACGATGTCTATAGCTTTGGACCACTATGGTAGGAGGTACGGAGGCGGATTCAGGGCCATTATGGCATTGGTAGAACCAAGGGCTATGATCAATGAAATGGGTCATTGAAATGTTTGGTCATGACTCCATATGTTTAGCTTGGTCACAGCAGGGTTTCTACAAGTCGGGATTCGTCGTTACCTCAATTTGTCTAGTGTTCCAAAGTGGTAGATATTGTATGCTTTACGCACTGAGTGAGAGATGTGAGGATGGTTGTTATGGTTGATTTGTTTGCTATCATTATGACATGCACACCCCACCCCCGTAATCTTACACTATTTGCTATGGCACCTTAGAGTACTGTACGGTATGTGGTACTAACTCTTTGGTTGCAGGTCCAGGTTCAGGTATGGTTTGGTATACCTGTTATTATTCTGTTTAGATGCTTATCGCTCATACCAGGCTTTATGTCTGACCCAGAGTTTTATGTCTCCTCTTATTACTCTGGGTGCTCACACGAGCAGACTAGAGACAGGTTAGCTGGTGATGCACGGGTAGATGATCCGGAGACGAGCAGGAGGCTTCCACGTAATATATATAGTATTCTCCCTGCGTTGTTGAAGATCACTGCTGGGGCATTGGTGGTGTATCTTCTACTTTGGCTTTCTTTTGTTTAGAGACAGTAGATTTTGAAAAGTTGTAATAAGCTGTATTCCGCTGCTTTGATGTTGATGTTGATTTTAGTTATCAGCTTATGCACTGTCTCACCTGTTTTATGTCAAGTATGTTATTATTATTATATTTTATCCCATGCGCTGTGAGACATTCTACAGGTTTCTCGTTAGTTAATTTTTTTCTTTTCTTTCTTCTGACGACCGTCCCGTGCTAGTCGGGCATGTGTACAGCGCACTTTCGGAGGAAATGCAGGCTGGGGCGGGGCGGGCCGTCACAGTTTTCAATTCAATTTCAATTCGAATTCAATTCTATTCAATTTCAATTCGAATTCTTTTCAAAACGATTTCAATTCTATTTCAATTTAATTTGAATTTCAATTCTATTCGAATTTCAAATCATTTCCGTTTATTTCGAATTTCAAATCAATTCAATATAATTTAATTCAAATTTCAATTTACTTTAATATTCATTTCAATTTGAATAAAATCGATATAAATATTGTTCACGTTAAAATGGTGTCAGTCTAATCAACACGGCTTCATATATTTCTATTTTCAAATATTCTATTTCAAATATTTCTTTTTCAAAACTGGAATGAGGCCCAATCAATTACCATATAATGTTAATTATATGGATTTTCTACAACACATGTATACAATAACAACGATGAATAATCAACCATCATCCAAAGTGCATTCTACACTGTATAAGCATCAAATATAAATATTCAACGCTCATAATAGTCTGTCAATCAATTGATCGACATACAACTAAACAATCGGGATTAATGTACGTCAAATATCATCCCAATACCCATGTGGGGTTTCAAACAATCAAACACAGATTTTATTGGTGCAGTTGGGCGATGTGTAAAATTTATCGTCCCAATCAATATCAGTCAAATGTGTGTATATAAACAAATCGTCCGATTCGTTTATAAATATTTATTTTATATACACGTTAAAAATTATATTTTTAACTATAAAATATTTCATTTCATTTCACCTCACACAATCAACTACACATCAAAATCAAACAAACAAGCATACAAGCCGTCCATGGTCTGTGGACGACGGGTGTCGGGTGCTATTAAACACCGTCTGCATCCTAGTATATATTTTTAACTAGAAAACAAAATTAAAAAGTGAGAAGTTCTCACCGACTAGCTAATCCAAACGCCTCGACTCTTCATATGTAGAAAATCCCCGCTGTTTCTTCTTTCATCACTTTCGTCATCCGTATTCACTACATATATAAAAATCGATTTTTTTACTTCGCTATTTAATATATAAAAATCGAATTTTTACCTTGCTATTCAATATATAAAAATCGAATTTTTACCTTGCTATTCAATATATAAAAATCGAATTTTTACTTTGCTATTCAATATATAAAAATCGCTTCTTTCTATATAAACAAGAATTAAACCTTTTTTTTTATACTCTACATAAATACAAATCATATTTTTATTTATAAAAATCAAATCTTTTTAACTTTCGAAATTTCGCCTTTTTATTTTTAAAGAACTAACCTTTTTTTTAACTCATCTTTTTGGTGTTAAAAACCCAATCTTTCTCATTTTTAAAAATCTTAGAACTTCATAAAAAAAAGATCATAGACTTCATGAACAAAATACATTTAATTTCATGAATAAAAATCGTTTAACTTCCTAAATAAAATCATATACATTTCTAAATAAAAATCATATATAAAATTGAAATCGGAAAATACTTACAGTAAAAAAAAAGAGGGGGAAGGATCTGCCAGAGTTCGCCAGTGGTTGGGGGGGAGGAACGCAGTCGAGGTAGGCGGTGGTGGCTCTCCATGTCAGCGGCGCTCCAGCTTCGTGGGGTTAGCGGTTTTAGGGTTCGCGATGGGGGGGGTTTCGAGTTTGAGGAGAACGTAGAGGGGGGAACCTGGGGAGCGCGGTGGTGGAGTGCGCCTCGGCGGTGGCGCCATCGACGAAAGGGGGGCGGCGACGAGCGGTTCCCCCCTTTTACTCCTTTTTTTTAATTTTAATTCTTCGATCTGAGTGGGAGAGAGAAGGTAGAGTAGTTATATATAAATAAATATATATTTTATTATTAAATTTTCTAAAAAGTAACTTTTGTTTTCGACCTCGAAACGAGACCCACCGCCTATCGTCCATAGCTATTTACCCCCATTCCGAACACAATGGGATATGTATCGTAGGCCGATTCGATCGTTTTGATCAGTTTTCGTCAAAATCAACATATAACTCTATATATTGAATTTGAACACGCATTTCAATTTACCGGGGCCACATACTATTTCTAAAAATTCCAGAAAATATTTTCTAACATCGTATTGACGCTATGGTCCTAACAAAACTAGTTTCGTCGAATTCTGAGACGGTTTGAAAAATGGCCATTTTCCAGTCGATTAAAATCAACTAAAACTGGTCAAACACATTTTCCTTTGCCACACTCACATATTGATTCGAAAAATTATGAAATTTGAAACCTAGCAATAATTTGACATTGCGGATCCAACAAAAGTGGTTTCATCGAAATCCGAGGTCGTTTGCAAAATGGCTATTTTCAGGGGCCGAAATTCCATAGCGACTATTCTGAATTTTCAACTGGGCATATCTTTTGATTCCCGCTATGAAATCTTGATTTTTTGGATTCGTTGGAAAGATATTCTCAATTAGATTCAAATATTTTTGGTTTCACTAAAATCCGGTTTATTTTGAATCCTGTACATCCATTTGAAGTTTGAAATCGAATTATCGAACTACCGCGCCATTTTCAATTCTTTTTATAGATATAAATAAATAATTATATTCTATCGTCGATTTAAACGAATATATACGTTCGAATTATATTCAAAATAAATTTCTCGTCGATATTATTTAAAATAATTCATTTTAAATAATCAAAATTCGCTAAAATTGCCAAAATAAAATTTTTAAATTGCCCCAGATTTCCGGGTTATTACAATCTCCCCCACTTAAACTTTTCGTCCCCGAAAAGGAACAAAGCCAAAAGTTGTTTCACAAATCAACTCATCTTCCAGTGTTTTCACTACGGCTTAAGTTCTTCAACTTTTCAGTTTCTAAGAACTTTTCAAATTTTTCAAAAATTTGGCTAACACCCTAAATTTTCGAAAAATTTCGCCACAACCTCCCCTGCACTGGGGGCACGGGAAAATCCGGAAATTGCCATACAGGCCTTCCGATCTCAAAAACAAAAAGAAAAAGCCAAGCGGCTAGCCAATCGGCTCATAAAATCATCATCACCCAAACAAAACAGTAAATTATGTTAAACATGTACTTATTTGTCGGGCAAACAAATTTTATTCTTCTGCTCTAGCCTCTTTGCTATGACCTGTTCAATGTAAGTACATGTATATGCATGCAATTGCAATCATTTTTCAACACAATTCAATATTTGATCCAATTAGGCTAAATGGTTCAACATTTTAATTAATCAAACTATAATCAAACAACACAATCAGCAATTAATTAGTTGATTATCATTTCCAATTTATAATTTTGATATATAGTCAAAAATCATATTTTTGGTGCCAAATCACAACAATATATTCTAATTATATTTCGGTTCTCACACCAGTCAATTGGAGATATATAGATATCTCACCTTCGTCACTCGAATATAAATATTGATGATGCCATGGTCATTATCAACATCATCTCCGGGCGGCTAGAGTGTGATTCTATATCTATCCAGTATATTAAAACTTCAAATACACGTGGATCGGACGTATACGCAAAATCTTTATATACTGGACTGTCCAATTCAATATAAATAATCAAATACGAATACTTGATTTAAATTTCAAAACAAAATTTGTTTTCACTTTCAAAAATATACTCTTCACACTCATTCTAGGATACTACTGATCCCATCTCTAACGAGTCATTCCCATTGGATATTACTAATTCAATATCTGATGAATTCTTTCGTACAGTTCTAAGGTGCCTTGTTCTCTGAGCTTTGTAAACCAAAGCTCTGATACCAACTGTAAAAACCCGCAACTTCCCCGATGAGGAAAGCGAGGATAGTTTGAGAACAAGCCACAGAAGAACGCAGACGGAAGAACATTTCATTGTATATTACAACAATCCCATCAGAATACAAGAATATACAGAGTATAAATGAATATTACACAGAAATATCAGAGACTTAAATTACATTTAAATACATCGCAGCGGAAAATAATATAATACACAACTAGAAGAGATATACGGATACAAAGCTTTCCGGATATCATTCCAGCTGTAAACCAGGATCCTGTGAATATAAATCTGCAAAAACCAAAACTACTAACTGCCCGTGTCAAAATAAGGGCACCCAGAGTTTAGGATAAAACAATAAACTCCAGGTCAGTCATGGGACTGGTGTGAGAACTAAAACAGTTATTAATCTTTATTTTCAAAGTTAGGTAAATCAAGGGACCACGCCGTATAACACGGAACGGGTTTCCTCCCAAGAATACCAGTGCATAAAACAAACAGCGCAATGCTAAATAAAGAAAAATGAAGCTATTATAAGACCCAGTTCCCATCACATAATGCAACGCAAGCCGGAGGATAGGGTTTTTACCTTATAATAGCCAAGAATGCTTGATACGTTTAAAACAAATCATTTGATACTATTATAAGTGCATAGTGTATAAAACAACTTCAAATCATAAATATCAATCATAGGCGGCATAAGCGCCCCATCCCACTATATCGCCATACTAGGCTCTACAAATAAAACCGCAAATGTCACGTATTTGGAAGTTGGATTTCCATCTATGAACCGAGGCCAGGGATCGTCCTCTACCGATTCGAGACGCTCTAGCCCGTGTCTCAGGACCCAGACTCAGGTGGGCCCTTGGATCGACAGGGCCGGTCCACCGATGTGGATTAAAATTCCTGAACACTGCGTTTCCCCGCCCTTTGGAGCGTAAGTGAGCCAACAACTGACTCCATCGGACCCGGATCGTCCGATCAAACCGAAGCGCCTCGCAACAGCAACAACCACATAAGTCAAACTCGTCAGAGCATGTAAAACCACTAACGCCACTTTTTAGCTAGAAGGAAACGCATGCCCTCCCTGAGGTCCGTCTCCCGTTTTTGGTTCATACCGGGTGTGAAATTCGCGAAGTAAACGTTACACAAAGCTACGCCACAAAGGCCGTGCTTCGATCATCCACCACAAGACTTTGCTTTTCAACAGAAACCTTGATCATTTGCCACTTAGGCATGCCACACAGGCAATTCACTCTATGCGTTTGATATCCATCAGTATATAACCCCTAAGCTCGTACGTCTCAGAGAAGGGCGTTAAGCAAGAGAATAAATTCTCCGCCGCCAAACAGATATATATTTAATAGAAATCAATCACACAGACTAAAATCCAATGTCAGACACACAGTCCATTTACAAGTTCGTTCTGGGTCTGAACGAAACCGGAGGCACCTAGTACCCCGCATATCCATCGATCTCCAAGTACGTCTGGACGATCACCAACTGTTTCCATCTTCTTGGGTGTACATCCCAATCAAGATCATCAGTAATTATCCAAACGACGTGAAGACCTCCGGTCTTCAACCACCGTCTTCATCTTCGATTTATCGTCGTATCAGTTATTCAGAATGGGATAAACCCGGTCTTTCCGAATAACTCGCGTATGTAATAAACAAGTGTTACACAAACACAACATATGCCTCATTCCAATTCATCAGTCACTAACCGTAAATTAACAAGAGAATAATTCCCCAAATATTAACCCCGAAGGCCGAAACCAACATCAGATCAATACTCAGGAAATCATTCTGCTTAGTCAACCTACAGCTAGTTTCTAAATTTCATATTCTTAGGGAAAGGTTCCCATTAATTTTATCAAAGATAAATCCTTTAAATTTATTCTTTAATCTACTTTTGAATATCAATTCAAACTAGTCGGGATTAGCGAACCTTACCGAAGTAATCATTTATTTTAATTTCCCAATCCCAACCTATTCATCCCATGAAGTAAAACTGGTAATACTTCATATCTAACACCACGGTGTTATCGGTAAATTCAATTACCATTTTACCTTCAAATCTAATTAAAGATTTAACTATCGCCTGGAGCAAAAATGGTGATACTGCATTCTCAATCATTTCAATCTAATTAAAGATTCATTAAAACTCCACTTAGTTTTAATCTGTGGCTGGGTTAAAGAATCAGTGTCATTTAAAACACGGTTCACGATAAACCCAAAATCACATCACATTTCAATTCCAATTAAATATCATTTAATTGGTACACTTCATTAAATCTAAATAAAAATATTTAATCTTTTTCTCCACTGGGCTTAAGAACAGTGTTAATGAAGACACCATTCACGACAAACCCAAATCACATTTGATATTAAATACAAGGCTCTGAATAGAAAATATATCGGCTTATATTCATTATCAAATTCTACGACCAACAAATATGGTATTGGAAATAACGAGATATATATATCTTTCAAATTTCCATAACAACATCTGTATAATCACGAAATCCAACATCGAAATATTCCGAAGATAATTTCGATTCAAATCCATTCCAATTCCATTATTGGAAATTCTGGTTACTTTTAAAACCATTTCAAATCCAATTTATTTATTTAAAAAATAAATTATTCCTCTGTTTCAAAACTAGTTCATTGCGATAAAAATCTATTTTTATCTTTTCAAATATGGTGTTTTTCATCCCAATTCTTCACAAATCATTTCTTATGATTTTACACAAATTATTGATATTTTTAATAATTTTATCAAGGCCCATACAGTCGATTTCAATCCACGGCCATCGAACTGCACTTACAACGACCTTTTTCAAATTTGATTTGGACATAATTTCAAATCCAACCGTTAGATTTCAAATTTCTAATATTCGTCAGAAAACTCTTTTCGATACGAACCCAACGGTTCCGGTTTCAGGAGAATCCGACGGTCGGATCTCCCGCAATATCCATTCGAAGTCAATAGTCGAAATTCGCGAACTGCCGCGGCGCGGCGCGTTCTATTCAGCCCATTATATATATATATAATATATATTATATATATTTCGTCGATTTCCTTTTAAAACGTATTTTATAAATCGTTTTAAATTCGTTTTCAAAACGATTTCAACTCCCTTTTCAAATTCAAATCAAAATTGACTTTTCCCTTTCAAATTCGTTTTAAATTCATTTCAAATTGATTTCAATTCAAATTGATTTTTAATTCAATTTCAATTCGTTTTCAATTCAATTTCAATTCGAATTCAATTCTATTCAATTTCAATTCGAATTCATTTCAAAACGATTTCAATTCTATTTCAATTTAATTCGAATTTCAATTCTATTCGAATTTCAAATCATTTCCGTTTATTTCGAATTTCAAATCAATTCAATATAATTTAATTCGAATTTCAATTTACTTTAATATTCATTTCAATTGGAATAAAATCGATATAAATATCGTTCACGTCAAAATGGAGTCAATCTAATTAACACGGCTTCATATATTTCTACTTTCAAATATTCTATTTCAAATATTTCTTTTTCAAAACTGGAATGAGGCTCAATCAATTACCATATAATGTTAATTATATGGATTTTCTACAACACATGTATACAATAACAACGATGAATAATCAACCATCATCCAAAGTGCATTCTACACTGTATAAGCATCAAATATAAATATTTTACGCTCATAACAGTCTGTCAATCAATCGATCGACATACAACTAAACAATCGGGATTAGTGTACGTCAGATATCATCCCAATACCCGTGTGGGGTTTCAAACAATCAAACGCAGATTTTATTTGTGCAGTTGGGCGATGTGTAAAATTTATCGTCCCAATCAATATCAGTCAAATGTGTGTATATAAACGAATCGTCCGATTCGTTTATAAATATTTATTTTATATACACGTTAAAAATTATATTTTTAACTATAAAATATTTTCCACTATAAAATATTTCATTTTATTTCACATCACACAATCAACTACATATCAAAATCAAACAAACAAGCATACAAGCTGTCCATGGTCTGTGGACGACGGGTGTCGGGTGCTACTAAACACCTAGTATATATTTTTAACTAGAAAACAAAATTAAAAAGTGAGAAGTTCTCACCGACTAGCTAATCCAAACGCCTTGACTCTTCATATGTAGAAAATCCCCGCTGTTTCTTCTTTCATCACTTTCGTCATTCGTATTCACTACATATATAAAAATGGAATTTTTTACTTCGCTATTCAATATATAAAAATCGAATTTTTACCTTGCTATTCAATATATAAAAATTGAATTTTTACCTTGCTATTCAATATATAAAAATCGAATTTTTACTTTGTTATTCAATATATAAAAATCGCTTCTTTCTATATAAACAAGAATCGAACCTTTTTTTTATACTCTACATAAATAAAAATCATATTTTTATTTATAAAAATCAAATCTTTTTAACTTTAAAATTTTCGCCTTTTTATTTTTAAAGAACTAACCTTTTTTTTAAACTCATCTTTTTGGTGTTAAAAACCCAATCTTTCTCATTTTTAAAAATCTTAGAACTTCATAAAAAAAAGATCATAGACTTCATGAACAAAATACATTTAATTTCATGAATAAAAATCGTTTAACTTCCTAAATAAAATCATATACATTTCTAAATAAAAATCATATATAAAATCGAAATCGGAAAATACTTACAGTAAAAAAAAAGAGGGGGAAGGATCTGCCAGAGTTCGCCAGTGGTTGGGGGGAAAAGGAACGCAGTCGAGGTCGGCGGTGGTGGCTCTCCATGGCGGCGGCGCTCCAGCTTCGTGGGGGTAGCGGTTTTAGGGTTCGCGATGGGGGGGTTCGAGTTTGAGGAGAACGGGGGGGGGGGGGGACCTGGGGAGCGCGGTGGTGGAGTGCGCCTCGGCGGTGGCGCCATCGACGAAAGGGGGGGCGGCGACGAGCGGTTCCCCCCTTTTACTCCTTTTTTTTAATTTTAATTCTTCGATCTGAGTGGGAGAGAGAAGGTAGAGTAGATATTTATAAATAAATATATTTTTTATTATTAAATTTTCTAAAAAGTAACTTTTGTTTTCGACCTCGAAACGAGACCCACCGCCTGTCGTTCATAGCTAATTACCTCCATTACGAACACAATGGGATATGTATCGTAGGCCGATTCGATCGTTTCGATCGGTTTTCGTCAAAATCAACATATAACTCTATATATTGAATTTGAACGCGCATTTCAATTTACCGGGGCCACATACTATTTCTAAAAATTCCAGAAAAATATTTTCTAACATCGTATTGAGGCTATGGTCCTAACAAAACAAGTTTCGTCGAATTCTGAGACCGTTTGAAAAATGGCCATTTTCCAGTTGATTAAAATCAACTGAAACTGGTGAAACGCGTTTTCCTTTGCCACACTCACATGTTGATTCGAAAAATTATGAAATTTGAAACCTAGCAATAATTTGACATCGCGGATCCAACAAAAGTGGTTTCGTCGAAATCCGAGGTCGTTTGCAAAATGGTTTTTTTCAGGGGCCGAAATTCCATAGCGACTATTCTGAATTTTCAACTGGGCATATCTTTTGATTCCCGCTATGAAATCTTGATTTTTCGGATTCGTTGGAAAGATATTCTCAATTAGATTCAAATATTTTTAGTTTCACTAAAATCCGGTTTATTTTGAATCATGTACATCCATTTGAAGTTTGAAATCGAATTATCGAACTACCGCGCCATTTTCAATTCCTTTTATAAATATAAATAAATATTTATATTCTATCGTCGATTCAAACGAATATATACGTTCGAATTATATTCAAAATAATTATCTCGTCGATATTATTTAAAATAATTCATTTTAAATAATCAAAATTCGCTAAAATTGCCAAAATAAAAAATTTAAATTGGCCTAGATTTCCGGGTTATTACATTATGAGGAACAAATAAACACTTGCCAAATTTCCCGAAATTTTTTCTAGCCTAGCACCATACTAAAAATGCTTGTTTTCAGGAAACTTAAAACTTGCCATAAATCGTCACTTGATTGAAACCCATGCTTTGAATGTTGTGAAATCAAATCGGCCCAAAACATGATTTTGTCGAATTTATACTTGCCCATAATTCCATTTGCTATTGCTGAAATGTTTAAAGGACATGCAATCTTGGACTTGCTGTCTTGTTGACTCTTGAACCTGATATTGCTGCTGTATCTTGGCACCCTTGATATTTCACATATGTGCATCCACATGCTGCTCTGTATTTGAATAAACTGCTGCACCAAACATTTTTTGAGATACTTACACTTGAGTCCACAATGTCATGTTGTTGCATTGTTCATGATTCTCTGTGTATTACTTGATATACTTTGATGTGTTCATATGCTTCACTTTCCACTTAAGTTTGGCTTGTTCATACTGCCATCTATATGTTGCTCGAACACTTGACATGTTTCACTTATGTAGTTCATGCTACTTTTGAAAGTTTTATCTTGCTTGTGAAATGTTGTATGACCATTATAGCTCACTGATTTGTTGTTCCTCTTTTTGATATTGCTGTGTACTATATTTTTGTTGCATGCCTGTGAGAACTGACCTTAATCCCAGTTCTATAGTTGGCTCGACCACTGGTCCATGCTAAGATGAACTACCCCTTTGCATTTGTATTTCTTCACTACTGTTTTGAACTTGAACTGTCCCCTGTTATTGGTTGAGCTCGATCAAGGTGTATCATGATTCATGTTGCCTTGCCTTTCCTATATATATTCACTGTTGGTTGTATATGTTGATCCCATGCTGTTTGTACATTGTGTGAGCTGCATCATCATGCTTCTTGAACATGTTGAACCTTTCAGTCCACTGGCTCGACCACTGTTGTATTTGTTGAATCATGTACGTGTCAATGCATTGCTAGCTTGTGATTTTGCTCCATAGAGATGGTCTACTTGGCTACTCCTCAGTTGCACACTTGATTGGCAAGGCAGTGCACACGTATATATATATATACACATACACACACACACGTGTGTATATGCAGCCATCCAGACAAGTTTTCTTGTCCCTGCACTGAAGTATTTTATATATATACTGACTCCCTTGTGGTATTTACAGTGAATACATAAGCAGTCTGTATTAGAGAATTCATACTAGATCTAGAAAATGATGAAAAACACACCCGAATTTTGAGGCAAAAAATTTTTTAAATAAATTTTTATTTGCATGTGTTCGGTTTTATTTCTATTGCAGTATACTGTGTGTGTTTCATGTAACAAGTAAGCAGACGATGACTGGACTGACAGTGAGCTGTGAAGACAAAGAACAGAAGACTGTGTCATTGTATAAAATGAATGTACGAGTGTAAAACAGAGTGACAGTGTATGAGTGTTGTATAGAGAACATGATATGTAAATGAAATTGTTGTGTCAGTAGAATGTAAAAATAGTGGAGTTGTAAAAATTGTATTGTTTGAATATTGAAATAAAATATTATATTTGAATAACAAATGTTGTTTGTCTATTAAATTCTGTGCAGTTTGCATTTTATTCAACTTAAATATTTATTTCTATATGTGTAATGCAGAATAGTACTATTTTTAAACACATTTATATTATTTATATATATATTTGTTATTATCAAACAAAGTTCATATCTTTACATTCAATAATCTCCCCTTTTTGATGATGACAAATATATACTAAGATTTTGAATGTGATAAATGTGTTTGATTGTAAAGCATAGTACTCCTCCTATTTGTATGCTCCCCCTACAACTAAGCTCTCCTTATATTGATGTATAGATTTTAGAATTTAGAGATTTATTAATCATAACACCAAATTTCAAAAAATATTCTATAAAGTTTACTCATCCATAAAATCTTGACAATTCTCCTCCTTTTGTTATCATCAAAAGAATAACAGAAATTGAAACAGTGATGAATACAAACTAGAAATATAAATTCAAATCAAGAGGAAAAATATGTATTGTAAATCACATTTAATCAAACAAAAATCACAATATTCTTCAAATTAGAAGCAAAATTCACTTTTTAGAATGATGGATTTACGATTGACTTTATAGAAATGAGGAGAGTTCAATAAAATTGAATATTTGATTTTAAATAAGCTCAAAAATGTGTTAAGCACTTGCTAACCATGCATAGCCCAAAGGTATTTTAAATGGGGTTAGTAGTAACTTAACTTTATCCTCTCAATGAGTTCTATCCATGCACAGCCCAAAGGTCTTTTAAGTAAGAACAGAAGCACATAGAGATTAAGGTCATTTACCCACGCATAACCGCGGGGACTTTTAAATGGGAGTAAATATCAAGGATAAATTATTATTATTATTATTATTGTATTATATATATTTCAAGATTTTCTTTATTCTTAAAAATCAAACTCCTCACATTATATAAAATCACGATGAATGTCAGAAAGACGGAAGTAGTAGAAAATGATCGTGAAAATGCACCAATTTTAAAGATATTATAAAAAAAATTCAACCCTCATGAGAATTTAATAATATTTCCTCATGTTATGAAAAAAAAAATATAGTCAATACTCATCACAATTTCAAGATCCGACATAATTTCGACGAGTTCCAAAATAGTTTAAATGGTCAATCATTTAGCTTTTGAATAACCATTTAAGAATTTAAAAAAAAAAGGATAATGATCAATCAATTTCTATGATTCCCAAATCTAAGCATAATCGTGAAAATCTATTTTAAGGAAGAGGTTTTGTAAAAATATCAGCAAGTTGACAATCTGTTGAAATAAACTCAATACAAATATCTTCTCGTGAAATGTGATCTCTAATAAAATGGTGTCTCACTTCTATGTGTTTAGTGCGTGAATGGTGAACAGGATTATTAGACAAATCTATAGCACTTTTATTGTCACATTTTAGTGGTACTTTTTTATAAATTAGACCAAAATCTGAAAGAGTTTGCATCATCCATAGTATTTGTGCACAACAACTTCCTAAAGTAATGTATTCAGCCTCAGTTGTGGATAAAGCAACACAATTTTGTTTTCGACTTGACCATGAAACTAACGAGTGTCCTAGCATAAAACAAGTTCCACTAGTACTTTTTCTATCCACAAAGGATCCAGCATAATCAGCATCAGAATATCCAACTAATTCAAAATTATTGCATGTGGGGATACCATAAACCAAATTTGTGTTTGTGCAAAAGATATCTTAATATTCTTTTTGTGGCTTTTAAGTAAGATTCTTTTGGAGTAGACTGAAAACGTGCACATAAATAGACAACAAACATAATATCAAGCCTAGATGCGGTGAGATAAAGAAGTGAACCAATTATTTCACGATATTTTTTCTGATTAACTGCAACTCCTTTCTCGTCTTTGTCAAGTTTGGTTGAGGGACTCATCGGTGTTCTGAGTGGTTTTGCGTTTTCTAGTCCAAATCTTTTCAGCAATTCAGTGATGTATTTTGTTTGTGATATGAAAATCCCATTAGAGCTTTGTTTGATTTGAAATCCAAGGAAGTACTTTAATTCACCTACTAAGCTCATTTCGAATTTATCCTGCATGACTTTTTCAAATTTCTCATAAAGATGATCATTAGTAGCAGCATATACAACATAAATTTGGACTATCAAAAATCGTTACCTTCATGTAATAGAAACAATGTCGTGTCAGCATTGCCCTTTTTAAAACCATTTTCCAAAAGATATGCACTTAAACAATCGTACTAAGCTCTAGGAGCTTGTTTAAGACCATATAATGTTTTTTCAAGTTTATATACATGATTTGGAAATTCATGATTTTCAAAACCGGGGGGTTGTTCCACAAAAACTTCTTCTTTTAATTCTCCGTTTAAAAATGCACTTTTTATGTCCATTTGTTTAAGTTTGAAACCTTTATAGCATGAAAAATGGAGCTATAGCATGAAAAATGGAGCAAAATTCTAATGGCCTCTAATCTAGCTACTGGTGTAAATGTCTCATCAAAATCAATGCCTTCGATTTGATTATATCCTTTTGCAACCAACCTAGCTTTATTTCTAATTAAATTTCCGGATTCATCAAGTTTATTTTTGAATACCCATTTAATTCCTACTACTGGATAGTCATTTGGTCTAGGAACTAATTTCCATACTTTATTCCTTTCAAATTGATTGAGTTCTTCTTGCATAGCTAAAATCCAACTTTCATCACCAAGTGCAATTTCAATGTTTTTAGGTTCAGTTTCAAAGATAAAACAACTGTGAATACAAAAAGCATAGATATCTTTATGAAATGATGAACGAGTTCGTATACCAATCATTGGATTTCCTATTACCAATTCTGGAGGATGATTGGCTTTGACTTTCAAATTCTCGAGTTCAAATGTTGGTTTTGTTGGATCATCACTGCAAGTCTTCTCTTTATTATTTTCTTTTTCACCCTCATATGCAATTCCCTCATCATTTTTATCTCCATCCACTATATCCAAGTTTGACTCATCAAATTTTGCATTTATGGTTTCAACAATAGTTTTTGTTCGCTTGTTGAAGATTCGATATGCCTTGCTTCTAGAAGAGTAACCCATGAAAATTCCCACATCGGCCTTTGATTCAAATTTACCAAGTTGATCACCTGTATTAAGAAGATAACAAGGGCATCCAAAAACTGTAAAATATGAAATGTTAGGCTTTCTGTCAAACTACAATTCATAGGACGTTTTGTTAAGTATCGGTCTAACCATTAATCTGTTCATTACATGGCAGGATGTATTAACTGCCTCTGTCCAAAAAGTCAAAGGCAATTTATATTCACTTAACATAGATCTAGCCCATTCCTATAATGTACGATTTTTCCTTTCGACTAACCCATTTTGTTGGGGTGTTCGAGGAGCAGAAAATTCGTGTTTAAAACCATTTTCTTCACAAAAAATTTCAAAATACAAATTTTCAAGTTCACCACCGTGATCACTTCTTAAAGTTTTTATTGAAACATCTTTTTCATTTTGAATGAGTTTTGCAAACTTTGAAAAGTAATCAAAAGTTTCGGATTTTTCGGCTAGAAAATAAACCCATGTAAATCTAGAATAATCATCAACCAACACATAACAATAACGTTTTCCATTCAAGCTAGCAATTTCATTTGGTCCAAATAAATCCATGTGAATTAATTCAAATACCCTATTAGTACTAACAACATTTTTGGGGCGAAATGATGATCGACTGAATTTTCCTATAGTACATGATTTGCACACTTTATTACTTCTATATTTCTGATGTGGTAATCCCCTTACCAATTCTTTTGATTCAATTTTTTCTAAGAGAATCATACTAGCATGACCCAATCTCCTATGCCATAAGAAAACTTCTTCATCCGTAGCGACTAAACATCGTGAGAGAGTCAAATCATCAAATGGAAGCGTATAAACATTTCCTTTTCTTTTTCCTGTGAACACAATATTGCTAGTGGATTTTTCAATAATTTTGCAAGATTCACTTTCAAATATTACACTCATTCCTTTGTCACATAGTTGGCTTATGGAGATGAGATTGTGATGCAAGTTTTCAACATATAAAACATCAGTTAAGGAGAAAGTACTATTGCCTACTTTACCTTTACCAATAATTTTACATGTACTGTTATCACCCATTATCACACTTCCACCTTTATGTTTTTCAAGGCTAAGGAAATTTGATTTATCTCCTGTCATATGTTTGAAACAACCTGAATCCAAGTACCATTCTTGTTGCTCCTTAGCCTGCCAACATACCTACACACGAGAAAAAGAGAATGACCTAGAGAAACTCATAGGTCTAATAAAATTAGTAACTGAAAAATTTTGATTTTGAACAACAGATCCTTTTGGAATCCAAATTTGTTTATTCTTACCAAGTCCAAATCTATAACAATTGCTTGTCGATCCTTTTGGAACCCAAATTTTTATGAATTTTTTGTTTTTGTTCCTACTTTCACACTTTTCATAGCTATGTCCAATTTTACCACATTTTATGCATTTAGGAAAAACACTTCCACCTTTAGAATTATCATTCATATTACTGTGTGTTTCCCCAAATCCTAATCCTTTTCTATTATTAGCATATAATAGATTTCCAAGAAGCATCCTAAATGACTTTTCTCCTCTTGAAAACTTACTCAATGTTATTTCAAGATTTTTTTACTTTACTTTTAAGTGCTGCATTTTCATTCACAAGTGAGATGCATCTGTTAATGAAGTTCTTTCTTTTTGTGACATCACTTTCATTTAAAGCGAAGTGTTCATGTCTCAATTTTTCAAAATTTGCTTTAAAATCCGTTTGCCCTTGTTTTAAAAGCTTGTAGTTTTCACAATCAAGGTCTTGAATATTTGCAACTTTTTCAAGCTCAGTTTCTAACCTATTGTTTTCGTGAACTAATTTTAACCTTTCAGATTTTAATTTCTTAACTTTTAGTTCAAGAGAATCAACAGTTTCGGTAAGATCATGACACATTAAAATTAAATCTTTGTAAGTGTAGTTTGGTACCTCACTGGAATCTTCTTCGCTACTTTCTGAATCAAACTGTGCCATAAAACACAAATTGGCTTCCTCTTTATCACTATCAAAGTCTTCTTCTTCTTCTCCTTCTTCATCGTCCCATGTAGGTGCAAAAGCTTTCTTTTTCTTCTTTCTTTCTTTCTGAAGTAGTGGACATTTTGGTTTGATATGGCCTGGTTTATTGCAGTTGTAGCATATGACTTCTTCGTTTGAGTTACCTGAATTCTTAGATTTGTTGGACTTTGATTTTTTCATCTGTGACTTGTATTTCTTGTTAGACCACTTTTTAAGAACCATGGCCAATTCTTCAATAGGATTCTCGGCTTCATCATTACTTTCAACAGTGTTGTTTAGAGCAATTGTCTTTTTCTTTGATTCTGAGTCATTGCGTCCTTCTTTGGATTTTAACTCCATTTCATAAGCGATCAAGTTCCCAATCAACTCTTCTATTCTCAACTTACTTAGATCTTTCGATTCTTGAATAGATGTTACTTTGGCTTCAAAGTCCATTGGTAACACTCCCAGTATTTTGTGTGTTAATTCCACTTCAGTGTAGACTTTACCAAGAGCCCTTACATTATAAACCAGTGTGGAGAATCGACCATACATCTCTTCTATATCTTCGTCTTTACGCATCGTGAAATTTTCATATTCGTTGTAGAGTGTGCGAGACGAGATTCCTTGACTTGAGATGTCCCTTCATGTGTAACTTCCAAAGTTTGCCAAATTTCCTGCGCAGTTGAATAGTGAGATATACGGTTAAACTCAGTTTTATCAAGAGCACAAATTAAAGCGTTCATTGCTTTGGCATCAGTTGATAATAATTTTTTATCATTAGCATCTCACTTATCTTTTGGTTTAGGAATTTCAATATCATTAATAATCATAACGGGAGGTTTGTAGCCTGTTTCAACAATATCCCATACATCATAATCGACTGAACTCAAACAAATTTTCATCTTAGATTTCCAATAGGCATAATCAGTTCCATTAAACATTGGTGGCCTGACTATGGACTGACCTTCAGAAAAAGCATTGTTAGACAAATTCATGACTCTAAAGTTAAAAATACCTGCTTTGAGACCACTTGTAGGATCTAAATTAACCCTGGGAGGTGAATAGGGTTTATTGAAATTAAATAAATTTAAATCTAAAATAAAATAACAAAGAATATTAGAATAACTTGCAGTAAGAAAATCACGCATAGAAGATACCCAGCTTCGGCAAAACTCTGCCTACTGCTGCATTTAAGGTTTCTACTAGAAGTTATAAACAATCTCTTCGCTTATAGACCCTTGTAAACTCGCAACTATTGCTCCCGATTATTTAAACTCTACGCTCAAGACCTTAACACAACTCGTACTCCTAAGTTGTGATTTTTCTAACTACAGAACCTAGTAGTTATTGACTCCTTAAAAAACTTGAATTTTAAAACAAATAAAAAACATAAAAAATAAAACGCTAGTTGTTAAATAAGGACTTAGCCCCTTCTAGTCATTGGCCGGTCATCCTCTATTATTATTCCCTGTTGCTTCTCTTTTACTCCTATGGTGATGGTAACTTCCTCCTAGGAATATTCTGGGATCGATCTTCCTCCAATAATTATTCGATCGAATTGATCTCCTGGATTCCGATTCGATGTTGATTGCTCTGGGAGAAATTTGTATGTGATTTTTTCCCTTAATCTCGTTTATTTATGCTCGATTTTTGCTCTTTTTTTCTAGTTCTTACCGATGATGATTCTTGTGTATTTATAGGGGTTTTAATCCCTAAGAGCTCTGATTCTAGATGCTTCGATTGGCTCGTATTTCTCTTGCAATATATGTTGGGATATTGTGGATGTTTCTTTGGTTACGGTTTTATATTTTGGAGTTTGAAATCTTCAACCAGTTCTGGAACTTGCGTGAGATTTTTATTGGTTTGAATTGGCCCATGAACTTGCATCTGACTTTATTTTGCTATATTTTTGGTTAGTCTCTCTTGACTTTCTAAACATGTTGGCTGAAATTATGAGGAACAAATAAACACTTGCCAAATTTCCCGAAATGTTTTCCAGCCCAGCACCATACTAAAAATGCTTGTTTTCAGGAAACTTAAAACTTGCCATAAATCGTCACTTGATTGAAACTCATGCTTTGAATGTTGTGAAATCAAATCGGCCCAAAACATGATTTTGTCGAATTTATACATGCCCATAATTCCATTTGCTATTGTTGAAACGTTTAAAGGACATGCAATTGTAACAACCCGTATTTTCAATAACCTATTATAACATAAATGGAGGCAGAATTAAACTGTAAAATCCGAATCAAGGGAAACAGGCTATGCCATTGCGTTCGTCTCGGAAAAATACGCGAAATAGAGTCCGAGCTTTCGAAAATCGGAGTCCGTATGACCAAGATATGGCCTCGCGAAGTTTCACGAAAAATTCCCAAATTAAAGTATACTTAATTAAGTGAAATGGGTTGCGCAGAGAAATATATATATATTGATATATATATATATATAATTGAAAATTAAATAAATAAATATGCAAAAATGTTCAAAACAGCGAATTGGGAGAGGGGAATAACTGAACCGGCCGATTTTTGAGGTCGACCCAAGCCCGCTGGGCCGACTAGGGGTTAATCCAGGGTGTTTGGCTGTCAACCCATGGGCCGATTCGCTCAAATGCAGATTTTGCATTTGGATGGTTCTCATGGTTCATCTTTAATCTAAAGGCCCTAGATGGTTCCTACACTTGACTTCTTCCCCAAGACATGCTTTGATGGCTTGGATTGAATCTAGGTTTAATCCTATGGCCTAAAATACTTGCCTAATCTATAAATAAGACCCTAACCTATCCTAAATCCTCATTATTCATTCATGCAACTAAACTATGGCAAAATTTTACCTCTCATGGCCTCCACTCTCTTCATAAAATTTCTAAATGGTTTCTATGAGAGATTTTCCATGCATACAAGTGTTTTCAAGCTTGTATGAGTGTCATTAGCTTGCATTCAAGTCAAGTTTCTATCTTTGCATCATAAAGCAAGGGTTTTGATCATTTTGGCTCAAGGGTTTTTATGTTAGAGCTTGCATTTTGGGTCTATTTGATTGCATAAGGGCTTTGTCATATCTTTTGTGCCTTCATAGCAATGTAAGCCCTTTCCCTACTCTTAGATATTAACTATGAAGTTAAATGTTCATGTTGCAAGTTTGGGTTCGATCATTGAGTATGATACATGCTATCATGTCATGCAAGTTTATGAAGTCATTATCTTGATCTTGTGAGCTAAAAGCTACAACCTTTATGTTGAAATGTTGCATTAGGCAACATGAGAACCCTCATAACCTTTATGTCAACTTGCATATGAAGTCATAACCCTTATATGATGATATATGCGAGTTACTAGTCATCATTCCATATCTTTTGTCACCATGATTCGCTTATGTGCCAAGTTTGAGTTTATGCATGTTTTGAGGCTTAAGAATGTAACATGCAAGTTAATGAACACATTTGTGCCTCATTTGCCACCATGATTAACTTGTGGCTTAATATCCATTTTTGTCATGCCTTTGCCAAGTCTCTTCTTTTAATCCATTACGTTGTCGCGAACGTATATGCGAGTTTAAAAGCGTTGGGTTATGTTATGGGTAATTTCTAATGACATGAAAATACAACTTGAAAACATGACTTGAAATATAACATGGAAGTTGACATGTAAGTATGCATAAAAACATAAGCTTGGGAATTTACCTATTAAGTTAGGTCTACCCTTTGGGAATTTACCTATTAAGTTAGGTCTACCCAAATGCTTGAAAACTTGTAACATGATGGACATGACACTTAGATAATATAAGTGTGGCCAACTCGAGGTTGGGTTGAGTTTGCAACGTAAAACTACCCGGAACCGACCGGCCTAACTAGTAGTTGCAAACAATAGGACCCAATGTGAGAAGTTGGTCATGTTGTGCTTGAACCCGAGGTTAGACCAAGTTGTGGTGTAAAGCTACCCGGAACCGACCGGCTTAACTAGTAACCACAACAAAGTCTAATGTGAGAGGTGAAGGTGCATTAAGTAATTAATGCCACATGATAGGGTTAAGTTAATTTGATTAATGACTCTTAACCAAATATGACATGGACAAATGGGTTAAGTAATTTGATTAGGCTAATGATACTTAACAAAACATGACAAGGTTGGGTAGGTTAAGTAACTTGATTTGCCTAATGACACTTAACCATTTTTATATGACTAGTGGATGGGGTTAAGTTAACCAACACTTAATCAATCCAACGCGATAACTTGGTAAGGTTAAGTAAGTTTTCTTAATGACGCTTAACCGAAAAATACGGTTAACGAATGGGGTTAAGATTAGACTCAACTAGTCTAAACATGGAAATCGGATGGGGTTAAGTTAGCCTAGACTTAATTAATCCCACTTGGTAGTTTAATGGGGTTAAGTTAAACACTTAACTAATCTAAACATGATGAATTGATGTGGTTAAGTGACCTATACTTATCCAATCTAACTCGTTAATTTATTGTGGTTAAGTTAACCAATACTTAACCAATATAACGTGAAAACATGATAAGGCTAAGTCACGAATCGCTTGAATACACTTGACCGATTTGACTAAGTAAATTGATAGGGTCAAGTTAATATATACTTAACCAATCTAGAATGATAATTGGACGAGGTTAAGTCGTGAATTGCTTAATATACTTAACCAACCTGAGCATGGTTTGTAGGGTTAAGCCTTGAACTTGGATACTTAGCCAATTTTGACAGGATTTGTAGACGGGTTAAGTCATGAACTTAAGTGACACTTAATCCATTATGTAAACCCTAGTTCTGAGGATTAGGTGGATAACCGTAGTTAACAAGGATAACGGGAACAATGCTAAGTGGTAAACCTTAGTTGAAGAATAACTAAGTAATGATTCTTAGTCAAGGAAGTTTAGACCAGTTCATAGATAGATGAGTAACCTAATACGGTAGGTCATCGTTTAAGTATACGAGTAGGAGCAAGTATCTGATTTGGATAAAGGCTCCAGCGAACTGGGTAACGAAGCAGCGGCTTCGGGGAACGTGAGGGTATTCTTGGTATCCCTCTATGAGCTGCCAGGTGATTATACTAGGCTCATGAGAGGTTAAGGTCTGCGTTAGAAGAACCAAGAGTATGCCTTGGTTGCTATACGAGCGACCTAAAGACGGGGATGGATAGGGGATAGTCGACGATACACGGTCGTACCCTAGATAGCATTTCGTCAGGCTACCTACCATCTTTGGTCAAGCGTGTACGTACGGAAAGGCAGAGAACACCCAATAGACCATAATTGCTATATAATTATGGTTGCGGTAAGGCTTGGATGTGGGTTGGCCAGTGTTGTGTTCTCATACAGGATTTATCCTGTCTTGTCTTTCACTAGTTGAGGGAGTGGTCTCGTGGGACCATAGCCACGTATAGGAAAAAACAGACCTTAGCATCTGCATCGGCAGATAAATTGAAAGCTCCCGACCGAGTCCTGTATTTCCTGGTCTGCCCTGTGACAGGACTCGGATGGCACGATGTGATACATGTGCATACAGTCATGGAAAAACGATTCACGATATATGCATGGGAAAAAGGGCGCGGTTGGCGGTTAGCGTAATCCCTAGTGGCCCTAGGTGGTTGAACCCAAACCGAGATACGAAAACGTGCAATAGGTAAGCATAATCCCTAGTAGCCCTAGGTAGCATAAGTCCTAGTTGTACAAACGATAATTCATGTTGGAAGACCCTGGCTAGGTTTAGGGTAACAGTCCAAACCGATCTTAAGGATCATGGAACTATGTTAAAGTAATATAGAATCTCATGGGAAAGCCCGTATGGTCTACGGCAAGGGACTGAACATTTACATGGAATAGAACATACAAGTTGAGTAACCTATATATGCGATATATTAGGTTGACATGGACCATTACACGACTTTTGAGTGAGGGTCATTCTTGGTTAACACATGACACGGTGGGGATACTAGTACGGTAGGTGCAGAGCTAAAATACAGGATAGATATCACGGGGCGTTATACGTGACAGATATCTTGGGGATATTATACTTGATAGAAACCTGACGATGTGATACCTTGTTTTATCTTGACATCGTAATTTATCATGACACCTTAGTTTATCTAAGTTCAGTAGTTCATCCTGTTATTTTGATTTAGCTTATCTATCTTGTTATCATGCTTATGTTCATCTCAGTTTCTCATGTCAGTTAACTTTACTAGTTTTTATGCTGATAGTAGATAGGGCTTACTCAGTCTTTTTGACTGACCCGTTTTGTTTCGCCTCTTTTCTTCCGTTCCCCCCCCCCCCCAGGTTACAGGGAGGAAATACTGTTGTTTAGTTCGGATTTCTTCTGCTTGAAGGTCATCATGGATGGCTTGGACTTTTCTTGGCTAATGGCTACTTTACTGTTTTTACTTGGGGAATAATTTATGAAAATGTCTTTATGCTTCTTTACTATTGCAAGACAGGTTTTGATGTACTCTGATGTAAAAGGCTTTAGACCTTATTTATTCATGTTATGAAAGTTTGATTTTACTTCCACTATTTTATATGTTCTGTCTTGTGATATTTCTATGCATGTTTACCAATAATGCCCCTCTAAAGCTAGTGCATTCCTTTTGCGAGTGACCCTAGCGGAGGCGGGGTGTTACATTTGGTATCAGAGCAGAAGGTTACCAGACTGGGCAAAAGTTTTTAAAGACCTTCTGAAAACTATTTGAAAACCGTTTACAAAGAAGCATTTTTTAAGAAAATTTTCTTTTAAAAGAAAAAGGCTATTCCCCAAAGGCCATTAGCACTATCCTTGTTTCCTTAATAGAATCTCTTCTCCTTTCTTTCCTCCATCTGTAGTCACAGTGGTTTTAACTGCGACTAGTCTTTTCTATCTACGAAAGTGCTTTCCATGCGATGGAGGTGGTTCTCGAGAGACCAGTGGCCGCGTTATAAGAAAGGATAGTGAGAAGAGGATAAAGGATACGAGCTTAAGGATGAGCAACTTGTTGGTATGGCTCAACCCATAACGAAAAAGTATCTTTGGTATGGTGAAACGGGACGGATAGTTAAGTATTGTGGGACAAGGACAAGATCATCGTGAAAATAATTGTATACCCTCACTAGAGTACCTGAGTAGGGGGATAACATCCTTGTTGAAGATCTAGTTATTCTTTTCTATCATCCCGCCAAGACTTTGTTTTGATCCCCGCATCATTTAAGTCCGCTTCGGTAGTTGAGTCTCTGCACCTTAAGTACTAGCGTAATAGAGGATCCCATTTTTGTCTCAAAGTCCTATTGGAGAATCAATCCATTTATACATGACCTGTTTGGATTTGAGAATGTTTATGCTAAGTGTTGAATTTGGAAATAATGCTTATGTTTATAAGCTATGGATGGATTCTAGGGATGAAGTGGTTATCCAGTAGGGGGTGCCACTCTCGGTTTTGATAGGAGGGTAGTTAGACCTTTTGACTAGCCTTGGTAATGCCCTCGAAGTATCGTGTAACCTTTTTGAGGTTCTGTCATGACTAGTTACTTAGAAACCCTTGATGCCTTTATTGGAAATTTGAAGCCCGATCGAGTGGTGTGCACCGATAAGACGAATGGTTTACTTCATTTATGCATGGGTTATAGAGATCACCCTAGTAAGTGCGCTTGATAACCTGGTTAACATCTGTTTACTTTCAAGAGAAAGTTCTTCTACATGGAATACCTTATAGTATATAAACGAGATCCAAGATTCACTAGTGAATTTTGGAAAGCTTGCATGAGATCATGAGTACGCAGTCATGTTTGCGTCAAGTATTCTAGGAAAAGGATAAGTGCAAGTGGAACGAGAGGCGACGAAGAAATGAGTTCCAGCTCATGTTATGGAAACAGGAAATAAGAAGCTACGAAATCGCGAAGTTAAAAGACGGTCAAGGCACAATGGAATTAAGCTCGAGGAAATACGACTTTGATGGTCAAAGACTAAATACACGCATGATATCTCTTTTTGGGAGTATATCCTTGATCCCTGTTTTCTGTAGAGCTTACTTGTAGGCTATCTTTTGTGGACATCTTCTTGGTCCTATTTTCTGTTACAAACCCCGTAAGGAGTTTGTCTTGTTTATCTTCTCGAACCTGTTTCAGGGAATCCTAGGTAGAACCCTATGGATGTAAACATGTATTTGAAACATGTTATGATTGATATGGTTGTAAGTGGTTGCTCGTGGATGCGCGAATACACATTAGATACTAGCTCGACTCGGTCACATTTCATATTGCATATGCACGAGTATTTATACTTGTTTACGGATGAAATCGAATGTATTATCATGCGGTTGTTGCATATGAATGAATGATTGTACACGCATATAGTATCTATATGACTAGGACTATTTGCATACATGTTGGATTCATGGCACTATACATATTTTGCATTAGAAAGATTATTCAGGCCTGATCATTAGCATTAGCTAAGGAACATGTACACACACGTTTTGCATATATTCATACAGCATTAGAAATCATCTAAGGACAATGGTTGCTTGTGGATGATGTTTTGAGTAGATGGACGATGGATGGTAGGATATGTTCTTCCTAACTTGGAGATTTCGGGGACGAAATCCTAAAAGGTGGGGAGAATGTAACAACCCGTATTTTCAATAACCTGTTATAACATAAATGGAGGCAGAATTAAACTGTAAAATCTGAATCAAGGGAAACGGGCTATGCCATTGCGTTCGTCTCGGAAAAATACGCGAAATAGAGTCCGAGCTTTCGAAAATCGGAGTCCGTATGACCAAGATATGGCCTCGCGAAGTTTCACGAAAAATTCCCAAATTAAAGTATACTTAATTAAGTGAAATGGGTTGCGCAGAGAAATATATATATATTGATATATATATATATATATAATTGAAAATTAAATAAATAAATATATATGCAAAAATGTTCAAAACAGCGAATTGGGAGAGGGGAATAACTGAACCGGCCGATTTTTGAGGTCGACCCAAGCCCGCTGGGCCGACTAGGGGTTAATCCAGGGTGTTTGGCTGTCAACCCGTGGGCCGATTCGCTCAAATGCAGATTTTGCATTTGGATGGTTCTCATGGTTCATCTTTAATCTAAAGGCCCTAGATGGTTCCTACACTTGACTTCTTCCCCAAGACATGCTTTGATGGCTTGGATTGAATCTAGGTTTAATCCTATGGCCTAAAATACTTGCCTAATCTATAAATAAGACCCTAACCTATCCTAAATCCTCATTATTCATTCATGCAACTAAACTATGGCAAAATTTTACCTCTCATGGCCTCCACTCTCTTCATAAAATTTCTAAATGGTTTCTATGAGAGATTTTCCATGCATACAAGTGTTTTCAAGCTTGTATGAGTGTCATTAGCTTGCATTCAAGTCAAGTTTCTATCTTTGCATCATAAAGCAAGGGTTTTGATCATTTTGGCTCAAGGGTTTTTATGTTAGAGCTTGCATTTTGGGTCTATTTGATTGCATAAGGGCTTTGTCATATCTTTTGTGCCTTCATAGCAATGTAAGCCCTTTCCCTACTCTTAGATATTAACTATGAAGTTAAATGTTCATGTTGCAAGTTTGGGTTCGATCATTGAGTATGATACATGCTATCATGTCATGCAAGTTTATGAAGTCATTATCTTGATCTTGTGAGCTAAAAGCTACAACCTTTATGTTGAAATGTTGCATTAGGCAACATGAGAACCCTCATAACCTTTATGTCAACTTGCATATGAAGTCATAACCCTTATATGATGATATATGCGAGTTACTAGTCATCATTCCATATCTTTTGTCACCATGATTCGCTTATGTGCCAAGTTTGGGTTTATGCATGTTTTGAGGCTTAAGAATGTAACATGCAAGTTAATGAACACATTTGTGCCTCATTTGCCACCATGATTAACTTGTGGCTTAATATCCATTTTTGTCATGCCTTTACCAAGTCTCTTCTTTTAATCCATTACGTTGTCGCGAACGTATATGCGAGTTTAAAAGCGTTGGGTTATGTTATGGGTAATTTCTAATGACATGAAAATACAACTTGAAAACATGACTTGAAATATAACATGGAAGTTGACATGTAAGTATGCATAAAAACATAAGCTTGGGAATTTACCTATTAAGTTAGGTCTACCCTTTGGGAATTTACCTATTAAGTTAGGTCTACCCAAATGCTTGAAAACTTGTAACATGTTTTGGGAAACATGATGGACATGACACTTAGATAATATAAGTGTGGCCAACTCGAGGTTGGATTGAGTTTGCAACGTAAAACTACCCGGAACCGACCGGCCTAACTAGTAGTTTCAAACAATAGGACCCAATGTGAGAAGTTGGTCATGTTGTGCTTGAACCCGAGGTTAGACCAAGTTGTGGTGTAAAGCTACCCGGAACCGACCGGCTTAACTAGTAACCACAACAAAGTCTAATGTGAGAGGTGAAGGTGCATTAAGTAATTAATGCCACATGATAGGGTTAAGTTAATTTGATTAATGACTCTTAACCAAATATGACATGGACAAATGGGTTAAGTAATTTGATTAGGCTAATGATACTTAACAAAACATTACAAGGTTGGGTAGGTTAAGTAACTTGATTTGCCTAATGACACTTAACCATTTTTATATGACTAGTGGATGGGGTTAAGTTAACCAACACTTAATCAATCCAACGCGATAACTTGGTAAGGTTAAGTAAGTTTTCTTAATGACGCTTAACCGAAAAATACGGTTAACGAATGGGGTTAAGATTAGACTCAACTAGTCTAAACATGGAAATCGGATGGGGTTAAGTTAGCCTAGACTTAATTAATCCCACTTGGTAGTTTAATGGGGTTAAGTTAAACACTTAACTAATCTAAACATGATGAATTGATGTGGTTAAGTGACCTATACTTATCCAATCTAACTCGTTAATTTATTGTGGTTAAGTTAACCAATATAACGTGAAAACATGATAAGGCTAAGTCACGAATCGCTTGAATACACTTGACCGATTTGACTAAGTAAATTGATAGGGTCAAGTTAATATATACTTAACCAATCTAGAATGATAATTGGACGAGGTTAAGTCGTGAATTGCTTAATATACTTAACCAACCTGAGCATGGTTTGTAGGGTTAAGCCTTGAACTTGGATACTTAGCCAATTTTGACAGGATTTGTAGACGGGTTAAGTCATGAACTTAAGTGACACTTAATCCATTATGTAAACCCTAGTTCTGAGGATTAGGTGGATAACCGTAGTTAACAAGGATAACGGGAACAATGCTAAGTGGTAAACCTTAGTTGAAGAATAACTAAGTAATGATTCTTAGTCAAGGAAGTTTAGACCAGTTCATAGATAGATGAGTAACCTAATACGGTAGGTCATCGTTTAAGTATACGAGTAGGAGCAAGTATCTGATTTGGATAAAGGCTCCAGCGAACTGGGTAACGAAGCAGCGGCTTCGGGGAACGTGAGGGTATTCTTGGTATCCCTCTATGAGCTGCCAGGTGATTATACTAGGCTCATGAGAGGTTAAGGTCTGCGTTAGAAGAACCAAGAGTATGCCTTGGTTGCTATACGAGCGACCTAAAGACGGGGATGGATAGGGGATAGTCGACGATACACGGTCGTACCCTAGATAGCATTTCGTCAGGCTACCTAACATCTTTGGTCAAGCGTGTACGTACGGAAAGGCAGAGAACACCCAATAGACCATAATTGCTATCTAATTATGGTTGCGGTAAGGCTTGGATGTGGGTTGGCCAGTGTTGTGTTCTCATACAGGATTTATCATGTCTTGTCTTTCACTAGTTGAGGGAGTGGTCTCGTGGGACCATAGCCACGTATAGGAAAAAACAGACCTTAGCATCTGCATCGGCAGATAAATTGAAAGCTCCCGACCGAGTCCTGTATTTCCTGGTCTGCCCTGTGACAGGACTCGGATGGCACGATGTGATACATGTGCATACAGTCATGGAAAAACGATTCATGATATATGCGTGGGAAAAAGGGCGCGGTTGGCGGTTAGCATAATCCCTAGTGGCCCTAGGTGGTTGAACCCAAACCGAGATACGAAAACGTGCAATAGGTAAGCATAATCCCTAGTAGCCCTAGGTAGCATAAGTCCTAGTTGTACAAACGATAATTCATGTTGGAAGACCCTGGCTAGGTTTAGGGTAACAGTCCAAACCGATCTTAAGGATCATGGAACTATGTTAAAGTAATATAGAATCTCATGGGAAAGCCCGTATGGTCTACGGCTGGGACTGAACATTTACATGGAATAAAACATACAAGTTGAGTAACCTATATATGCGATATATTAGGTTGACATGGACCATTACACGACTTTTGAGTGAGGGTCATTCTTGGTTAACACATGACACGGTGGGGATACTAGTACGGTAGGTGCAGAGCTAAAATACAGGATAGATATCACGGGGCGTTATACGTGACAGATATCTTGGGGATATTATACTTGATAGAAACCTGACGATGTGATACCTTGTTTTATCTTGACATCGTAATTTATCATGACACCTTAGTTTATCTGAGTTCAGTAGTTCATCCTGTTATTTTGATTTAGCTTATCTATCTTGTTATCATGCTTATGTTCATCTCAGTTTCTCATGTCAGTTAACTTTACTAGTTTTTATGCTGATAGTAGATAGGGCTTACTCAGTCTTTTTGACTGACCCATTTTGTTTCGCCTCTTTTCTTCCGTTTCCCCCCCCAGGTTACAGGGAGGAAATACTGTTGTTTAGTTCGGACTTCTTCTGCTTGAAGGTCATCATGGATGTCTTGGACTTTTCTTGGCTAATGGCTACTTTACTGTTTTTACTTGGGGAATAATTTATGAAAATGTCTTTATGCTTCTTTACTATTGCAAGACAGGTTTTGATGTACTCTGATGTAAAAGGCTTTAGACCTTATTTATTCATGTTATGAAAGTTTGATTTTACTTCCGCTATTTTATATGTTCTGTCTTGTGATATTTCTATGCATGTTTACCAATAATGCCCCTCTAAAGCTAGTGCATTCCTTTTGCGAGTGACCCTAGCGGAGGCGGGGTGTTACAGCAATCTTGGATTTGTTGTCTTATTGACTCTTGAACCGGATATTGCTGTTGTATCTTGGCACCCTTGATATTTCACATATGTGCATCCACATGCTGCTTTGTATTTGAATAAATTGCTGCACCAAACTTTTTTTGAGATACTTACACTTGAGTCCACATTGTCATGCTGTTGCATTGTTCATGATCCTCTGTGTATTGCTTGATATACTTTGATGAGTTCATATGCTTCACTTTCCACTTGAATCCAGCTTGTTCATATATATTGCCATCTATATGTTGCTCGAACACTTGACATGTTTCACTTATGTAGTTCATGCTACTTTTGAAAGTTTTATCTGTCTTGTGAAATGTTGTATGACCATTATAGCTCACTGGTTTGTTGTTCCTCTTTTTGATATTGTTATGTACTATATTTTTGTTGCATGCTTGTGTGAACTAACTTTAATCCCAATTCTATACTTGGCTCGACCACTAGTCCATGCTGAGATGAACTGCCCCTTTGTATTTGTATTTCTTCACTACTGTTTTGAACTTGAACTGTTCCCTGTTATTGGTTGAGCTCGATCATAGTGTAGCATGCTTCATGTTGCCTTTCCTTTCCTGTATATATTCACTGCTGGTCATATATGTTGATCCCATGCTGTTTGTACATTATACGAGCTGCATCATCATGCTTCTTGAACATGTTGAACCTTTGAGTCCACTGGCTCGACCACTGTTGTATTTGTTGAATCATGTACGTGTCAATGCAATGCTAGCTTGTGATTTTGCTCCATTTTGAGTTGCACTTAGTCGAGATGGTCCACGTGGCTACTCCTCAGTTGCACACTGGATTGGCGAGGCAGTGCACACGCATGTATATGTATATATATACATATATACACACACACGTGTGTATATGCAACTATCCGGACAAGTTTTCTTATCCCTGCACTGAAATATTTTGTATATATAATGACTCCCTTGTGGTATGTACAGTGAATCACCATGAATATCATAAGCAGTCTGTATTAGAGAATTCGTACTAGATAGAAAATGATGAGAAACACACCAAAATTCTGAGGCAAATAAAATTTTAAATAAATTTTTATTTGCATGTGTTCAGTTTTATTTCTATTTCAGTATATTGTGTGTGCGTTTTTCATGTGACAGGTAAGCAGATGATGACTGGGCTGACAGTTTTATTAGAGTGACAGTGTATGAGTGTTGTATAGAGAACATGATATGTAAATGAAATTGTTGTGTCAGTGGAATGTACAAATAGTGGAGTTGTAAAAATTGTACTATTTGAATATTAAAATAAAATATTATATTTGAATAACAAACGCTATTTGTCTATTAAATTATGTCCAGTTTGCATTTTGTTCAATTTAAATATTTATTTCTGTATGTATAGTGCAGAATAGTACTATTTTCAAACACATTTATATTATTTGTATATGTTTGTTATTATCAAACAAAAATCATATATTTACATTCAATAAGCGGAATATAAAAAGCGCACGAGCAATACAAAAAAGAGGATTTAACTTGTCGATTAATTATCAACCACCAACTCAATGAAAAATAATCACCAAACAATACAAAATAGAAAAAGAGAAGAAGACACAACGATTTAACGTGGTTCGGCTATGTCTACGTTTACAGATCCAACAACTATTTTTTATTCCACTGAAAAGAGAACACAAGAGAGAAACTACAAATTTATAAATAGTAGATGGAGGGACTAACCTATAGTTACAAATTGAATAATCAATTTCACCAAAAACTTGTATGCACTCAAAACACCTAACTGATTGACCATAGAAATTAGGGTTTACCGAAGAAGAGAATAATGGTGGATGCTCTCTCATATCACTCTCCACAAATACGAAGATGAACTTCCTTCATTTAAGTAGACTTCAATATGAAAGGTTGCTAAAAGATGAAGAGAATTAATTTTCTTATTGTATTGAAACCATTTCAAATATCCTTGATTTGAATGCAGTGTAGATAGAAAGTGAATATCTTTATTTTTATACGTTTCCTCCCTTGCTTGAATCTCAAAATTAATCATTTATTTCTTCATATTGCAAAATCAACGAATCTATATATATATATATATATATATATATATATATATACACACACACACACACACATTCTTCTTTTCTCATTTATAAATCCATTGACTAATTAGTTGAGTATGTAATCAATTTGTTTCTTTCCAAAATATTCTCTCAAGTATTTCCACATATAACATAATTGGTTGATTGAATCAAGTAATTAATTTCTTTCTCTTTTAAACAATTATTTGAGTCACATAAATTCAATAATAACTAATCCCAATGGATAGAGGAGTTAGTTTAGGCTAATGATGATGTATTTCGTTCTTTAAATCATAAAATAAGCAATTCACGGACAACCGAGTGTTAAAAGAAGTATCCCTAAATACAAACAAAACCAGATAACTATTGCCACCATAGCAAAAGAAATTCAATAAAAAAAAGCAACCATTAGTACCATTACTTAAAACTGACATATCTATATCTATATGTATATAATAAAATCCCTTGGTAGGACAAACCAAGAGACAAAAAGCGGTCCAGATTAAATATAAAGAGTGCTCAGGATCTGGCAAGTTGCGCTAAAACCGCTCTCCATTAAAATTAAACTGCCACTACGTCATTACCTTGAACATCGCGTTCCACTCATTATCTTCTCCAAAAGAAAATTACCCCATTTCCATTTCATCTCCAACCGATTCAGATCTAATTAACTTATGTATCCTATCAAGGTAATATCTTTAATCTCTCTGTTTTTCCGACTAATCCAATTTGATTTACTTTCCGCAACATGGTGGTTAGCATGGCAGGGGCATGTGGTAGACCAGGTTATAATCTATGGTAAATTTCATTCATTAATCTTTTATGTAAACACAACCACAAAGGATGGTGGAGGTGCATAATTTTCGAAGGCACTTGCAAAACACAACGTTTTCATCTTTTGATTTACTTTCTACACGTTCACATTTCACCATGTTTTCATCTTCAGTTCCTCACTATCACCAATACCCATTATTTTATTTTATTTCCTTTATCACTCATATGTACAATTAAAAGTATTTTTGTTATCTATTCTATCTTAGACAGTGTTTAATTATCTATTCTGTCTTAAACAGTATTTAAACTGGAAACCCAGTTTGTTACAAAAGGAGGAGTAAATAACAGCTGTTGCAGCTTTACTAACTTCATACAATGGTAAGCAATTATTTATATTCTTTTGGTATCTCTCTGTTAAGGTTAATGATCACTCCTTAGCTCTTAGATTGATCACTTCCTATTGGTATTGATCGAGAGTAAATGGTGAAAATCCGATGACTGTCAGTAGGCATTAGCAAAACTGTTTGCTTGAATTTGCAAGCGCAAGTTTCTGCTTTTCATTAAAATGATAGTTGGCAAACATTGTGTTTTGCAAGTGCAATTTCCTTCTACATTTAACGATCATTACCGATATGATTTTTTTTCCCTTTGTACTACGGGAGATGTTTGGTAGTGTTGATGTGCTCCGCAACAGAAGAGAATTTGCATTAGTTCGTCTTCTTTTCCTTCAATTTAATGATGAAACTGACTTTCTATGCCATAATCATTTCAGTTTTACAAGAAAAAAACTGTTGTAGACATCATGCCTGATGAAATCCCTCTCAGGCCTTTGAATATGTAGACACCTAACGCCTTATCACATGCAACAAACGGTCTAATGAGTAGAATGTGTAAGACTACAAGGAAAATCTGAATACTATATAAACATAGAAAGATTATACTGTTACAATCCTGTGCTAAAAACAATCCACATGATGTGATAAACTTATACTAGAAAATGATCCAAATGGTACAAGATAAGACCAATAAAAGAGTTGTATGAAGTATGAACATATACAAAACCTGACAATTCCCATGGCTCATGATAGTATTCATTGACCATTTCAATGCTTAAATTTAAAATAGGACTGAAGCAAACATCATTCATTTTACATTAATGAGTTCAACTAGGGGTGTTACGATTACGGCAACCATCAGTTTTACCTCCAACCGTAACCGTAACCGTTGTTGATGGTTGATAAATTTTATAACCATTACCGCAACCATTACCGTATATTTACATTGTTATCCATAAATAATTCAAGTTCAAACATTAATTTTAAGAATTAGTTTATTTATCTATGAAACAAACTATCATATGTATGTTGTCGATAAATAAAAACGCAAATAATTTATATATATGTTATTTCTCTAGCTTAAGTTATTGAAAAACATATATTTTTTTCATGAAATACTACAAAAATAATCATGTGCGGTTGGCACGGTTCACCGCGGTTATCAGAATCCACAACCGTCACCATTACCGTAGTAGACGGCAACCGTGTGAACGGTTAGTGCGGTTCGGCGGTTGAACGGTCCAACCATAACAACCCTAAGTTCAACACTAAGGAAACTATCCATAAACCAACTTGAGCACTAAAACACCTTATTATATACCTGGTCAACTGGGCACAAACGTTATGCATATTCAACTACAACCCAACAAAGCTCTTTATCCAGATCAACCTGTTTTTTATATATCATAATGTTACATATATTAATTCGTTATAATGTAATGCATATGCATACTGGGTAAGTTTACGTTTTAACATATATTTTAGTTCTAAGCATGCGTATATTTATTGGTTATTACTTTTGTTAGTAGTTCGTTTTTGTATGTTATTTTTAGTTCAATAATTTTGATAGTTTGATTCATGAACTGTGTTCGAATAGTCAAGCGCTTTAGGGATAAAATATTTCTTCACCGTGTAGTTTTGGTATTGAAATCATTTGCCTAAGGTAAGCTGAAAGGTTCTCAATTTTTGACGATTTTGACTCATGCATGGGATTTTGCTCAACGGAAAAGGTATTTTGTCGAAGATGGTGTAAAGAGCTTCAACCTCAGGCTAAAGCGATAGTATTTGCAACAAGAAAGAGAAATTTTTATGATATATTGGTAGTTATAGCCTATTTGCTAGTTGGAGGAATGTTAGGCCTTGTCATTGAATCAGAATGTAATTTCTTTAAATGCTCTATTTACAATGTTATACACTCACAGGTATGAGATATTTGTTTTTTTTATACTTATTTATATTTGTACAAGTAATTATATGTCTATATATTATGCGTGAACATAAAATGTGTATTTCCTCCTTTTTCTGGGCTTGTGAATATAAACTGCTCCATCTTCATCTTATTGAATTTGCAATAAGATCATAACTTTTAAAGAATTGATGATTGCATTATAGAGGAAAGACTTGCTATGATAATCCTTAATTACTCCTTTAGTTTGATTTTCTTAAATCCCATAGTATTTTTCTCTCATCAAATTTCAACCCTAGCTGTAGCTGTAGGATAATATTTCATTAGAAGATGAAGCTGATGTTTTATTAGATCCAAATGCACTGAGTGAAGATGGGACTGTTGCACTCAATGTTGCTTCTGTTAGTGAATATGGGAAGCACTTAGCATATGATTGAGTTCAAGTGAATGTGATTGGGTAACTATTAAAGTGATGATCTTAGATCTATGAATTATAGTTTACACTTTACAGGTACATTCATGCGCATGATGTACTATTTGTTTTTATCACAGCATATATATCATTCAGGCAGATTAACAAGTTGGATAAAAATTTTGCAACTCTACATAAATTTTATATTGATATCTAACCGTGGTCATATTATTTTTTAATTGTGAAAAAAGGTGTACTTGTATAGTTGAATGGAGCTCATGAATCTAAGTTTCATCTAACAAAATTTTATTACCTTATTATTATACTACTACTGAACTACTTATATTATACAATGAAAACCAATAGGTCATCATTTAAGGGAATATCTGGCAAAAACACTGAACTATTTATATCATATAAAACGGGATGAAGTAGGGGAAATAATTGTTAGAAGCGTTGGCAACCAGATAGTATATTTGTCAAACTTCAGCTTACTGTAGTGCCTAATGTTCTTTTTCCAGGTTTTCATTCACATTAAAGAGATCATCACTCAATGAAATAAGCAAATTGTTAGTAGGGAATCACACCCGGTTAAATAAGCAAATTGCATGATACCCTTTTTTCCTTCCTTTTTTACTTTCTTTTTTGAATTACAGTGTGTGTGTGTGTGTGTGTGTTAGCTTAATTCTAGGAAAGGCATTTCAAGTAGTGCAAAAATTAAAAGTTCATATATCATTAACTTTGTTTTCTTATATATTTTTCTTTACATTCAATTTATATGTTTGGCTCAACATTTGATTATTCAGATACTGATTTAGACATGATATAGTCAGCGGTACCATCTGACAGCAGATTCATGAAAACATGGGAAGCAAAGTATTCCAGTATTAATCTTATTTCTTGGAATTCAAGATCAGCTATCATTTCACCTAGAAGTATGCCAATTGTGACTCACATGTTGGAAAAGAAAAATGATGTGCAAGAAGAATACGAGGCATCCATGTTCTGAAGTTCACATGCTGAGAGGAATGGTATACGGGCTGTAGCCTCTAGACATACGAGTTAATGAATGTTTGAACATGAAGGCTATCATGGAAAAAGGATATAAAAAACTTTTTAACCAGCATATGTTTTGTTACTTTTTTGTATTTGGTTTCGGTTGTTTTCTTTATCTGTAATGTTCAATGTTCTTTATACTTCATTTTAGCTATTAATTATTTATGGTTTTTCAAATGTTGTATGTATCTACTCTCTTTATGCTACATTACGATATTCCCTTTTATTACTTTCAGTATTATTCCATTTCTCATGTTATGTCATTGGTACACATTACCGGCATATGTTTGTTGATTGAATCATTCAACAAATGCCATTTGTGTCCATGAGGAAAGTAAAGCAAAATTTTAATCCGTACCATCGGGACGGGCTATATATACCACTTACATTATATGTCTTGCTATTACACAATATGTTCTCACCGCTTATTGATGAATGCAAACTAAAACACTCAAATGTCTATGCTCTCGTGCATCACACGGGTTTCCACTCGTGTGTGTGTGTGTGTGTGTGTGTATATATATATATATATATCACAATTATGATATCCACAGGTATAGAACCGATTCCTAAAAAGTATAAAACTAATATCCAAAACTGCTACTATTAAAACAAAAATGATACGTAACCACTACACATATCATAAGATGTTTGATTAAAAATGCAACAATTTCATTTAAAGATTACAATGAATGCAACAATACAAACTGTATAATAACTGCAGTCCCAAAATTTAAAACAGTTTTATCAATAATTTAAGTTAAACTAGTACTTGAAAAACAAAAGATACCCAAAAACTGAAATAAAGTAAAATAAACACATCAATACAATTTCATTAAATTCAATGTAAATCTTGTAGCTAAATGAAAAAAAAAAAAAACCTAAAGAGTATTCAAATTAAAAATTGAAGAAAACACTTCTTCGTCGATAACAAAAAAACATCAAACCCACTGTTACTGCCCATGGAAGCCATTAATCATCAAATGTGAACCAAAACATTAAAACCTGATTGTAATTCTTCGAATAAAATTACAACGCTGATGACAAAAGAAATGTAAGTGAACATTAACAAATTCAAACCTAAAGCTTAGTCGAGATCAATATATTGAAGACCAAATTGGAGATCGACAAAGAAGAAGATGAACATACGAAAACGTAATGGAAGGAGAAAGAGGAAAAAATGCACCAGAAATATAACTGAGAAAGAATATGTCTGACCGATTAAAAAGGAAAAAAAATTAGCATGCGAGAATTAAGATTTGTTTAAAATTATTAGCGCATTGTCATTGAAAATAAATTTTGAATGAAAGGTAATTAGAGAGAAAGACAAACTTTGATAAAAAATTAAGCTGAATGACGTTAAATTTAATTTTTAGGTTGAAAGATGAACTTTAAAAAAAAATTAGATTGAAGAAAAACGGTAAGTACGATTAGTATTATCTTCCATTTTTACATTATACCGAAATGTTAGTTACAATTAGCGTTATATTCAGTTTTACATTATATAAAATTCTAGTTATATTTTGCACTATTTTTCAATTTAATATTTTTTTAAAGTTTGTTCTTACTGTCTAAAAAAACAAGCTAATGTCCTTTCAGTTTAATTTTTTTTAAAGTTTGTCGCTTTTGAATGGACTTTCGTTGCAATTTTGTTTTTATCCATCCTTTTCTGGCTTTTCTAATTGTCGTTTGTCTAATATTCTAACATAATTTCTCTCGTAACTTCTTTTTAGTAAGGGCATCTCCAGTGGATTCAGGGCTGAATATTCAACCCACTGAATATTCAGCCCTGAATGGGGGAGTAGGCGCCAGTGGTCTGGTGCTACATTACAGGCGCCAGATCCTGGCGCCTGTATTACAGGCGCCAGAATTCTGGCGCCTATAATGTAGGCGCCAGAATCCTGGCGCCTGTAATACAGGCGCCAGGATTCTGGCGCCTATAAACCCCCCCCCCCTCCGCCATTTTTTCCCCTCATTTTTTCACTCAAGCTTCTTTTTTTAATTTTGTTTTTAATAGAAAATTGAAGTGAGATGCCGCCGCGATCTAATAAAGTTGGAAGAAGAGTTCGACGTAAGCCCTCTGATGAGCAAGCAGGTCCAGTACACATACCTCCGGCTCTTGGAGTATCATCAGATGAGCTTCGTGTCCTTCACGATCTTCCAGAGGGTTATCAGCATAGAGCTGATACTGCATTTGACTCGATACCGGTATAACTTTAACGTTAATTATTTATAGTATTGCGCATTTAATATGTTCGTACGAGCCTAATAACTGTTACTGAATTGGAAAACATTCCTTATTTCATTATATATAGGATCATCACATTCATTGTAGAGGTAGTTGGGCGAAGTGCATTCTTAAATTTTATGAAAAACTCCCCCCTTCTATTAAAGATAGGTTGCATCGAAGTCCTTTTGGATAGTTTTTATCGATTAGGCCGATTCAGGCGTTGGACAGAACTCTATTAGAGGCACTATGCGAGAGGTGGTGGCCGACCACACATACATTTCATTTTTCTGACTTTGAGCTTGGTATCACACCTCTCGATTTCTATATGTTAACTGGTGTTGAGATTGGTCATATTGATCGGAGACCGGTTTCTTTTGATGACTTGTACGAGTCGGTTCGGTTGTATTCCGTCTTCTTACCCCATTTGGATGAGTCTCACGTTAGTAGTGGTGCGGTTACTTTGACTTACCTCCAGCAGTACATCACTGCTAATTCCTGTCGACCAGAGCTTGTGGATGTGGTGACTAGGGCATTTCTATTGTACTTGTTTGGTTCGACATTTTTTTCGAACCAAAGAAGTACCATTCGCTTGGGGTATTTAGCTTCACTTGCTATGTTAGATCAGCTTGATAAGATAGATTGGGGCACATCTATACTAGGTAGTTTGTACTCTGCATTAGATTCATATGTGTTGGGAGACATTAGAGAGATGCAGGCTTTGTGGTATATTTTGCCCTTTTGGTACTATGAGTATACGGCCAACATGCATCGACGCATGGTAGAGATGGCGAGTCAAGTTGGTGAGCAGTTCTTTCCGCGGATGAGACGGTGGGAGGCTATTCATTATGTACCTCGTGCTCCAGTGGGTGTACGTCATGAGTTGATGGAGGCTAGGATACAGCTGGACATGCGTAGCCGGGGAAATTTGATACGCACTCCTTGGGCCTCACATTTGGCTCATCTGACCGATGCAGGCATTATTACCGACGCCCACCCGATGACGGTTGCATATACACTATCTATTCGTCGGGTGGCTTTACTTACCCCTACTTTTTTGCCCATGTGGTATTTGGGCGAGAGATGTGCGTATCAGACTAGCAGTGATATGCGTATACCCGGAGATCCTTTACCTTGCGAGGACATGTTTGGTAGATATCGGTTGATTGGATCAGAGTACATACAGGCACTACGGCAGGCTGGTTGGGTTGATATTGGCCCTTTCTTCATTTTTGGGGATTACGATTCCTATTGGCATCGAGTTGCTCCACATAGACTTCTATGTCCGGATTATGCTCGGGGGATCAACTCCGATCATTTAGGACCTCATATGGGAGCCGGTAGGGTTCAGATACCGCAGGTTTCATTTTTCCCTACTCCGTCACAGTTTTCACAGCCTCCGATGCAGATAGAGCCAGATTGTATGTTTAGAGCATACGACATTTCGGGTACCGTTATTGAGCAGCCGATAGTGATTCCAGATGACCCCGATTATCCAGGTGTACCCTCAGCCGGACTATACCCTCCATACCAGGTATGGTTATTACATAGTTAAAGTTACGTATAGTTATTATTAATAGTTCTCTTTAAACGAATTCATACAAGTAATTCACGTCATATATCTCTGTAGTACGCACAGTTGTTGGATCAGTCTAGAGTCACCCTTGCCGTTTACCGTGAGATGACTCTTTCGCATACTCAGATGCTGCATCAGCAGTACCGTAGTCATACAGAGATGTTGGAGTCTCAGATCGATGAGTTATCAGAGATGCTTAGGGCTCAGAGGCCGTTTGCACAAGCTGGTCCGAGTTGGTCTTCGACTAGAGATTTTGATGAGGCAACTAATCTTGATGATTTGCCGACCCAATATGCCGATCAGGACGACGATGCGGACGATGACGATGATGCTGATGTTGATGATGACGGTGTTGATGATGAGGATGATGTAGACGACGACGTCGATGACGATGTCGGTGATGATGATAGAGATGACGATGGTAGCGACGATGATGGAGGTTTTGCTTTTTAGTCGTGTAGTGATGCTGATGGAATTTTTTTATATGGTTTCATGTATCTTGTTGATGTACTTATGTAGTGTATTGTAGTATTGCATTGTACTTGTTCTGATGATTAGTTGACTGTTGTAGTAAGTCCATGTGTTTTACTGATGTTGTATTTGTGGACCTTGGTTTGGTGATGGAGTTTTTTATATGGTTTCTATATCTTCGCTTACTACGGTATTTGTGGACTTTGGTTTAGTGATGGAGTTTGTTATATGGTTTCTATATCTTCGCTTACGTCAGTATTTGTAGTTACCGTTCATCTTCTTGTTAATTACCATCACGAGATAATTATATAACATGTTTTCTTCTTGAACGCAATCACATTACAACAAGCTTAACAGATACAACAAGTTTAACAGATACAATAAGCTTAACAGCTACATTAAGAATACGGATAATAGTACTTGCCTACTAAAACATCAAAGCAACACGTTCAGCCTTATGGGATTCGCATTGCGTTCATTCGCAACTCTTGAACTTGATTTTCGAGACGCCTTATCTCTCGTTCGAGTTCGTTTGCATATACTATTCCCCTAGGGCACAACGGCTCGTCAATCCATTCCGTGTACCTGCATCCATTTGGGTAGGATGGACAAGCCCGCATGCGCCGCCCAATATTGTCGCCTTCTGCTCGAACCAGAAGTTGGACCGCATGACTGCAGTAGCAAAGTACACGATAAGATTCACCTTCATGTTCTTGCGGTGGTACTCGATAGAACTCTACTTCTTGTTGTGGTTGAGCGAGAGCCTGTTGGTTCGACAGTTGAACATGTGGTTCTTGAACTTCTTGTGGACGATTTACATGCCCTTGTTCATGCACCGGTTAAACATGTGGCAATTGCGCTTCTTGGGGCCTAATTTGCATTAGAAAATCGAATTCATCTTCGAGCTGCTGAAGCCTCATCTGTTCCCACGCCTGCTCATCAGAGTCAGTTTCTGATGGCAAAGAAGGCATTTTGAGTGAGTGATAAAAGGAGGAGGAAGTACTTGAATGAGAACGAAGTTGTTTGAGTGAGATATAATGTGCGTAATTTGAGTAACATATATAGCCACGGGGAGCAGAAAACAGTAAAATAAATAATGATGTTACTGCTCACTGTTTCGCCTGACTTAATACTGTAGAGAATCTTCTTTTCTTACTGTCATGATGTGAAGGGACATTGGTTCTACTTTTCAATAACTTGTTTTCTTCTTGAACGCAATCACATTTCAATAACTTGATACAAACTTAGAGATGGTAGCAACTCTAGCCTAATACAACTCTAGCCCAATACAAACTTAATACAAACACAAGGCAGCCACTTACGTAATACATTACAAACACAAACAGCAAACTCAAAATACATTACAATTAATAAGGGAGTTTCCTAATCAGTTCCATAACGGGTTAGCCAATCGTAACGAAGTTTATACGCTTCGTAGCCAACAAAATCCTCACCGTATTCGAACAAATAACGAGAATCATATGTTGCTCGATTTGTTTTAAATAGGTTTTCGTCTTCAATTGTCTCGATAATCTTTGTGTATCGATCACAAGAATCTGCAAAATGATGATTAGCCATTTGTAGTTCAACCGATGTTCGTCTAGTCGGCCGAGAACGATGGTTGTTGTGTAGCCTCGTGATCAATTCCCATCTTTCTTCATATGTTAAACCCCCTCCACTCTGCATTAGTTTCCATTCTCTTTTATCAACCTCAATATAGGCATTGACGAGGGCTAGCAAATCCTTGGATGAAAATGGGGGACGTGTAGATGTCGATGCTTGACCACAATTACGAGGTCGCCTTACTGGAGCTGGACGCGTTACTGGAGCTGGACGCGTTTCTGGAGCTGGACGCGGAGCTAGAAGCACCCGATGCTGGACCTGCAAAGGAACTTCGTCAATTTGCGTATCAGGAACTAATCCAGCTTCATTCTCGTTGACTTGACTTCGTTCATACTCATCAAATAAGCTGTCCATTTGTTCATCACTTATTTCCCAATCGGCCATAGAAAGGAACGTTGTTGTTTGAAGAGATAAAGATTATAGAGGTATATTCATCCAGTCACATGTGTATATTCATCCACATGTGTACAGTGGAGGATATGACCATACACTATAGATGAATACGACCATACCATCCATGGCTTCAGTCCCACATGGCTACAGTTCACGAATATGACCATTCACAAGACAACCATTATTTATGACCATTCATAACATGGCTACAGTCTCACCATGTACACTGTACACTGACACACTAACATGGAGCATACAAACAATTCATCATGGCTACAGTTCACAAATATGACCATTCACAAGACAGCCATTATTTATGACCATTCATAACATGGCTACAGTCTCACCATGTACACTGTACACTGACACACTAACATGGAGCATACAAACAATTCATCATGGCTACAGTTCACAAATATGACCATTCACAAGACAGCCATTATTTCTGACCATTCATAACATGGCTACAGTCTCACCATGTACACTGTACACTGACACACTAACATGGAGCATACAAACAATTCATCATGGCTACAGTTCACAAATATGACCATTCACAAGACAGCCATTATTTCTGACCATTCATAACATGGCTACAGTCTCACCATGTACACTGTACACTGACACACTAACATGGAGCATACAAACAATTCATCACGGCTACAGTCACATGGGATTGGAAAAGTGATTGATTAGTCCAAGCGCTTCCATGGTATACATATACTGGTTGGACAGTAAGGTTCACAACCACATTTCAAACTCTACATTTTACATTCACAACTTATAACTTTCAAAATAATGTCTGGTCATTTACTGAAAGCAATAATGTTATGCGATAGCGACTCTGAAAACGAAGCGTACGCTTCAGCTCAACAGCAAGAAGAAGAGGAACTAATACAAATCTACCATGAAGCGTATTGCTGAGAGTACCGCATTGGAAAATCTAGATCATTTCTGTCAATCAGTGGTGGACATTTACGGGGATGAATACCTCCGTACTCCCAACGAAGCAGATGTTGCTAGATTGCGTGAAATGCACGAAAATCGCGGTTGGCCTGGGATGTTAGGAGTCTAGATTGTATGCATTGGGAGTGGAAGAACTGTCCTAAAGCTTTCCATGGAGCGTACAATGGTAAAGAAAAAAAACTAACAATCATCTTAGAAGCTGTTGCATCTCATGATCTGTGGATATGGCATGCGTTTTTTGGAATGCCTGGTTCACTTAACGACCTCAATGTTATTGAGCGATCACATTTGTTTAGCGATTTGGCGCAGGGTAAATCAACTCCTGTATCGTTTACAATTGGGCACAACACATACGAGCACGGTTACTATTTAGGAGATGGAATTTATCCTAAATGGAGCACGATTGTGAAGACATTTTCAAATCCACTAACTCCGAAATAGAAAATTTTTGCTAGTATGCAGGAGGGGCAAAGGAAAGATGTTGAGCGAGCTTTTGGGGTTCTTCAATCGAGATTCGCAATGGTTAGTAATCCTTGTAGGTTATGGAAGCGGTCGAAAATGTCTAAAATTATGTTCTGTTGTATCATTCTGCATAACATGATAATTGAAGATGAACGCGAGATGGTTTACCCAGATTACGAGTACGAAGGATCTAGACAACCCCCTCAGATATTCCGAATTTCCGATGAACCAATTCACGGACAGTACGATATGTTTAACGCCGATAAACATGAAATATATCGTAATGCGGCACTTCACAATCGGCTTCAAAAAGATCTAATGGATCACATTTGGAACTCTTATGGCAATCAGTAGATTAAATTTCATAAGCTTTGTTTTATTAAGTTTATTTGCTTTGTAATCTGTACAATTTATGTTATGTAGTATGTTGAATTGTTTTGATGTGGTACTTATTAGTTGATACATATATAGGACATAAACAAAATAGAATATCACTACTTAATTCATACTATAAAACGCTACTTAATTCGATACAATAAAGGTTGTGCATGACTTCATAAGTCAAATACAGTATAAATGGGAATACACCACTACCTAAACTAAATTACATACGTCTTGATCCGGCCCAACTATCAACAATACGCTGTTTGTAATTCATCCAGTACTGCTTAGATAGTGGATCCATTCCCGTAACATCCTTTTCCATTACCATACTCTCTTGTTGTTCGCGCTCCAACTCGAACCTACCTCGTTCAATCTCGGTCAACTGTTTTAATATCTCCAGTTTTTCTGAACTATTTCGTAGACGATCTTCATTTTCTTTCGCATGTTTCTCGTACATCTGGGCCAAACGAGAATCAAGCTGGGTTTGAACAGCATTTTTCCTTTTCGCAGCATGTTGACCCATTGGTCTAGCATCTTCATCAATTTGGGGGTTTTCTTCTGCACCCTCGTTAGAATCGTGTTGTGAAGAATCTCCTGGACTTGAAGTATACGAATTTCGGTTTGTCTTTTTCTTCTCTTTACCCTTTGATTGAACATCTCTTAAGCTCTTCGCATTACAAGAACTCCATTTGGGATTACTAACGAGTACGTCATAACAATTAGCAAACTGGTAGTAATGAGGTTTTTTTATACCATTTTCTCTTGGAAATAATTTCAAGAATTGATCGTTCGCCATTCGCTTCTGAAAATGATAATGTAATAACGGTTTGTATACATTCATGCTATAGAAATGGAAAAATTATTTAACCAAATTATGGTTTTCAAGATTATTACCAGTTCGGCTTCGCCTCCCATTCCACTAGGGTTCGCAGTTCGGATTTTGTGAACTTGAGACTCGAAGAATTGGGTTTGTCGATTAATCTTTCCAAATCGACCAGTAAGTGCAGAGATTGATCTCGTCTTGGATACGTGTTTCTTGTTGTACGCAGCCATAACTTTACCCCAGAATATCTCACTGCTTCGGTCATTTCCCTTCGCCGAGTCGTTAGAAAAGTGGCAGTATATATAGCAGAGATCTTTATCTTCGTCTGCAGTCCAAGGAGCAGACGAATGAAACGATATCAGAGGAGCAGAATGAGGGATAAAATTCTCGACTGGTTGAGAATCGATATCCCAAGTATTCGAATTCATCGCTTCGTTGTACGAGTTGAATGGAAATGACATAACTTGCTGCTTACGATTATGGGTGGAAGTAAATAAATTTGTGTGTCTTTCAAAGTGATATTCATACATGAATATATAGAAGAAATATGACCGTTTATAGCCGTTGTGGTTTAAAATATGACCGTTTATAGCTGTTGCAATCCGAAAAAACGACCGTTGGAGGGGTAATACGGTCAGGACAGCGGGGGATGGGGGTTGGATCCTAGCGCCTGTTGTACAGACGCCAGGATCCTGGCGTCTACATTGTAGGCGCCAGCTTCTGGTGCCTACAATGTAGACGCCAGGATCCTGAACTGGATCCTGAATCGGGGCCTTCATATTAAGGCGTAATTGCACCTGGGTGCAATTACCTTGATATTACGGGCTGAATACTCACCACTGGAGTTGCTCTAACAGGGAGTGGGGTGCGTAAAATAAACGTAGTGGGGAGCAAGAAAGAGAATCCGCATCATACAAGCCACGAACTTTCTTCTCCGCTGTTTCAATTTCCAACCCCAAATCACAAATCTCAAATTCTAAATCCCAAATCAATATCAAAATCGAAAAATGGGGAGCAACAAAGAGCTTAGCGACGAACAAGTAGCCTCAATGAAGGAGGCCTTCTCCCTCTTTGACACCGACAACGATGGCCGTATCGCCCCCTCTGAACTCGGCATACTGATGCGATCCCTCGGCGGCAACCCGACCCAAGCTCAACTCAAAGAGATCATAACATCCGAAAAGCTGACAACCCCGTTCGACTTCAACCGGTTCCTAGATCTGATGAAGAAGCATATGAAGCCCGAACCTTTTGATCGGCAATTGAGGGACGCATTCAAGGTTCTCGACAAGGACGGCACCGGTACAGTTGCGGTTTCGGATTTGAGGCACGTGCTTACGAGCATTGGGGAGAAGCTTGAGCCTGCCGAATTCGATGAGTGGATTAGGGAGGTTGATGTTGGAAAAGATGGAACTATTAAGTACGAGGATTTTATCGTCAGGATGGTGGCTAAGTGAATCCTGATTTGGGTGTAATTTGGTATGTTAGAAATTTTTTTTCTTCTCTTTTTTAGTTAGTTTCCGTTGTTGTTTAGATCTACGGGTTATGTTATGGTGTTGTTGACTACATATCTGTGATGATAATGGACATATGAGTGCATAACATAATGTTAACAGGAAGGCATACTGACCACTGAATAATAGATTTATTGTCTTTTTTTTACCATTTACAACAATATGCCACACTATGTAATTGATTACTAATCATGGCATGTTCATGTTGATGAAATAGATCAATCAATTTGTGAAGTTGTAGTTTGGAAATTTGTGTGTTAGATCTAAAGGACAATCCATAATGATTAATTTTTAGAATATGTGACTGTTATGTGATAATCATCAGGATACATTAAACAGCCATTTGTAAAGCCAAGCTTTTACAACCTCCGATAACGAAATGTTGGATTAACATCTCGTTGTATGTCACAAATTGATATCTTAATATCCCAGCGAGTTGAAGGAGGTACAAAACGTCTCGATCGAGAGAGAGAGAGAGAGAGAGAGAGAGAGAGAGAGAGAGAGAGTTGTGTGGAATTTAAAAAACAAAAGTTGAGGAAGCTCAAAATGAGTTCACTTTTTCTCGTTTGTCAGAGTTATTAGTTGAATGCACTCTTCATATTTTGATTATTTTAAATCTGTATTATTGTACTTGTATAAAATAAACGAAATAAGCTCAAAATGAGTTCACTTTTTCTCGTTTGTCAGAGTTATTAGTTGAATGCACTCTTCATATTTTGATTATTTTAAATCTGTATTATTGTGCTTGTATAAAATAAACGAAATTCAGTGTATAACATATATTTTAGCTATAAGCTATTGAACTTCAACAAGTAATATAAGTCTCAGATGCATCTGCCAAGTATGATAGGTAGTTGCCTACCTACCATGCAGTCAGGTTAATATTAACAGTGCGATCAATTAACATAATCCACCATGTACACGTTTAATTCTCTGTAATTTCAACCCATATATCATTTAGATGGTCTATAGTTTCTATAGAACCCATCACTAAAATACCCCCATTTTCTAGCTATTTGGCTTTAATCTTAGCTTATACAAGACAAAAATTGAAGATCTAGTTACGATTGGAAATGCACTTATGTTTTTTTATCTTCATGAACTTTTTTTTTCTTTCTGTCTTACGTAATTTTCTCATTTCAGGATTTTCATACAAAATTCTTAATCATATCTTGGTTGAGATGTCAATCATATCTCGGTTGGTATCCTTGTAAGGACTTTGTTCAATACACTTCATACACACAAATTATCAAAGGACACAAGATTAAAATTTGGTATCTAATATGATGCTTGCTCAAGAGTCGATTCTAATTTATTACACTTATGTCTAGAGGGACGATGACGTACGTTGATTATTTATTAACTATTTGACACAACAATTTTGGTTCTAGGATGATAAATTCATCTAGTAGCTTAAGTATCAAGGACATAAATTGTAGTAACCCTTGCTAGCATATGTTTTGCTTTTATGTTTCCATTCCATGTGTCAACTCAAATAGCAAGATATACTTCCTCAAAAGACATTGATTTGCTTGAAGAAATAATTACTTATAGAGATTATGCTATGCTGCCAAGGTTTTGTTTATGTTTCATTGTTTTGTACTTTAGCACACCTAGTGCTTAGGGATCTGCCTTTGATAATGTCGTTTAATGATCACTACTGCTTTTTGAAACGTCAACCTTTTTAGCGTGAAACCGTTATTCAAATTTTTTCACTTCCATAAAATCCTGCATTGTGGCCACTGTTACAAACCTTAAAAAAGGTATTAGAGGAAGAGGGAAGATGCATTTTATTCATTGTTGTTATGAATATACAATAAAATAAAGCTCTATTTATAGACTTATGATGGAAATTTAAGATTACAAATACAATAATGCCTATACTATATGTAACATATTCACATTACAATTTACATGTATTATAACACTCTCTTTTGACTATGCGTTTTCAAAATCTTGGATGCCCGTATGGTAACTTGAAGTTGTCCATTTAAAAACATGTATGATGATTACTCTCCTTCATTATTATCTTGCTTACGTTTATCTATTTAGTCGATATAAATGTCGTACGCTGCCGCAATGATTTCAATATGAGATTTGAGTCATAAATCGTAAAGTTTAGAATTCAAATCGAAACGAGATTCAAATCGTGAATCATAGATTCAAATAGGATTCAAATCGTAAATATAATACATAAATTTTGGATTGAAATGAGATTCGACTCGTGAATCATAGAGTTAAAGAATATGTATTATAATTCATAACATGTCTATATGTGAAATATATTCTATTAACCGTTGCTAATAATTTGATTTTTGTCACCTGCAAGTTGCCATAGACATTAAAGGAAAATTTCTTTTGTAAAAATAACTCACAATACACAAAGTTTTCACACTTCCTATGAATTAAGTACAAAGTTGCTTAAGCCATTAACAAATAATTCACGTTGTCAGAATGCATATGCACAAGTAAGATTCTAAGCAAAGTCACATCACAATGTCACCACTTATTATACTACCATATGATATTTCAAATAGTACAACAAGACAAAGAATGGTTGCTCCTTGTTTGACTTTTTCAACTGAAGCTATCTCAGTCGGTATTTAAAAAAAAAACAAAGCTATCTATCAACAAACGGTAAACTCCCTTACTTTAAACAGTAAACTATCAAATGACATGAGAGTTTACAATTTTTAACCCAAAGCTTCAAAAACACGTTACCATTGTCTGCTCAACTTTAAAAAAGAAAAGGCTTATTTTTCATTCGCTCAGCTTCATATAGATTTTTAGGAGGAAAAACAGAAGGCATGACCAATGTTTTAAAACGCAAAAGGCGTACGTGAGGCGTTTTTGGGTCCGTGAGGCGAGGCGTAAGCCTCGAAGCGTTGAGGCGTAAGCCTTTCGGGCAAAAGAAAAGCGCAACACATATAATTAACTTTTAATGTGGAGTAACATTAAGCGTCAAAGAGTAAGTAAAAACCATAAAGCATTCAAAGCAATTCAAACAAAATACAATTATCCTTGCATATATAATATAAATTGCAAATGATCAAATGATATCTTCCTCCGGTGCGTGCATATATGATCACAAAATCCACAAAGAAAGTTTTTTGAATTTGTAGAGTTCGGTAAATCTTTGACCCACTTCCATGCAATATCATGTTTGCTCATTTTAAATTATCCTAGCCAACAATTGAAATGAGGAAACTATTAAAATGGCTTTTCAATGAAACACAACAAACAAAAACAAAAGACAGAAAAAAAAAAGACAAAACAAAAGTCTCTTAAACCAGTTTTTTTTTACGTTTTTTGCGTTTTTTTACGTTTTTTTAACGTTTTTTTGCGTTTTTTCACGCCTTAATTGGTTGAGGCTTAAGCCTCGGAGGTAAAACGCCTTTTGATATGCGCCTCAAGGCGTTTTTGCCAACGCCTCGCCTCGAGGCGCGCCTCAGGCGCGTTTTTTAATACACTGGGCATGACAGAACAAAGAAGAAAAATATGTTTATCTTCCCTCGCTGCTTCACTCCGCTGCAACCTACAGGTGTTCTTTTTTTTAGGCTTCTCTGTACTTTGGTTCCGTGAAACATGCTTTTATAAGGAATCATATTGATTGCTTCTAATTTCCAGTGCCCCTTGAGCTTGGATTAATGTTTCGTCTTCCCCAAGTTCAGTGGATGTTCTCAAATTTCAAAAAAAAAAAAAGTTCTTTGAGATGCGTACATTTTTTTTCCAATGTGAAATTATGAATTGCGATTTCTAATTAGGGTTGTAATTTTCGATTTTACTTTGGTGCATATGATTTTCAGTAGTTGCGATATAAGTTTCGAATTGGAGAGCTTGCGTTTCGATTTGAAACACGTTTCGAATCGTACAGTTTTTTGAATTCACTGGTTGGTGCTATTTACACACTTCAATAATTTCAGTATGCATTTGTCGTTATATATATTTCTTATTATATACTTTGGACTACATGCCTACTTCTATCATTTAGGGAAGTTCTCACGATGACCAATCATAATTTCTTCGAATTTAAGATCTTTAATCTATTTATAAAATTAAGCGCTTAATTATTTACAGATTTATCATTGATGCTTGTTTCTTGTTAGTTGTACATATGATTTATTGACATCTTGATTTTACCATGTTTTAGGTACCTAAATCACTTCTAGGTAAATTGAGGATTATGTCATGGGTTTAGGTAGGTCTCTTCCAGATCATCGTCGGTTGTTTTGTGAACACACATTCTTTATTTGATATATTTGTTACTTATTTCAAATATATTTCGAATGGACTTCTCTATTAACTTCATATGTTGTTTGTACCTTTTGATTCTTCAAGAATCTGAATCTATATTGGAATAAAATTTGAATGCATGTTATAGATATTTATTAAAGTTACTTAATATTTTGCATCATTGTATATGTTAACAAATATTTAATCATGATAATTAAAATGAACTTGTATCCCTTTTATTCTCCCCTTAATGTTGACGATCATTGTAATAGTTAATGGTATCCTTTTTAGGATTCTCGTTTTGATCCATTATCATATTGCTATTAGCAAATACGTTATCAATTATTTATTGATTTTTAAATCACTAAATGACATCAATGCATAATTTATAAGATGAGCTCATATCAATTTAGTTAAACAATTCTCAAATTGTTAGTTATACATAAATAGATATATATGTATGTCCTTGTGTGTGTGTGTGTGTATTATACATTTGCACATTCTTTCTTGATTAAGTTATTGATTTTAGAACAAACTCTTATAAGGATCAAAACTATTAATTTTTTGTTTATCGATTGATGTCAATGTGAATCCTTAAAATATCACATGATAATTTTCAGAATGTCTAGTTTGAAAATACATATGCATCAAGTTTGACTTATCAATTACAACTTGATATATTATGACTTCCAGTTATAGAATATATTGTAACTTATAGTTTCCTTTGACTTATCAATAATAAGAATTTCAAGATCTAAATCTTAAAATTTATCGGTGTTTCTTAGTTTAATATTCAAGTCAAACTTTTATTAACAATAATTACCAAAGCCTCTAGTTTGATAATTCATAAAACTTGCAATATTTCGTATAACTTCTTGTTTATTGCCATTATTGAACTTCCAACTTTATATTCATTTTTATCCACTTAAATGCATGCATCTGTACAGATATATAATTGAAAATTTTCGCATATTTTTATTCAAATATGCTAAAGAATAATGTCTTTCGAATTAATAATTCAGATATAATCTAATGGTTTTCAATCCAATGCATGTTGAATTGGTTGAAATAAAATATGTATTCAACTTCGAGCTAAGATTTGTTCTTCAATTATATTTCACGTATCTCTGTTGGACGCTATTCATGATTATTTATCAAAGCATAATAATACATATTCGAGTTATATTTTGACATCTCATTTGTTGAGTTCAATAAAAGAAATTTAGTTACAACAAAAATAAGAGTATCATCTGCATACTTGAAATGTTATAGGAATATGCAATTAAATTAGCTACACATAGATCACTTTAAGATAGTATTTTAGCTTTCTTGATAATTATGACATGACATATAGATGATCTCTTTAGAAGAATATCTAAGCTATTTTTTCAATGATAGTTGTGTATATGATATTCAAAAAGTAACATATCATGTATCACTATTTACTCTTAAATATGTCTAATGGAGCTACCGGTCCATGACATTGGACAGTTGAATTTTATAGAAGTATTTTATATACATTACTATTAGTTCCTTTTTATTTACAAATTTTTTTGGTTATTTATTGCCATATCATCTTTTAAAGTGCTATTATCATATCTGAAAATATTTCGTAGCCAATTTCTTTTATAGTGTTATGCAAAGATATAATATCACTTCTTAAGATATTTTATGAATGCCGCTTCTAGAATGTTACATATTTCTTCTAGAAGATGCTTATATGCACTATTTTTTGTATGTCATTAATATCCAATATCTTTTTTCTGTATAAATGACAATTATTATTTTCAGAGTAACATAAAATTAGATGAACTAAATAAAGGTTACTTATGAGAAATAAAACCACTACTTCTGGAATGTAGTGATGATATACACTGCTTCTTTTGGGGATAAGTCATTTTCGCTGTTTTTGTAGTTTATATGTTGTTTCTTCATGGGACATAACATTATATTTTTAGGAATATCAATTAAAAAAAATTCCTTTAACATCTCTTGTAGGATGTTGGACTTTGCAAAATAAGTATAAATAAAGCTCTAATACATCTCTTCAAGATATTACTATAGACATACACCTATGACATAAGGGTAATTTCTTCTGGAAAACACTAAAATTCATTTATTCAACTAAAATGCATTTCTTCATTTAAATTCATACTTTATAAATAATCAGCGTCCCTTTTCAAGGCTAAAGTAATAATTGATTTTCAATTCGGGTATGTTTGAAATATCATATGGCACGATATCTTATGAATACTTGGAATGTAAAGATATAAAATAAGATAAAACCTTTTTTTGGTGATTTTTGGATTCTCTTGAATGAACCATCATTATCTTATACGATTATATGACACGATACCTTTTGGATACCTGGTCAGTATAATATGTGGATGTAAAGCCAGATATAACTCATATTGTGATTTTTGAAACCTCTTGAATGGACTATCATTATCTCATACACACACACACATACACATATACACACACATACACATATACACACATATACATACACATACATACATACATGGATATATATATATATATATAATCATTATCTTATACAATGATATGTTTATCTCTTTTAATTTTTTTTAGAAGTACAACCTTATAACCTTATCGTGTCATAGAGTTTTAAGGAAATTTTTGAATTTTGGATTCATGAAAAACTTAAGTTTGTTAATCAATGATGGAATTCAGGTTCGCAAATTTTGTACAAACTTAGTTTAGAAGCTTATGCATTTTGACTAATTATATTAGTAAGATTTCAAGTTCATAAATCGTATCAATTACTCTACTTAAATATAAATTAGGATAGACTAAAGAGGGTAGACTCTGGGGCTATGCAGTTAAAGCCCTGCTAAAGCCCCGCAATATCCCCGTTATAGCTCGTAGTGCCCTTCAACCGCTACGCTATTTCAATTTTGCGCCGATGAACAGTGGATCCGCTTGTAGCCCCGCTGCATCCGCTAAATCAACGTTTTTTACCATCCGCTTTAGCAATATTAATATATAAAGGTTGATTTGACTAATTCTCTTTTTAAAAATATCAATAAAGTTATTGTAAAGAGCTAATTTTAAGGCATTAGTTTCCAATATATTCCGGAAATCTATTATAATCATCAAATCTAATGTATGTAACCATGATATTCTTTGATTCTACTATATATGATTAATTAATGTTAGTTTCTTCTACACATATAATGCGAAAATGATAACTAATTAATTTTAAATATTTGGTTTCACATTTTATGAACCTTTTTTCTTCTCCGCTTTATCCCCGTTATTTCCCCGCATTATCCCCGCTACACCTTTTTGCACCTCCACCGCTGTGGAACCGCTGAGCGCTTTAACTGCCCAGCAGTCTGGGGACATTTATCAGCTTGAAGTAATCTGCACAGATGATGAATCAATAAATTCTAACCCATAGTTCGATTAAGAATAACTGCTGATTTATCATTCCACTGAAATGTTCTGAACATCTATAGTAAAGAAGATTGATCAATAAAGAAACATAGTAATAACAATAGTCAACAATAAATTAGTAATTAAACTTATCTATAAATCCGCTTCGTTTTCATGATCTACTTTTACCTTCTTTTTTTTTTTTTTTTGTAGGATTGTAACATAAAACAAATAGCTACAGAATTTTTGTTGCAAAATTGGGAATGGAGAAATGTTTAACAATCAAATAAAGGCATTTTGATTTAACCGCTTCTTTAACCAAAGCAGTGAATTTGAAGAACTTGGATGTTTAAATGAGATGTTCTTTTACCTGACAAACACTAAAGCATCTCCAGTATGATTGAAAAAAAGGAAAAGAATAAATCAACTTATATTTTCATTCCCCGTGATACAGCAATGACGATTCAAGAGTTTATTGTATATACAGCAATTGCAAAATTAAGATTTCGCCTTTTCTAAAGCATTGATCCACAAACGCCAATAATATTTTTAATAGTATGCATTATAGGAAAAACATATAACATTCGTGCGTGCTAATAAGATGACATATGCTCATTCGTGCACTTGTAAACTCAAAAACAGAATTGAAGAATAAGCTTAAGTTCAAACCATCTGCAATAGAAATTGCATATGCCCCATGAAATCATAAAAATGATACTTAAAAATGATACTTATATCATAAAATCATAAATAGAAATTAAGATTCAGCGTCACATTATTTCACTTATATCAAAGCAATATCCCCCATGAAATCATAAAAACGATACTTCGATGGTATATATACTGGATACCCCCCCCCCCCCCAACCCTCCCCCCCCCCCCCCCAAAAAAAGTTACCAATGAACTGGGCAATCATAAGCAGATTGTCTACATTAGAAAAAAGGAAAAAAAAATCAAAATGGGTATGAAATAAGATGAAAACAGAAGGAAAAACTCTACTTTCAGTCTTTCGTACATAAGATAGCGTCCAGGTTTGAGCCACAAACAAATAAATTTAATTTGATTGATTGTGAATACGTACCGTCAACAACATATCCCTAATTTGACAAAAACACATATGTTGTATTTATGATAAAAATTAACAATAAAAATTTGATATCGGATCAATCAAAATTTCTTAAATCACAATCCTCTAAACAAGCAGTGTATTGTTATAGAAGATATATTACAAAGTTATGGTACTCTACAACATTCACATCTGAAAGAAAAATGGTACTTATGAATATATTGCTTCTGGGAAGATTTAGACATACATCTAGATCCCTAACAGAAAAATCAATATATATGTAAATCAAAGGTTCATAAATTTAGATCTTAAAAAATAATATAAAACTATATCTAAAAAGGATTGAAAAGTGCATCTAAAAACATATATGGATGTTAATCTAAAAAAGAGTAGATCTTAAAAAAAAAAAAAAAAAAAAAAAAAAAAATCCATTAAAACTTAAATCAAAAACGGGAGAAACTAGGAAATAGATCTAGAAGTATGAATCAAGAATACTTGAATCAGAATTAGTTACAAAATAAATATAGAGACATAAATTTAGAAGATGTCAAACCTGAATATGAAAAATTAGACATAGTTCTAATACCTTGTTTTGCTAATTGATTAATAGAAAGAGACGAATCTACATGAAAAAAATGGATCCAATTTATGATTTTTATTTAAAGATCGTACTGATAATGTGTTATAAACTATAGAAATACCATTAAAGAAAGAGGGAAGCAACATTTTATCTACTACTTATATGTATATACAATATAATGGAGCTATATTCACAGGCTAATGTTGGAAAATTAAGATTATAATGTCCATATAACATTTAACATACTCACCTTACATGTTACACATACTATAACAGCCGCTTGTTAGTCATTGTATATAGACATGACTTTACATTTTTCAGTCTATTTAATGGTAATGAAAAATTAATTTCCTTTGTACTTGCTTTTTAACTGCTTATATTTAGAAAAATCAGGTCGTGTATCTTTTTTAATTTTGTATTTACTCTAAAGAAAAGTGCGTGTGTCATTTGTATTGTTGGAAAACAAAATTACCATGTGAAGTAGAAAGCAAATTTACCTCATCTTTCATGTTTTGGGAGATAATAAAAGTGTGGAGAACAATCCACTTCCCTGTTGTCCATTGATCATAGCAACGGTTAGGAATTGTTAATTTTATTCTCTTATTTCTTGGTATTTCTCACTGCAAATTGAAAACACAGATCTCAAAATACAAAATAAAACCAAACAGGTCCTTAATTTCTATTTGTACATGTTTTTTAATTTTTTGTACTTGCTAGTACGCTGAGTTGTTTACCTTAGTGCACACTGGGTCCAGTCCGCTCATATTTGCCCACGACATTACAGTTAATTTTTTGTTGGTAGCACACTCCAATTGGAGTTGTGCACATTTACTGAACCAAATTTCATACCCAAGCTAGACATTTTCATCAAATGATCAAGATACATATCGTTTTCCTATAAAACCAGAATGTTGCTAAAAAATAAAGATGGAATTATGTATCATGATTAACGTGGTGGTGTGTTAACATTGTTTCAAGAGTTCTAAGCCATTAACAAAGTGGTAGCGAATATTTGAGTGTGAATCCAAAAAAATCGGGTTTAAATCATGTTAATACCAGTCCGAGTTATATATTAAAAAGGTGGTCATTTCAAGGGCGTCGCTCAAATTATAAAGTTCGACAATTAATTAACATCATTTTCAACATGAATATTTTAAAGTCTGGACGATCTTATCAAATGTTCATGCATATAATTTTTACTAGTTGCAATAGGAAAACAAAGAGTTTGATTGCTACATTGTTTTTTGGCGTTGATTTTATCCCAGTGAAAGCCTCTAGAGTTGGCCTAGACTTTTGTGTTATTCAGGTGCAAGCCTAATAACAATTTTGGCTCCTTTTTATTTTGGTTTGGATACTAGCATCCTTTTGTGTAGAGTCTAAAATAAACTATATTGTTTATTACGTGCAGATTTTTGATAATCAGTTTAGGTTTGTCAAATAAACAATTTTTAAATACCATTATTCGTAAACAAGGTATGTTCAACCTATAACTTTGGTGAGTGGATTTAGCCTTTTCTATAATCTATCATTTTCTCAGAAATCGAGTTACAGCTATATGCATATGATTTCATTATTAATGTAACTTATTGTACATATGCTTCTGAATGGTGTATGTTTTTGTTTACCTTTTTATTCTGTTCTCAAAACTAGTTTCTTTCGAAATATACTAATATCTTCTGAAATGTTTTTTCTTTTTCTTTTTTGCAGTACAAGCCAAGGGATGGACTGAGAAGAACGTTGGATTGGATTTATTGTTAGTCTTAACAAATAGTTTGTTTTTTGTGTGTTTTCAGTTATGGAATTAAGAGTTTTTATGGATCTTTGAACAGTTGTGGTGTTCTTTGCAGCTATCTGTTGTTTTTGGTAATATTTGGATTTGATTTGTCGATGATTTTTTGCATTTGAGAAAATATGTTGTGATGTATTGTTCCTCTGAAACCTATTAAGTATGATATTTGTAATTTAAGCAAAAACCGTTGGGTCTCTGTTTTGATCGCAGGTGGATGACTCCTGGTATGATTGTGTTTTCAGTTATTCCTCACTGGTCATTGTGTTTTCATATGCTTGTTATTTGATAAAATTTTAATATTTTCTTTGTTCTTTTTGATTATGTTTCATTCTTGTGATGGATTTGAGTTTAGCTTTCAGAAATGAATTTTCATCAAATTCTTATCAATAGAAAATCTGACTATTGTATTTGTACTGGTATTGCAAATCTGACTAAAATAGGCATTGAAATGCTATATTCGTAATGTTGTTTCTTTTCTTTCTATAGGAGTACGTCTATGGAGGTTGCACTTATTGCTTTTTGTTTTTTGAATGTGCATGGATTTTCTTATGATTTTGTTGTTGAACAACCTTTAATAGTTTTAAAGTGTGTCGTATGTTCAAATTTTGTTATGTTATTTTTTTGTGTTCATATTTGTCTTGAAGTGCTTGGTATGTCTTCATGCTCGATTCATGTCTAACTTCCACTTCCCTACCTACAATTATTCTGAACTTCTTCTTTAGGAACTAGTCCACCATGCTTATATCTAATTCAACTTTTAAGCGAGTTTATTTTCGTGGAATCATTGTTTTAGTAAAGTAATCATAATTTTAGTTTGTCCTATATTTCTTTTCTCACTCTTCTCCTCTTTAATTTGGTAATGTCGTCGTTCTGCTATAATTTTATTTTTATTAAAATAAGCATTAGAGGGTTATTGGGTTGTGGTTGAGATAGAGTCCATAAGGTCGAGATGGTAATCCATAAGTTAAATGGACTCGTAGGTCTTCGTTATGACCAAAACTGTTGATCGACTAATGGGTTGACAACAAGCTTTGTAGTTAATAGCGGAAGCTAGAGCGTTCAAAGTCATTTGTAGCCCATGAGGGAAACAAAGATCAAGTAGCAAATTTTTTTTTATATTTTTTTTTTGCCTGTACGACTTTTGAGTACGTGAACATATGTCGACGTTGGAAGATATGAACATTGGAGGAGCTCCAAATAAAACAAGATTTATATCAGATACCTTGGTTTGAAAGTCTTTTAGCTTGCCATGTGGACCAATTACGGGTATAGACACCAGTTTACTTTAGTGATTGGACTCGATATGTTTGCATAGTGATTCGGCGTAGTTTCCGGCTCACGTCTACTTTGATTTTTATTATTAGTTATTTTATCTTTGGATTATACTAGCCGTATCAGATTTGATCACAATTTAATGGATTTTACATTTATAATGAAGTTTCTAAAATATCTTACATTTATAATGAAGTTTCTAAAATATCTTTGAGAAAAATGATAAAAGTGAAGGTGTATAGTGCGAATCACATTTTAGTTGGCGTGGTGCAAAGTTGACTCAAAAGTCCGTATAGAATAAAGTTCAATTGTAGATCAAATGTACAGATGGGAACAAGCCAGCCAATTCTCGATTACGAATCTCTTAGTATCGAGAGTTTCTCTCGATTTCGAGTGGTTTGCTTGGGGAAAACCCCTTGTTTCCCCTTGCTTGGTTCTTCTACTTTGATTTAATGTGTTTTTTTATTTTTCTTTCAAATGAAAATCAAGTTCTTTTCGATTATTTGCTTATCGCTTATCTTTTTATGCTTTCTTTGCCTTTTTGCCATAAATTCTATGTGTTGCTTGTCAATTCTTTGGGAGAAGCACATGATCATTATCAATTGAGATTGCTTTTGTGTTGCATAGTTTTGGGGATCAAAAGAGCAATAAAACCCTCGATACGTAGAGGAACTATCAGGAGGTTCCTCTTGGTACCAAGAGGTACTTTTTTCCTTTTTAAACTTGTTAAGTCCAATCTTCTAGGAGAACACATTACCATGATTACTTGAAGAAGTACTTCGAGTATAAGGAGATTGGGAGGTCTTAAGTAGGAGAAAAAATTATGTTGGTACTGAGAGGTTTCTCTCGGTATATAGTGATATGCTTAGCTTAATTTTCCTTAAAATTTTTGAGTATGATTCTTTTGTTTTTTCTAACCATGTTTCTAAGTTCGTGAATCATTTCCTTACTTTGACATTCTAAATCCAATAGAAATCTGCTTGGCTAGAAAGTAGTTAATGCATAAGTTATGCACCTCAATCCATCTACTTCTAACCAAGCGATGCTTAGAGTTGGCCAATATTTCAATAAAATAACATTTCAACATCTGTAGGCTCGTCAACAACTCTAGCAAAACCGTTGGGGTCACTACGAAGCTATGCAAATAATGGGAAAAGGTTCGACTTTGTCCTTCTATGGAAAACACATCATTAATCCACATTATTCAACATATTAACAGATTACGACAAGTGTTTCAATCATGCTTCTCCAATTCACTAAGTCAGCAATTCATAATGTAAGACCTCCACCAACAGTTGGGATATAAGGCAACGATAAATAGAGGATTCACCATACTGAGAAAGATACTTCTCTTGAAACAACAAAAAACTACTATTTTGCAACTACATTTTTTATTTCCTTATGAACATTTACGGAACACCCATTCTCCAAGACCAGAAGCACAACCCTATAGATGCCGTAGTCACCTCTAGTGTCGGCTTTCCATGATAGAAAAAATAATGTTAATAAACTACAACATCAGAAAACATAAAAATATGAAAATTTTACAAAACATTCATTAATCATCAATGCATTCATATATGCCTTTAGTATAACTCATTTAGAGAAAATACAGATTAGTACAAAATATATTTTGAGAGAAACATATGATGATGCCCCTTGGGTTAATCAGAGTCTAAATATGTAGGCAATTACAACTTTGTCGATACACACATTAAAAGATAAAACAAACGGCAACACTCCTAAATAGCTATAGCCTCCTGTTCTCCGCCGGAAGCTTATTCGATGAAGCATCAAGAAACCCTAACTCTCAGCAAACTCAAATGAGCACTCGACAGTTAAAAGGGAAACAAAAACATCAAGTCAGTCAACAGACTTGGGTGAATAATAATCCTTTCTACCCGATGCATAAATATCCAGTGAGACCACACCACATAACAAAATGAGTTTCCCCCTCGTTAGTATCAAACTAACCCCGACACCAACCCTAGAACACATGCACTTGTGCGGTTAGTACAAAAACCACAATAATACAAGTGACTTTATAAAGGTGCAATATGCAACACACAATGAATTCCCTATCCCTGCTATTCCAGACTTCCCATTTTAACGATTTCTATTGATTTCCCATCGTTTTCATTCGTAAACCCCGCTAGCATTCGAAATCGAAACACCTAAAATATTGTGCGAAGCAATGGGTGTAGATTTCTTTTCCTTTGTTACCCGCACTGCACAACTCAAGGTAATCCCTTGCTAGGCAACAGAACCATCCATTCTTATTTATTTAACTTTCGTGAAGCAGCGGAGCCAGTTTCTTAGTACAATTTCCATATTGCGCGAAGCAATGGAATACCTCCTCCTGATCCCCTCCCATGCTTCGAAAGGTAACCACTCACTAACAACGGGATCGAAGGTTTATCATTTTTAGTTACTTCGTTCCCCTAATTCTTTTCTTCCATTGGTACCTCCACTGTTTAACTGGTTCCCCTAATTTATTTCACCCACTGGTACTCCTAATGTTCACACAAATGCAAATGCTGTCTCCATGGTTACCCACTAACAACATCTGCAACTTTCAGTGGTGTCTTACTAAATTCAAGAGTTTTTGACTGCTTTCTAGTTTCCAGGAGAAGTGTAAAGTCTTTATACAACATAGTTCTTTATTATATAAGGTTTCTTTTCGTCCCTACCGAAAGGGTGGAGGAGAAAGCCTCTTGTGGAGTAGTTTAATGTTCAAAATGTATAAATATCAACACCAAAACTTCTCCGACAGGTAAGAGGCGGATGCCAGAATACTTCCTATACCATACATATGATATTCCAAGTATTCAGCACTATCGAAAGGTGGTTTCCGAGAGTATCAAAACGTTGCTTCCCAAAAGAGAGTGACACTAATAGTAAATACTGATAATGTTAACTTTTTTTTTGGTAAAGCCGACTGGTTTTTAAAATGACCACAAACGCTTCTTATTATAAGAAATAATAAACATGTTATTACATGAGTTAAGCTGACTGCCTAACCACTAAGGTTTTTAAGGTGGCCCGTCCACCACAATCTACATAAGAAAAGCCTGATGTATAGCAGTAATTTCATGATGTATTTTATCTAACGTGTTGCATATTACTTCAAAGTTTGGTGCACAACTGTCCAAATTGTTCCTATCAGATTCAGTTCTCCTTAATATTTCATAATACATATTGATGGATTCATAATCATGGTCCCTTATTTCACCCTCCTCCATCTCCCTTGTTTCTACCGCTGCATTTATTCCTTCATTTCTAACTGATGTTCCATTGTTAACAAGCAAATTTTCATTAGTGCTTTCATCAATGACCTCCATCGACTTTTCTGATTCCATAACTATGTTACCTTGAGTTGAATTTATGATATAATCACAAGACTAACGATGATATGAGTTAAGACTTGAAAGGAGAATTTTATTATTCACTGAAATGTTGTAAAACTGAATGAATCTTTACAAATGAGCTTATGGCTCTTTAAATAATGAAAAACAGAAACTTGGGCTTGGCCCATGATAATACAGTTTTATATAAGGCCTTGGCCTATGTTATAACAGGGAAGTTATTTCAATAATACCCAATACCAATTGCATCGTGTATCCATCTACTTTAACTCCCCCCCTGAAACCTAACCCTAATTAGGTTTCTCAACATAAATGGCGGCTACACTTCAATCGGTGACGGAATCTTCTAGTCAGGCCTCCACGACAGATGGATTGTGATGTCGCTTAAGCTCTTGAGCTTACATCGCTTCGAATCCATTGAGAGGGGTTAAATTGAAGGTTTAAAACAGAATCGATTAAGAACTGTTATGAAACCCTAGCTGAACTTTACAGATCCAACACCGATTTAAGTGACACAGAAGATTAATCTGGTATGTAGATGATTCTGCTTGACCTTGACTTTGGATCTGAGGAATCAACGTTGAGTTCTTCCTTCAATCTAATGAAATTTGATCCTGAGAGGGGTTTTGTAAGTATGTCCGCTTTTTGATGAAACGACAGTATATAACCTACTCTCAACTTTCCTTGTATAACTTGTTCTCTGATAAAATATATGTCGAGCTCTATATGCTTTGTTTTTGAATGAAGAACAGGATTTGAAGTCAGTGAAATTGCACTAACATTATCACACCATATCACGGGCTTCTTGTTTAATTTGATTCTAAGTTCATTCAATAATGATTCGATCCATAAAACTTTTGCAGCAGCACTAGCAACACATCTGAATTCTGCTTCTGTGCTAGATCTAGATATTGTACTTTGTTTTCTAGCACTCCATGATACAGGATTTTTTCCTAGGTATATACAATAACCTGATGTTGATTTTCTATCATCTAAATCTGTTCCCCAGTCAGCATCAGCATATGCATTGATATTTAGAGAATCGCTAGCTTTAAATATAAGTCCATGATCAATTGTTCCCTTTAGATACCTTAAAATTCTTTTTATTGCTCTCCAGCGTGTATCTAAAGGGTTTTGCATGTATTGACTTGCCTTGTTCACACTATAGGATATGTCTGGTCTTGTTATGGTAGCATACTGTAGGGCTCCAATGATACTTCTGTAAAATCTTGCATCTTGAATTGCCTCACCTTTATGCTTTGAAAGTTGACTACTTGTAATCATTGGAGTTGAGAATGAATTGACTTTGTCCATTTTTGCCTTCTGGAGTATTTCAGAAATATATTTCCTTTGGCTAAGTTGAATTTCTGATTGAGATGTTTTCCTGACTTCAATGCCTAGGAAATAACTTAAGTTCCCCAAATCTTTGATTGAAAATTCTGCATTTAATCTTTCTATAATGAACTCAATTTCAGATCTGCTACTACCTGTAACAATAAAATCATCAACATAGATTAGAATAAAGGTAGTATCAGTGTTAGTAAATTTTGTGAAAATTGAGTTATCAGATTTTGTAGAATTATAGCCATAGTTGACAAGTGTTGATTTCAAGTTGTCAAACCAAACCCTATGAGCTTGCTTCAATCCATAAATTGGTTTGTTGAGTTTGCATACCAATTTTGTATTGCTGTCATTACAAAATCCTTCAGGTTGTTGCATAAACACTTCTTCCTGCAAGTTACCATTAAGAAAGGCATTATTAACATCCAATTGTCTAATGTTCAAATTTCTACTCAAGGCAATAGTTAAAACTATTCTAATAGATGAAGGTTTCACAACAGGTGAGAAAGTTTCTGAAAAATCAAAACCATACTGTTGTGAATATCCTTTTGCAACTAACCTTGCCTTGTATTTAGAAATTGAACCATCAGAATTTCTTTTTAATTTATAAACCCATTTACACCCAATTATATTTTTATTTTCTGGTTTTTCAACCAGTGACCAAGTTCCTTTCTTAATTAAAGCATCATATTCTTCTTGCATAGCTTGTTTCCAATTTTCAGATTGAGATGCTTCATAGAAAGTAACTGGTTCATCCTGTATGACAGCGGTATTAATATTTTTGGGTTTGAAGATACCACATTTAGCTCTAGTCAACATAGGATGCTTGTTAGTATTAACAGCAACTGTTGTGCCTTGATTAATATTCTCTGATGAATCTATAACAGATGTTTGATCACCTCTTGCATCACTAGTAGTAGCTTGACCTGATTGACTCTGATTGTCAACACTGTCATCAATTCTTTGCTCTTGACCTGGCCTTCTCATAGGCACTGTGAGTTGAGGGATAGTGGTGGTGTCTTTCAAGACTTGTTGAGATGGCACCATCACTTGTATTTCTTTAGGAATATCAGGTACAATAATTCTTGGATTCACTACTTTCTCAGTAGTTTTTATTTTTTCAGTACTAAAGGGAAATACTTTTTCACTGAATTTGACATGTATGGATATATATATATATATATATATATCCTGCATGTACTGTCTAAACATTTGTACCCCTTTTGACTATTACAATAACCAAGAAAAGTACATGAAGTAGACCTGAAACTCAATTTATGGGTATTATATGGTCTTAAACAAGGAAAACATTGGCATCCAAACACTTTTAAATGTTCATAATCTGGTTTGACTTTAATTAAAACTTCCTGTGGACTTTTGAAATTTAGTACCTTTGTTGGTAATAAATTTATCAAGTGTACAGTAGTATAGAATGCTTCAGGCCAGAATTTTAGAGGCATAGATTCTTGAGCAAGTAAAGTCAATCCAGTTTCAACTATATGCCTATGTTTCTTCTCAATTAAACCATTTTGTTCATAAGTATAGGGACAAGTAGTTCTATGATTAATCCCCTTTCTTTCAAAATGAGTTTTTAATGGTAAAAGCTCTCTTCCACCATCAGTTTGTATAATGCCCACATGTTGACCAGTCATATTTTCTACCTCATTAATAAACTGGATAACAATATTACAGGCCTCAGATTTGGATTTTAACATATGTATCCAAGTAAATCTAGAATATGCATCAATGAAAGATATATAATATTTAAATCCATAATCAGAACTGATAGATGCTGGACCCCATAGATCAGTGGCAACAAGTTCAAATGGTCTAGAATAACTTGTGTGTGAATCTGGAAATGCAAGTTTATGACTCTTTCCCATTTGACAAGATGAACATACATATGAATCAGGAATTTTATCAACTGAAATGTTATTATTGTTCAATACTTCTTTTACAATTTTGCTACTAGGATGTCCTAACTTGCAATGTCACAAGTCAAACTTACTAGAATACTCAGAATCATTTACATATGTCATCATGCAATTTTTCTTATTACGCACGGGATTTTTAAGATCATTCAAATCAAATCTGTACAATCCATTACATTCTCTACCCTGCAAAATGATTTCATGAGTTAGTATATCCTTGACAATGCAAGTATTTGGATAAAATTCAAAATAAACATTATTATCTTTAGCAAATTGGGAAACACTCATTAAATTCTTCTTGATAGAAGGGACCCTTAGGAGATTTTTTAGAATTAATTCTTTAGGTCCAAATAAACTTGCATTTCCAGTATGTGATATATATATATATATATATATATGCAATTTTACCATCACCAACTAATAAATTTTGCATACCTTTGTATTCCTTGTTGCCCATGTTTAAATTGGCCAAATTGTTTGTGACATGATTTGTAGCCCTTGAATCTGGATACCAGCAATCATCATTAGCATCATCTGTTGAGATTGACTCTGTGTTTAACACTTCTGGTTGACTTTTGTTGCCATCTTTCTGCACACTGACCAGATTTACATTGCTACTGTTGGCTTGTTGAGAGGGGTTGTAATTAGAGTTATATCTGAAATAACATTTTTTAGCACTGTGACCAAACTTTTCACAGATTTGACATTTAACTCTGTTTTTGTTATTGCCACTTCTAGCACCTCTTCTACCTCCTCTATTTGTAGATCCACCCCTCTGATTATTATTAAATTGACCTCTTGAACCTTGATTTCTTTCTTGATGTTTCCCTTTGTTATAAGTGTAGTTCACAGCCATATCGGGATTTAATATTTTGTTGTGTTCTACCCTTCCTTCATGTGAAAGAAGAGTAGAATACACAAACTGTAAAGAAGGGGTTGGTTGATATAATTGTTACAACAACTTCATATTCATGATCTAGTCCACTGATTATGTATAACACATGTTCTGAATCTGAAACTTTATGACCTGCAGAAGCCAATTGATCACACAGATTCTTGACCTTAAGTAAGTACTCATTCATACTCATTTCATTTTTTCTCATAGTTTGCAACTGTCTTCTATGATGCATTATCTTAGCCGAAGATTGTAAGGTAAAGTTTCTCTCAATTGTAGATCATACTTCTTGGGTCGTTTTACATCCAATTAATTGAGGTAGAATATTAGAACTTATAATGACATCAACCATGCACATACAAGATTATCTTGTCTCTGATGAACTGTATGTTCAGGATTTGAAATAAGTTGATTATTCTTATCTCGAATAAACTTTGGTGGAATTATCTTTGTACCAAGAATGTAATCTTCTAATCCATATCCTCTAATTGCAGTTTCTATTTGCAATTTCCAGAGTAAGAAGTTGGCTTCATCGAGCTGAATAGAAACAATTTGACTTTGTGGTTTAATAATGGCCTTCATCAGGTCATTAACTGGATCACTGGATGAGGGACCTTGTGAACTTCTGGTAACAGACCCAACTGGAGTGGTATCTCCTTCATTTGACATAATGAACAAGAAAAAAGAGATCACATGATTTGAAGAGAGGAATTGAGGTAGATAACCTTGAATTGAGACTTAAAGAAGATTACAGGTGAAGGTATGATGCTATCAAGAAACTCAGGTGATGAGTACTTGCAATTATCCTATTTGAATAGAGATAATATGATCTGATGAGTTTCTTTTGACTGCACTATTCTTCAACTGCTGTTTTTCTTGAAATTCTTGATCGGTTTTCTGATTTGATTTTGAATTTTCTCTTGAACGCAGGTTGTTCTCTTATAAACTATTGCAGCCAGAGTGATGATCTAGGCGTGGCACAGTTTATTAGAGATGGCAACAACTTTCAGATGAAAAGATCTTCGATCTTGGATGAAAGGAGTCTAAGTGATGAAGACTTTCTGATGGACAAAGCACTCTGATCAATCTTGAAACAGATGGATCAGAATTTTCAGGATCTGATGCTGTTAAGCAAAAGAGAATGCTCTGATACCAAGTTGAATTTATGATATGATCACAAGTCTAACGATGATATGAGTTAAGACTTGAAAGGAGAATTTTATTATTCACTGAAATGTTGTAAAACTGAATGAATCTTTACAAATGAGCTTACGGCTCTTTAAATAATGAAAAACAGAAACTTGGGCTTGGCCTATGATAATACAGTTTTATATAAGGCCTTGGCCTATGTTGTAACGGGGAAGTTATTTCAATAATACCCAATACCAATTATATCGTGTATCCATTTACTTTAACTCCTTTAGCAACAACTGTTATATCTCCATGAGTCTATACCTTATTCCCACTGTTTTTCGTGGTATTCCTTTCCTTCCGAATCACTGTCCAAATCCATTTTGCTGCTTTAACTTCTAAGCCCACCAGTCTAGTGCGTCTGAAGTTAAGTTCGTTGTCGAAATCCACTTCGTGATGCTTAAATTCTGAACGTCTGCCAGGAAAAACCCAACCCTAATTTTGCGTTTGTCACTCGAGCAGAAGACCTTGGCTTTAATTACGTATTTTTGCAGTTAGTAACTCTATATAATGGGTATCTCATAATTTTAATTTTAATTCTTTCGATTCAATTTCAAGATCCAGAAACCAGGTTTTTTGTAATTCAATTGATGTAGTTTCTTCTGTACTGATTTGATAAGAGTTATGATTACTAATCATGTTACCTTTGTTTTCCAATCTCGTATTTAGATTTTAGCAGTGATTATGAAAATAATTCATAAACTGGTGCAATTAGACAGATGGGAATTTGAACGATTCAACTAAGAATCAGATTAAAAGCATATTAAAAGAACATTCAAGTACTCCAAATTTGATGAAGAATGTTCTGCAATCATTGACTGGAAGCTTTGATGCTCTTGTTGCTGCTATGTCTGACATTTTTTGGAATATGACTTTCATTTTGGATCTTTGATGCTCTTCTTTTTCCAGTCGTTACTCTTAAAATTGAGCCGTGTAATTTTTTATGTAGTTCAGTGATTTTCTATTCTAATTCATAGTTCAGTTTTGTTGTTTTGTTGCCTCATACAATGCAGATTCATAGTTTATATTTATAATTCATTTTTCATAGTTCGGTCACTTTGCAGTTCATATGAAATTTGCTCATAGTTATGCCATGTTAAATCATTACGGGTTTTGATCTTTTGCTGATGTTTTTGAAGTTTTGATTCAGTGTAAATTTGATTTATGATCTAGCATTCTGTTAATGTCACACAATATGCTTTTAGAACAATGCTACAATGCCTGAATTTTATTTTATCAAAAAATGCGAAATATAAAGAAAAAGATGGGTTTCACTTCTTACTTTTAAAGCGCAATTCATGGAGGTCCTACTCATTTATCTTACAGCCCCATTGTTTAATTAAAAAAAGGGGTGTTTTAAGCATTTTTGGTGCTTTTATTATTATTGCGGTCTTTGAAGTTAAACGCTGCTTGCATACAGTGTTAATATTAGGGACCACCGTGGCATTTTTGTTTTGTTAAGATCATGAAGATCTATGTTACCTTTCAGCGCCACTACTTATTATTCAAAGCTGAATTTGATGCTATTCTGAGTTTAAAAGATTGTCTGCCGAAAAATTGGAATTCCATGTTTTCTTCTGTTTCTTCCTATTTCCGCCTGATGGAATTCCGGACTTAGCGGTACGGAATATGAAACATGTTGTGTCATTCCGTCAACAACCGGATAAAACGGAAAATGTCTCGGTTGTTACGTAAATTTTTCCGTCTCCATCCCTAGTCCTTGCTCCTTTGTTGATCAGGTTCAATCGGAGTTCTTCTGCTATTGAAAATGGCTTTCTCCATTGTTGAACTTTTGATACACCAGAATTTCCTTTCACTTCATGCATGTTCTGCTTAGAAATACCAGGAACATTCTCTTTAGCCATGTTCTTGCCCTCTCTATTTCCAATTTCCATGTCATTCCGTCTACCTTTTTCATTTTACCACATCTTTCTCCAATATAGTCGGCCTCTTTGCAGAGAGCACACTAGTCCGACTTCCACAAGTAGGTTACTTTTACAGTGTGCTCTAAGCCATCGTCTAAAAGCACAAGGAAGGAGTCTGGCATTTGGTTATATGGTGTAACCTCGACCATACACTTTGCATACTCAAGTCTCACCAAGCTCTTCGTATTAGAATCCATACACAAAAATTTACCAACATGCGATGCTAGCCAACTTATACCCAAATGCGACTATGCAAACAGTGGTAGGTTGTATAACTTGATCCAAAAAGGGACACTACGAATACAACTCACTACACCATAATAGCCAATTTGTCACACAAGGATGCAGAGATAAAATACAACCCGTATCATACTTGATAGTGCTCAGATCCGTATCAAACTACATTTTGCGATCCGCACCACCTCAAACACCCTAAATCTGACCGTTCATCAACGAAGCACTAGATCAGTTAATTTGATACGACTATGGGCCAAATCGAATGCGTATCATATTGTGTATCACATTAGGCATTTGGAATAAAAATTTTGACCGCTCCCATTTCCCTTTGTTTTACTTTATGGTGACCACAAACCCAAATTAGGGTTTTCGGTCACCAAATCGTGCCTCCACCTTTCTCTTAAATCTCCTCCTCTGACAAAGACGAAAAACCCTCTCCTTTGACAAAAACGCAACAACCCTTAGTCCCTAGCCATCCTTCGACCACATGTATGTATTTCAATTGAACATGTATGATAGTAGGGAACAAACTGAAATCTTTGTGTGTTAGTTGATTGCTACTTTGTGTTAGTTTGTTAGCTATTTCAATTGAATTGTTATGTATAAGTGTATTAGCTGATTGCTACTTTGTGTAAGGGACGGATCTGTGGTTATACCCAACAATCAGAGAAATCAAATCTAAATCATGTTTTATGATAATGTAAAAAACATATGAATTGCTATTGGAAACATGTATGGTATAACTTTAGATTGTGGTATATCCATGAAATAAAGAAATAACAATGAGTTAGTCATAATGATGCAGTAACTTTTACTAATGTTGAGATGTTTAATGCCAATTGTCCATAACCTGATTCTTTTTGCAATAGCCATTTGATGATATGTTCTTTGCATCGTTTTCCATGTTGAATCTGAAATGTGGTGGAAACTAAGCAAATGGATAATTATAGTTCAATATTTAACCATGATTTCATTGTCGTTTGACTGTTTGTTTGACTTATGCTTGAAATTTAAATTGGGTTGTTTTATAACAAGTTTACTCTGTTTTGAGAGATAACAAGTTTACCGAAAATATATTAATAGGTTTGTTGAAAATTTTGGTAGATGGACGATTACTCGACTTTTTGGTTAATATTTTAATGGGCGATCCACCAGGTGGATGCATTTCAGCTCACGCGTAAGGTCGGGTATCCATGCTTATTAGGTTTATCCAAATGTCGGACACTGCTGCACTTAACCTTAGTATAAAGTTGCTTTCACTAGTAACTTTCCCCTACTTTGTAGCAGAGGTTGTAGTGTAAGTTGCACTACACAGTCTGCTTCAAAGAAACTAAAAGTTGCAAGTGAAAGCAGTTTTTTCCAAAGGTTAAGTGAAGTGACATTTGGATAAAGCTAATAAGCATGGATCACCGACCCTGTGCGTGAGCTAATATGCATCCATCTGGTGGATCTCCCAGTAAATTCTTAATCAGAAAGTCGAGTATGTGCATTATCCGAAGATGATGATTTGATTTCTTTAGACGTTGGAGCAGGTATATATTATTTTACACTTATCTCTACATAGTATCTTACTTAAGAACTGAATGGACATGCTTTGTGCGCGTCTTGAATATTCTTTTGGTTTATCTGTTCATTTTTGTGTGTATAGGAGGATGTTCTGTATGTTAGGGTACGAACTACCGGTGTTGCAGAATGGACATATTGTGCGCGCATCTTGAATATTCTTTTGGTTTATTTGTTCATTTTTGTGTGTATAGGAGGATGTTCTGTATGCTAGGATACGAACTACCAGTGTTGCAGATCGACTACAGTTCCAGTGATTCTTATTTTGGGTTTGTATTTTTAATGACTATAAATTTTCCACTCCTATATACAGTTAATTTCATTTAAAAGCCTATGGTCATAACAAAATTAGTGTACTATGTGTATTCATTCATTTTTGAGACATATACTGATCGACTACACAAACAAGTATAAAACTTGTTTTCGAACCGAATGCTATTTTAGTTTTAATGTATTCATGCGTACAATGTCAATCTCTTATATGCGATGTTGGAGGTTATGTTAAACCACAAAGCATGTGAGATGTTGGTATGTTTCTAGGTTGTCTATGCAAGTTCATGAAATCATGTCATTAGCATCATAAACATGTTAAGATAGATACAATTGACTAATATGCCCACATGAACACAAAGACACGATATGCACTTCACAGTTATCAGGTCGTTAACTAGTCTACTAATCGAGATCAAACATTCGACATGAAGTCTCGACTTGCTTTTTGTATGAATTTCAGGCACATGGGTAAAAATTAGTTGACTAATCGACTAGTCGATTAAACTAGGTTGTTATTGGTGTCGACTGGTTTGGTATTGGACCATTTTAGAAAAGAAAAAAAAATCCGAACCCCTTACAGTGATCGACTACCGGTGTACACAAACACATTGATCGACATACACTTATCTCTGTATTCATGTTTGCATCTCAATCACAATGAGTTACAATGTCCATATCCTATCCAGTGAAGTATTTGTAATTTGTTTCTTGTATTTTATAGGCAGTCCTGTTGGAGATTTTGGTGTTTTGTGTTGCTAGAACTCAGGCTGTAGGCTGTCACGATTCAGTTTTGCTGCCAATCAATGAAACTTGAACTCAGGCTGGCTATCACGCTCAATGTACCCGGCCTCGACTGAAGTTTTATCAAGCTGATATGTTTTTACCTTTTTTTATTAGTTCGTAATGTGATGAAAATCTTTGACAGTTTCCTTTTATTGTACATGATTGTATGTACATTGTGTTCGTGTTATGACAAAACTTGTAATGCTTTGAGTGTGTATGTTTGTGTGTGTGTGTGTATATGTATTGTGTTATTCTTGTGTATAAATTATGGTATATATGCTCTGTGTTATGAAAAATATGTGCTACAGTCTCTCTCTCTCTCTCTCTCTATATATATAAATATATATATATATATATATATACATGGAATATATGGCACCCCATTTTTTGGCCCCTCTTTTGCACCTTATTTATGACCAAGTATTTATATTTATAGTCAAATAAGTTAGTGGAGGGAGAGAGAATTAGTGGAAGGAAAGAGAAACGGGAATGTGTGGTGGAAATCGGGGGGCTAAAGGGGTGCTGCACTGTTTGGGGGTGCCATTGAACGCTCCTTATATATATATATATAATATATATATATATGCATGCATATATATGTGTGTGTGTGTATATATATATGTGTGTGTACACACACATATAATTAGAAAAGGTCAGAGGTTGTATCTGATTACACTTTAGACATAGCTAAGAGCCGTATGTTATTTCTAGTGAGATACGGTTTATAGTCGTATTTAATAATTTAACGCGCCACTTTTTGATACGGCTTATTACCGTGCCAAACTGCTTTAGATACGGCTAAAAACGCAGTCTAATTAGCATATATGGTGTAGTGGCTTCTCAGATTCTTCATTGCTGCATCCCACCTTTTAATAATAAACAGTTTATTCCTTATGATAACCAGATCTACCTCAACCATACGTTTCCTATCTTCAATACTAGATAGTAAGAAGAAGAATATATTACCATTTGATTTTACTTTAATCGAGCCTTTGGGACGCCAATGCTTCTTTAAATAATGCGCAACCACGATTTAAGAAAGCGGAGCATCGAGGAAGAATCCGACAATGTAATCCTTCCAAATCTCAACGCTGGCATGTATAATATCTGCAGTGGGAACTAGCCTGTTGCCTGAGTATTGCAAGTTAATTGGCGGTGGTGAATTTCCTGCGTTTCTAGGTTTAGAGGCTAAAAGAGATTACCATTTCATTACTGGAAGGGGAAGATCAGCCGTTGTTGGTAGGATGAGGGGTGGTTCAGGCGATGGAGGAATCGAGTCAGTAGGGAGCATTGGAAGCGGTTGAGAGGGTGAAGATTCCCGCTTTGGGAGATTGGGAATTTGGGGAGAAGTTGCGGTCGACATTTTTGAATCGATGTCTTGTTTTTTACTGTATCTTATAAATAATGTTAACTTATTTCCTTATGCGGCGCTACTTAATAAATAATCCACCATATTTGTCAAATTCTTATTGGATTATAAATTAAAATACCGATCGTATACATTCTTTTTACGATACTTTTGTACTGACCATGTATAAAATATTTATACGGATATTTTAATCATTTAAATTAACATGCAAGCTTTTCGTAAGCAGTTCAAATTTAGGAAATTCATAACTAATTCATACAACCATGAAAAATTATGAAATTCGAAACCCATCTTCAAAATCATATAACAAGCATCATATCAAAATTTCATGACATTTGGAGATTTCTAACTGTAGGATTTACCCTAAAACCTATCCATTTTCATGTATATGCACTATACAAACATGTCATACGTAGCTATTAATTAATGACCACTTAACATAATTTCAATAATGAAAAACCATCATAAACACACATCATTTTCGGATATTCACTCAATAGTGATTAATTGAGGTAGTGAGATTTGTTGTTGAAGTTTCCAAACTTTAATCCTAGATTTCTATCTTGTGTCCTCTTCCCTAGCATTAGTGGTTGGCCACCTTAGGTTCTTTTAATTTTTAGAAAGCGAATGAAAGTGTAACAAATATGATAGGACATGAGTATACAAAAGTGTTGTATGTTTACCACTTTTCCTTTCTCTTTTACCATTTCTTAAGCATTATTTAATTTGTTTCAATGGCCAACCTACAAGATAATTCATTATATACAAATCTCATTTCTTCCTTTACTACATTATTTCTTCCTTCACTTCATTATTCTCATTTAATTTTACCAGTTAAATTCCTGAATAATGTTATCTAAATTTTAGGGGTGTTATATTTCCCCCTCTTTATAAAAATTTCATACTTAAAATTCAGTCAAGGACTAAACAATCAAAGCAATCACAACAACCCAGCAAGCAATGCAATCATGACATATATCAATGTAACCCAGTAGTAACCAATCTATAAAGCAATATAGTCCTGAAAAATATTTTGTATTACACTAACATAATGTTATAATATAACAAAGCTATAACAATTTTCTTTCCATTGCACAATTAGAACGCTATACAAAAAATTCTATTGCACCATTTTGCTGTCATAACATTCAAAGCTTACAATTTTCAATTTTCAATTTTCAATATATTATAATGTTGGAAATGTTTTACAAACATTAAGTGAATTATTAAAAAAATCTTGAATAAGTGTAAGAATGGCTCCTATATGGGAATAGTCCCACATCATGGGATTATATAGAAGAGGCAAGCTTTTATACTTGTTTCTAAGAAATCATGTTGGGGCCTTGGGCTCCCAATACATGCATTGTTGTGAGGAGGGAGACCATGCATCATATGACCACCACACACGCGCGCGCGACCGACCGACTCGACCCGACCCGGCCCGGTTCGGTTCGGCTTGGGCTTGGGCTTTGTGGTGTAGACACTTATATTTTTTGGACCATAAAACTTAGCCTTTTTTCGAACCATTTTTATGGAAAAAGATTTCTGCAACGGTAAAAAAAAAATTATATCCCCCAAATTTTAGCGGCCCACTAATCTGTAAACCCAAACCCTAATTTTCGTTCTATATATTGACATTAGCCTCAGACGAGAAGACTACCGAATTGAAAATTCTCTCTTCTCTCAGCCGCCATTAAAATTCTCTTCTCAGAAATTTTCGAGCAATTCTTTTTCAGAAAGTGCAAACCTGCACCGATTTGTTGTGCAAGCAAATCGGTTATTGTTTTTGAGGCTGTTTTATCCTAGAGGCGACAACGAAGGAACGAACTGGTTTCCACCTCCGACCAGATCGCCGAATCGTCTTCAAGAAAGCGACCTAGTCCGCGACTCAGCCATTATTTCCCAACAATTTGAAGACTATCTGAAACAATGGCTTCCAATTCAACCCTAGACGATTCTGCTCCACCCTCTGCTTTCCAGAACCCTCTTGTGACGGCCGCTCCTTTCAGATTTGAAGGCTAGCATTTCAAACGATGGAGTTCTTCCTCACCATCAGAAAGGTTGTGGCTGCGCTGACTACTGACAAACCACAGCTTCCAGATAAACCTGCTGAGACTGATGCAGCGAACATCGCATCATGGACCGAATAGTCAAAGCAACTGCAGACTTGGACTGAACAAGATTATCTATGCAAGAACTTTATTCTGAACGGACTGAGCGATGATCTGTATGATTATTATAATTCAGATGAAAAGACAGCAAAGGAGATCTGGGAAGCACTGAAGAAGAAATATGATACAGAGGAGGCAGGGGCAGAGAAATATGCTGTGAGCCGCTATCTAAAGTACCAGATGACTGATGATAGATCGGTAGAGATGCAGTCTCATGAGCTACAGAAAATAGCTCATGAGATCATCTCCGAAGGTATGGTCTTGGACGAACAATTTCAAATTGTTGTTATCATTGACAAATTACCCCCAGGCTGGAAAGATTTTAAGAATGTCTTGCGACATAAGACTAAGGAATTTTCCTTAGAAAGCTTGATTACACGCCTCCGTATTGAGGAGGAGGCACGCAAGCAGGACCAGAAAGAAGAGGTGCTGATTGTGAATAACAACAGTACTAAGAAGACCTCTCCCGCTGTTTTGAAACCAAATCAGAAATCTTTTAAGAATCAGAACAGGCGCAACAAACAGAATGGGAATCCGCAAGGAAACCCAAAAGGACAGCAGAAACCAGCCCAAAAGAATGACTCTGGACAGTTGTTTCTTTGTTACAACTGTGGAAAACCAGGGCATATGGCACAAAAGTGCCGGAACAGGCCAAGCTCTGCACCGCAGGCTAACCTGACTGAGGAGCCTCTTACGGCTATGATTACTGAGATTCACCTTGTTGGTGGATCAGAGGGTTGGTGGGTAGACACTGGTGCTTCTCGCCATGTCTGCTATGATCGTGGCTTGTTCTCTACATACACGGCTGCTGAAAATCAGAAAGTGTTGTTGGGAGACTCTCACACCACTACAGTTGCGGGGATTGGAAACGTGGAACTTAAGTTCACCTCTGGAAAAACTGTAATTCTGAAAGATGTTATGCACACTCCAGAGATAAGAAAGAATCTGGTCTCTGGCTTCCTCCTTAATAAGGCTGGTTTCACTCAAGTTATTGGGGCTGATTTGTACACTCTTACTTATAAGGGAACTTTTGTGGGAAAGGGTTATGCTTGTGAGGGTATGTTTAAACTGAATGTTGAATCTAATAAAGTGACTACTTTTGCTTACATGTTGTGTGATTTTAATATCTGGCATTCTAGATTATGTCATGTTAATAATCGAATTATTCGTAACATGTGCACCCTAGATATGATACCTAAAATGACAGAATCTGAATCTGATAAATGACACAAGCTAAAATCACAAAGAAACCTCACAAATTTGTTGATAGAGTTTCTGAACCCTTAGACTTGATTCATTCTGACATATGTGAACTTGATGGCACTTTAACTAGACAGGGACATCGTTATATTATCACTTTTATTGATGACTGCTCTGATTTCACATATGTATATCTTATGAAAAATAAAAGTGATGCTTTTGACATGTTTAAAACATTCAAAACTGAGATTGAGAATCAAGCAAATAGAAAAATTAAGAGACTTCGTAGTGATAGAGGAACAGAATATGAATCTAATTCTATTCTTGATTTCTATAAACAACATGGTATAGTACATGAGAGAGCTGCACCCTACTCACCTGAAATGAACGGTAAAGCAGAAAGGAAAAATAGGACCTTTACCGAGCTAGTAGTTGCCATATTATTAAATTCTGGTGCAGCAGAACATTAGTGGGGGGATATTTTATTGACTGTACGCTACGTTCTGAATAGAATCCCTAAATCTAAAAATAAAATTTCACCTTATGAAATTTTAAAGAATCATAAACCCAATGTCTCATACTTTAGAACTTGGGGTTGTTTAGCATATGTTCGCATCCCAGACCCTAAGAGAATAAAATTGGCAAGTAGAGCATATGAATGTGCATTTATAGGCTATGCTATTAATAGCAAAGCATATAGATTTTATGACCTTAATGCACATAATATAATTGAATCAAATGATGCCGATTTTTATGAAACTAAATTTCCTTTCAAATTAAGGAATAGTGGGGGCACTTCAAATATGCCTATTAGAACAGAACTTAATGAAAATTCTGAAGCTGAACCTAGAAGAAGTAAAAGAGCAAGAACCATAAAAGACTTTGGTTCAGATTTTTGTGCTTTTACTATTGAGGAGGATCCTATAAACCTCCAAGAAGCCTTATCTTCTGTAGATGCCGATTTCTGGCAAGAGGCTATAAACGATGAGATGGATTCTTTAGAATCCAATAAGACTTGGCACTTGGTAGATTTACCCCCTGGTTGTAAGTCTATAGGCTGTAAATGGGTACTTAAAAAGAAATTAAAACCTGATGGCACTATAGATAAATATAAAGCACGACTAGTAGCTAAAGGTTTTAAACAAAAGGAAAATATAGACTTCTTTGACACTTTTTCACCTGTAACTAGAATAACATCCATTCTGGTATTAATCTCACTTGCTTCCATTCATAATTTACTTATACACCAAATGGATGTTAAAACTGCTTTTTTGAACGGTGAATTAGACGAAGAAATTTATATGGACCAGCCTGAAGGATTTGTAGTACATGGTCAAGAACATAAAGTATGTAAATTGGATAAATCATTATATGGTTTAAAACAAGCACCTAAACAATGGCATGAAAAATTTGATAACTTAATCATTTTAAATGGTTTTAAAGTTAATGAAAGTGACAAATGCATTTATTACAAATCTGAGAATGACATTTGCACTATTATATGCCTTTATGTAGATGACCTACTCATTTTTAGGTCAAATATTCATGCCATAAACTCAGTCAAATCCTTATTAAGTGTCAATTTTGATATGAAAGATCTAGGTGAAGCGAGTGTAATCCTTGGTATTAAGATTACTAGGTCAGAAAAGGGAATTTCTTTGGATCAATCTCATTACATTGAGAAGATACTAAAGAAATATAATTACTTTGACTGTAAACCTGCAAGTACACTATATGATCACAGTGTAAAGTTATTTAAGAACACTGGTGAAGGTGTAAGACAGTCTGATTATGCGAGCATCATTGGCAGCCTTCGGTATACCACTGGTTGTACTAGACCCGACATTGCCTATGTCGTGGGATTATTGTGCAGGTTTACCAGTAGACCTAGTATAAAGCACTGGCAAGCTATTGAAAGGGTAATGAGATACCTTAAACGAACCATGAACCTTGGATTACATTATGAAAGGTTTCCAGCTGTACTTGAAGGATATTCCGATGCAGACTAGAATACCTTATCTGATGATTCTAAAGCGACCAGTGGCTATATATTTAGCATCGCTGGAGGAGCTGTTTCTTGGAAATCCAAGAAACAGACTATTTTGGCTCAGTCTACTATGGAGTCTGAGATGATAGCACTAGCTACAACTAGTGAAGAGGCAGAGTACTTGAGAAATCTGCTAGCTGAGATTCCCTTATGGGAAAAACCGATACCGGCTGTGTTGATACATTGCGATAGTACCGCGGCTATTGCAAAAGTTCAGAACCGATATTATAACGGTAAGAGACGACAAATACGTCGTAAGCACAGTACGGTTAGAGAACTACTTTCCACAGGTACCGTTAGAGTGGATTACGTACGTAGTGAGGAAAATTTGGCAGATCCTTTGACGAAAGGACTGTCCAGAGAGAAAGTCCATAACTCTTCTAAAAGAATGGGACTATTGCCCTTAGATTATTGAGTCACGCACAATGGTAACCCGACCTAAATGACTGGAGATCCCAAGAATTAGGTTCAATGGGTAATAACAAGTTGTGTAGTGATATGAGTTGAACATGCTATTTAATAAACCAAGAAGCATGTATTCCTGAAGTGATTAGAGGATGAGTTAATAGAAACTCTTAATGAGATCTATACTCTATGTGGAGTGGAGTGCCTACCTTCAGGAGTGCTCTTGATAGACTCACCTTTGTGAATGTGGAAATGTGGCCGTTTCCTATGGAGTTTCGGGCAAAACTTCTAGAGCATTCACTAAACTAGGATAGACGTGCATGGCCATAAATGCACAGGCTTATTTGATTGCACTATAGAAAAGGTTGTGTGTGGTTTGATGTCAGGTATAGAGTTCAAGACTACATGTCACTCTAGTAAAAACTGAATCTTATTCACTATGCAAAGGTTCAAGTCGAAAGACACCTTTGTTTATGCACAATCTTATGTTTTTAAGAAACTGCTCGAAAATATTTTTAAAAAAATTCAAGTGGGGGATTGTTGGAAGTGTTTTACAAACATTAAGTGAATTATTAAAAAAATCTTGAATAAGTGTAAGAATGGCTCCTATATGGGAATAGTCCCACATCATGGGATTATATAGAAGAGGCAAGCTTTTATACTTGTTTCTAAGAAATCATGTTGGGGCCTTGGGCTCCCAATACATGCATTGTTGTGAGGAGGGAGACCATGCATCATATGACCACCACACACGCGCACGCGACCGACCGACTCGACTCGACCCGGTCCGGTTCGGTTCGGCTCGGCTCGACTCGGGCTTGGGCTTGGGCTTTGTGGTGTAGACACTTATATTTTTTGGACCATAAAACTTAGCCTTTTTTCGAACCGTTTTTGTGGAAAAAGATTTCTGCAACGGTAAAAAAAAATTATATCCCCCAAATTTTAGCGGCCCACTAATCTGTAAACCCAAACCCTAATTTTCGTTCTATATATTGACATTAGCCTCAGACGAGAAGACTACCGAATTGAAAATTCTCTCTTCTCTCAGCCGCCATTAAAATTCTCTTCTCAGAAATTTTCGAGCAATTCTTTTTCAGAAAGTGAAAATCTGCACCGATTTGTTGTGCAAGCAAATCGGTTATTGTTTTTGAGGCTGTTTTATCCTAGAGGCGGCGGCGAAGGAACGAACTGGTTTGCACCTCCGACCAGATCGCCGAATCGTCTTCAAGAAAGCGACCTAGTCCGCGACTCAGCCATTGTTTCCCAACATATAATAATTCAAAAAAACCACATTTATCTCATTAATCTAAGTACAAAAATGGAGTCATAAATCAAATATATATCCACCATATCTCATACATGAAGGATTGAAACATAAATATTAACAATACATACGACTGTACCAAACCAGAACAATACATACTAAACATATTCATAATCGTCGACAAGCATAACCAATTTGAAAAAGAAAGTGTGTGACATCATATATCAGCCTCAAAAGCATCATACAACAACTGTCAAGAAAAAGCATAAACATACATATATTAGTGAGTATATATAAGTATGTATAATTACAAAAGATGCATCGGCCAGAGACATGATTTTCAGTTTCTTTTGTTGAGTAAAATGACTTGAGATTACCTACAACCTTAAAGCGATATACCAATTCTCAACTTGCTAAAAAAAGTAATAACCTGAACTACAATTAGCTTTGAGTGACTATGAGTCTGCATAAATAATTTTGCATGTTGCTTACTCAATTTTTACATGTAGTAAAGGTTGCAAGTTTAGATCCCAATAGTATGCATGTGTTTTCTTTACAATATTTAAACTACATTGAGTTGATGCAATTAATATCCATACAAAAAACTAGACCAGAACCTACATTATATAATTATAAAATAACAAACCAAGAAAATTTATCTATGTAATGTTGTGAATGATTTAGTAGAAGCAATGTGGTGAGTTTGCGTGTATAACATGATGAATCTTTTATGCCATGATAAAATTTTATCCTTAAATGCACTAGTTATTGTGCTAAGCATCAAAAGTATATTCAGCACATTTGACATTTGTTTCATCAAGATCTCAAGGCCTTGTAAAAGACAATATGTGGTTATGCATGGTTCTAAAATAAGAAAATAGCATGTGACCACTTGAGAAGAAATAAAGCATCAATAATGTATTGATGTTTCATTTAGCTAATATGAACCACATTTCGTTGATATGAGCCATGCTCAACCTTGCGAAAATTGATGACATTGCATTACTGAATTTGTGGTAACAATCAATCAATGAAAATTGATGCATTTTTATTTCAGTTTAATAGTATAATTAAAAAAATATTGTCGTTACAAAACTGCAAGTACTTAGGAATGTCCGATGACATAACAATGAAGTAATGAAATAGACCGCTACCTTATATCACAGGCAGTAAATCTATAATGTTAATTTGCAGTTTCAGAAAAAGCATATGATTTGAAAATATGAATACAGTAATAGTCGATAAAATTGATATGTTTTATTAGACATGAACAAACCTAACCAATGTCTGCCCCATATCCAGAACCAACTTTGTAGCCACCATAAGAAGGGTATTGTGGATAACTTGTAGGGGGGCCAGATTTGTAAAAAGGTTTTGTGTGATCTGATGTTTTTCTATCGGTCTGAGGCTTAGCAATTATTGCCTCAATTGTTTGCCTTGTATTAAAATTATATTTAGCAAAATATAGTATTTTGTCACATCATTATCAAAAGCATATCATAGTCTTAGCAATACATCAGAAAGTTGTGGAGGGAAGTTGGGGGAACTTCACAGTCGTAAATTTTTATCTGAAATTACTTTTAACGAAAGCATGGCCAACGCGAGGTATAATCTTTTTGATCGTAAAATTTTGGCACAAAAATTGAGGAAAAAAATCGAGATTTTATAAGCCTTACGGTCAGAAGTTATCAATTTCAGGATTTCCAATAGCGTTATCCACCCTGTGCATCAGTGCATTTGATATCATCTTCTGTCGACGACTGCAGCACCAAGCACAACTGCTGCTTTCTGTCATACCAACAACACACAACCAACCTCTCTGCGCATTTCAGCACTTGTAACCATTTATCTAAAATCGTCTGTTCCAGCCATACAACTCATTTTTGCCTTCTGAAATCATTGTACTTCTCTGATACCATCTTCTCCATTAGCCAAATACAACATACTCCACAAACGTACTCCATAAAAAAAACTGCATACTCCACCGACAAAAACTGCATTTCATACTACTCTTGACATGCACAACTCCCATTCACTACCTATCTACGCAAACTACAGCAACCCGCAATCTACACAAAACACTCCTCTTCAAGCCGTAATCCAAAGTCCAAGCAACTCAGTTCTAAGAGCTGCCTTACATTGACCCACAACTCCACTGACCCAAATCTACACGACTTACTTGCTAACTTCCTGAAACCACAACCTCCTACCAAAAATCAACAACCACAACTGCCTGAAGGCTCTATCTCAATCTGTGAATCACACTACAACCTTCAGCCAGTTGTAGTCCTTTTTTACTTGCATAGCCGTAAAAATTTCAAGTGAAACTTGGGAGCAAAGGATAAACAGTGTTGATCAATTATGATGGCAATAAATTGGTACAGTACGATCAATAAGTAAATAGTGACATGGATACTGATAAACACTCATAATAAAAAAACAGGCACAAAAAACTGGATGTGGATAAAGATATCAATGACAAATGGTTGTTGATATTGATAAACACTCATAATCAACAAACAGGCACGAAAAACACAGTTCACAAAACAGTCGTATAACATGAGATTTCTATGAACAAAATCAACATGTTAGCAAGTTCAACGGATAAGAATATAAAACAATATGTCATAAAAGAGTGCGGCTATTAACACCCCATTATTTGCTCTTCACCCCCCATTATGTAGAAAATAAAATGTGCACCCCATTATTTTCTCTTCTCACCCCGTTTAATCCAAAAACGCCCTTAGTACATTTTCATCCTTGCTATTTTTTTTTTAGTTTTCAGCTTGCAATTTGTCTTTAGTGCTCTCTCTCTCTTCCAAATTTTGATTGAATTAATCAATATTTAGAGACAACATCGTTAGTTGAAATAAATCGACAAGCGACGAAATTTTTAATCATTGTATTATTTTTTATTTTTGATCATTATTTGTAATTTCTATCTTTATTTTTTTCTAAATCATGTACAATGCTGATTTTAACTTTTAAATTATATTTTCCAATTTAGTCTCGAACACTCATATATGTATATGACCGATATTATTATTTTTTAATCAATGTACAATGTTAGACAAATTATCTAATCGGATGTTAAAGGGTAATTTGAAAATAAAATTCAAAAATTTTAATCGGGGTGTGAAGAGCAAACAATGGGGTGCGAATAGCCGGACCCGTCATAAAATTGAGTTTTTTAATTAAAAAGAGAAGGTCTGGAATGGCCTACCAAGTAAGTTGCAACAAAAAATAATGGATGAATAAAACAATTATTTCAATCAATACCAAATGCTACACAATCCAGAGAATGCGTCAAGATTTCAAAATGCTAACGCAATACAGACAAAGTGCATGACTTGCTTTACACAATTGGAAATTGTGCTCTTAAGCATAGACCACGAATTAATTACGTTTATCGTGCCATTCAAGAAAGTAAAATCTTCTACTTATAATGAATACATTAACAATATATTGTCAAATGTTTACGACATTTGTAGGTTCATAGAATGAAATCGAAAGGCTAGTATACTAACCTGATTAGTTACGTGCTCCCAAGAAAGGGATCAAATCAAAGTAGAAATATATTATCCATCATTGAAATGAATCATAATGGCAGATTTACTCAAATAGATTTTTTGGACAGTGTCCCGAAATCTGTGTAATATTGGGACGCTCAATTAAAGAATGATCTATTATATGTGCTCTTGAAGTAATAAAAATGCAGAGAATAAATTCTCCATAGATGACAAATTATTTAGCTTGATATTCTATAATGTATTTTATTCATTCCTTTACTTAGTTTTTAGGAGATAAACTTCCATCTTGTAAGAGCATCTCCAACAGTGTTACGGGCCGTAACGTTACGGCCCGTAACATTACGGGAGATATCTTTGATATCTCCCAACAGGCGCGAGCTGATTTTATCAGCTCGCGAGCTCGCGAGCTGATAAAATCAGCTCGCGCCTGTTCCCGAGCCTATATATGGCTCGGGAGGGGGGGGTGTTTGGTTATATTCATTTAATTTTAATTTCCTCCTTTTTAATTTCTTTTTTAATCGTTCCAACGTCGGGATGCCGCCACGCGTGACGAAGAGCGGGAGACGCACAGTTAGAGTTATGCCAGACGACATGTCTGGTCCAGTACACCTTCCTCCACCAGAGGGGACGACGATTGAGGACTTTCTGTCAAGCAATTGTGGACGTCTACGGAGAAGAATACTTACGGTCTCCAAACGAAGCAGATGTAGTGCGAATCAGAGAGATGCACGAAAGCAGGGGTTGGCCGGGAATGTTAGGAAGTCTGGACTGTATGCACTGGGAATGGAAGAACTGTCCTAAGGGATTACAAGGTGCGTACAACGGCAAGGAAAGACGACCAACCATCATTTTGGAAGTTGTGGCATCGTACGATCTGTGGATATGGCACGCTTTCTTCGGAATGCCCGGGTCTAATAACGACTTAAATGTTGTGGAAAGATCTCATTTGTTCAATGATCTTGCTAAAGGCCAGGTACCTCCTTTAACATTTACCCTAGGCCAAAATACTTACAACCATGGCTATTACCTAGGTGACGGCATTTACCCGAAATGGAGCACCATTGTTAAAACATGTCCAAATCCATTAACTCCTAAACAAGTCATGTTCGCGGCGATGCAAGAGGGACAAAGGAAAGATGTGGAACGTGCTTTCGGTGTTTTACAATCTAGATTTGCAATGATAAGTAATCCATGTCGGCTATGGCGTAGGAGTAAGATGTCTACAATCATGTTTTCTTGCATCGTTCTTCACAACATGATTATAGAAGATGAAAGAGATATGGATGAAGATCAACGTCACTGCGATTACGAGGGTGCTTCGCTACCACCTCCAGTATTCCGACAAAACCAACCACTAACAGAGGAGGACTTCAACGTTCATTTGAGCCGTCAAGTTATCTACAGAGATGCAGAACTCCATAACCGGCTACAGAAGGATCTTATGACTCATTTATGGAACCACCACGGCGATACCTAGTTATGAAGAACCATTACCTGAATGTGTTTTATTTTATGTTTGTCTGAACTTATCGATTATGTATGCAGTAAAGATGTTCCTAAGTTATTAATCATCTATTGTACGAACTCCTTTTCTACTATTACTTCTCTTGTACGAACTCCTAAGTTATTAATCATCGATTATGTTTCATTTCCTAAGATGTTCCTAAGTTATTAATCATCGATTGTGTTTCATTTTCTATTATACAAACTCCTTTTCTTGTATTCGTACGAGTTATTAATCATCTATTATTGTGTTCCTAAGTTTATTTTACAAATTACATATCGGTTATGTTTTTGTATACGACAAACTAGGGTAAAACGTTAAAAAAAAAAAAAAATTGGTTTTGCTCTTAGTAATCAAATATTATTATTATGTTTCGAAGTTTATTTTACAAAAAAATTAATGCATTTGGCATTGTATATGGTAAAAATAGTTGGGAAAAAAAAGGCCACGAGCTGATTTTATCGGCTCCTGAAGTCGCGAGCCGATAAAATCAGCTCGCGACATCACGAGCTGATAAAATCAGCTCGCGCGCCCTATTCCGAACTCTGAATCCAGCCCGTAACATTTGCCTTCATATTACACCGTGTAACAACTGTTGGGTGCAAAAATAAGGGATATTACACCCCTTAACATGAATTTCCTCCACTGTTGGAGATGCTCTAAGCATCTAACAATATTGATATCTTCAAGTTGTTGGTCTTTTTCCATTTTTTAGTTTGTTTTGAATTGAACCCATTGATATCTTTAATTTGGCCATCCCAACTTTTGCGCCCTTCTTCCACTGTAGCTCGACCTGGCCAAGCTGCTGGTGGTCCTTGTTGAATTGAGCGCTGTGCTCTTCTTGAAATAGCCAGCTGCTCTTGCACTTTTTTAGAAGGAAAGCCAACTGAAAAAAATATACAAGGATTAATTTCTATATAATTTTTACTCACTCTCATTATTCCACTGTTAATAAAGTAATTAGAATGTATGCCGTTATTTTCATATTATAAAAGATAACAATGATGATAAAAAATTACAAATAAATAAAAGACCCATGATTTTATGTCCTTGAATACGATAGAGTAAAAAATTATGTAACTTGAGGATTATTTATTTGTTTGTTCGTTATATGAACTTCAAATTAAATACGCAGTTTGTCACCATTTATTTGGCTTTATGTTCATGTGTTTGCACATATATCTTTTGGTGCTTGCCAGCTAGCTTTACATAGGCAATTCAGAGTAGGAAAGTTTAACTCCGCTAAAGTATAAAATGAAAATGTAGGCTGCTTTAAGAAAGAGGGATAGACAGAAGGTGTAGTGGTAAGTGAAGGCGTACTACAAATTAGCCTATTCTTTGTATCACATCAAAATAAGATCAATCAAGCAAGTGGTACCAAGTCTTACTTTTAACAGCTGAAGTGAAGATGTAGATTATTGTGCTAGCTCACTTTCTTTTTTTGTCAAATCGACGTGGATTCAACAAACATATATTTTTTATATAAAAAAATCTACCTTCTTTAGTTCAAGGTTGTAAAATTTGTAGGTGAATGCTAGAAAGTGGGTTTGGACTACGTCGTATGGGTGGAGAATAATCAAAGACTATTTGGACCTAGGGGTTATTTTGGTAAACTAATATAATTTTAATAAGACTACAAGTACTTTGTACAAAATTTATGTATTATTATATGTATAACATACATACATCTAACAGTTTAAATTCAATTTTCAGTTATAATAGATGAGGCGAAAGCAATAGTCATCCAATGCTTAAATGAATCTATAAGCCTTGCCTAGCTATAGATGAGGCTTAAGTGGATGTCGAATAAGTCTCATGTAGCACCTAGACAGAGGCATATGAACACCTAAAATGGATTTTTACAACAACACTTGAGTTTATGATGATTTTGACTATTAATTCCTCCAATTAAAAATATAATAGACTTAAATAGTTGCACGACATTTTAACTCAATTTCTCCAAGCACGTAAATAAACGGATATTAAGTAATCATCACCCCCATAAGACTATATGCAGTACAATTCCTCTATCCCTAAATTCCATGTTCCCGTGTGTCCATTTGATCTCAGTCATTAAGCAACAAATCATCCATCTTCCATGTGATGCATAGGGGCCCACATGATAATAAAATTACGATGATGTGTGGATGAGATTGAAGGAAACACATACGGATATAGAATTTGGGAATAGAAAATTTGATCTGACATGGTCACACGGTTGACTCTTAATGATAATATATGCAAAAAATACTCTTTCAAATATTGTTGTTGCTGCTAACTGAGTCAAAGCCAACATTACAAAATTGTAAATAAAAAACGTATAAATCAGGTGTCTTCATCATTTTGCCAACTTTTCTTTTTTTGCAAGTGTAGCTATTTTAAACATATCAGATGAACACATATCCATGATACATGTTTCAAATTAATCCACATAAATAAAAAATCCAAATAAGGTTGCAGTTACATTACTCTTGAAATGAATCTACAAATTTATCGATATTTAAACATTAAATTTCATATGACCTTAAATCGATTCAAAATTATTTGAAACCAATGAATTCAGCACATATTTCACTAATCAAAATCAAAAGAGAATGCATGAAAAAGCTTACTTCAAATTTGAATGAGCATGAGAAAAAATTAAATTACCATGGATTTTCTCGTTAGAGTTACAAAAACTGTTGGCCAATATTGTCGAAAAGATGATCATGCCGAATGTATTTGAAATGGAAAACGGTTAAATCCCTGAAAATTAAAATATCTGCAAAGGATAGGTTTTGAGTCATTATTAAAGAAAACCAAGACTTCAACTGATCAGCTCCACTCATATGCAGGCCCAACCTAAGAGGTAGTCGGGCGAGCCGACCGTCTAGGGCAGCACCGCCGAAGGCGGCGTAGGGGGCAAGAAGTTGGGGTTGTATGCTTTTGAAAATATAGATCTACAGAAATCATAAGGCATCACATTTTTAAAATTCTATGTGGCTCAGTGGTAAGGTGGATAGCTTGCTGCCTGCAAACCAGAGTTCGATCCTGGAATGCACTTTTATCTTCTACAATTTTCCCCCTAGCATTTTTCCTGCGTTTTTTCATGACTAGGGCAGCACATGGCATCGGGTCGGCCCTGCTCATATGCATCTATAATTGCTTACATAAGTTCAACTGTGAAAATATTCCATGAAGTGGATGTTTGTGTTGTATTTAAGCTTTCCTGGATGAGTTTTGTGATCTATTATTATTGTACTTTTTTTTTCACAAATGATAGCCATTGTTACAGTTTGAGTGATTGACACATTGCTGTGAATGTAGATTGCAATACACACACATACGTATGTATGTATACACATATATATACTATACGTATGTCACAGTTTTGCATTTGTCATTCACAATTTACACATAAACGGTGAAGAATCTCAAACCTGTGATTCATGACCTGTAGATGTGGTTGTGAGTGGTCTCCTCTCCGGCTTTCTTTGTCACTACGAGGCAGGTTGATCTATATGGTCATCTTTGGAGAAGGGGACTTTGTCATTTATCACGTAAACTGATGTGGATGCCCAAACAATAGTAGGTTGCAAATCCGCTGATTTGCAGGCCTCTAATAGGGTCACGAGGCCAGTGATGTTGGATAGATGTAGGAGGGGTTTTTGATGGCGTATCAGCCGTCGACTTTGGCAGTTAGATGCATCACGTGGGTGAACTTGACAACGTCAAAGAACCTTGCCAGGAGCTTGGCGTCGTTGAGTCGACTTCTATGACGAAGATGCCATGGGAGGAAAGGAGGGTTTTCCTGGCCTTTTTGAGGGAAGGGTCGTTGTAGGAGTGATTATGTTTTATATGAAATGAGGAAGGGTTTTTAAAAATCAAACTTACTTCATTAAACGCAAACAACCAGGGCAGACCACTTGACGATTGCTACTCCTCGGTACACAAACCAAACAACTACTCAACACATCATTCACTGTTCCTACCTTTACAAACTACCCCTTACTGGAACCAACATCTGCCTACCCTAAAAGAGAACACGGTTGAAACAATGAAAACATTTGCAACTTTATTATTATAAGCAGAATCAAATTCGAGTGAAAGCATACCATATTAAAATTGAAGAATAAGTCACCGTATGTTGCAATTCACGTCATTCTCCTTTTGAATCCTCCATTGCAGTAATGGAGGTCTAGTAGATACATCGCACTGAAAAACTCCAGTGTGTACCCATTTCAGCCAATTCTCATATGAAAGGCTGCCAACATGCTAATACAAAACTGGAATGTCCTCCATCCAATATAGTGTTATTTCAGCAAAGTATCTTGTAGTTATCAATGCTTCAATTTGTGACTTTTTTGTAGGAGATTCTCTTCACATTGTCCCCCTTGTTGTTTTTATTTCAACATGTTTTCCATCCAGTTGCTGCATGTAGCAAGCCTGCATGTGTCCTTGTTAGAGAACCCCGAATTATCACAAAACCAATTGGCAATGTGAAGGGTGGACTCTTAATAGTTATACAGGATTTATTTTACAAATTCCCCAATGTGGGACTTGTTTCAACACGCCCCTGCACGTGTGGCATATCATGAGCCTAACACGTGGACTTTTATATTGGGTGACGTGGATAAGTGTGGCATTATGCACACGAATTAAAGTAGGCAGCCATGCTTCAGTCATGTCAGTTCATCCCTTCGGTTCAGGTATCGCTAATGACATATTAAAAAAAAATGTTATCATGTTATGTTATTTTGTTTTCGAGTTTCACTTCTTAGGTGAAAAGGATTAAATTTTTTGAACAGTTATCATATATAATAATAAGCATAAGTGGCGCATGATCTTATCTATGACCACAGTTCAAAATAATAAGCTTTGCGAAGTTGCGTGTAGTTGTGTATATGACAATTTTTACAACTTCAAGAATATAATCTACTCCCATACAATACCCTCTGCTAGGGATGAGCAGGAAAACCGATTACGAACCGAAACCGAACCGAAACCGCATAAAACCGATAAAAACCGCATCTTAAAAAACCGCCCCGAAGTAAAACCGCAAAACCGATGAAACCACACCATTATTATGGTCCGGGTTCGGTTTTCATCCTTTTTCAAACCGCAAAACCGAAACCGCACCGAATGTTACTTATACGTAAATTTTAATGCTACCTTCTCGAATTTAGCTTTAGGCAAATCTGCACGTTCACTACTTGGCAATAAGGGAAGCAAAAGAGTAGCAATACATGTTGCAGCACTCTAGCTGCATGGCTATATTGACTCAAGTTGCCAAGATTAATCATGACATGTTGATGGAAATGTCTGATCATAGAAAGGGTCTACAAAAGAAAAGAAAACTAATATTGAACACCTTGAGAAGTTATCAAGACCTGCCACTAGGCAAAGCTCTTACTGTATTAGCTATAGAGGTTAAAAAGAGGTGGTATGCTACTGCTGAGAAGTATCTAGAACAAGTTCTACATACTGCTTTCGGTCCATCAGAATTATTATTTGGATTACATCATTTGTCTTGATGTCATTTATAGTAAGATGGTATTAGGATTGAACCGATTGGTTATTACAGTAAAAGAGTCTTCATTTGCATGTGAAGATCAATATCACACACTGGACAAATAAAAAAGCCTCTGCCTCAGTTTTAAACATTTCATGTGCATCACCATCTAAGAGAACGATGATTTTTTTGTTAATTGGTTTTGAAACCGAAACCGCACTTTTAAAAACCGAAACCGCACTTTTAAAACCGAACCGCACCAACGGTTTTTGGTCCGGTTCCGGTTCCTACTTTTGAAAACCGCACGCCAGCGGTTCCGGGTGCGGTTTTAAGTCAAAACCGCACCAAACCGCACCATGCTCATCCCTACCCTCTGCAACACATTGCAGTACTGCACACAAATTCCACCAATCTCCCCCTCCACTAACATCCATTTCATTCCCACAAATATGCTCCATTTCAATCCAAACTCTCCACCAAACACCACACTCCAAACTCCAAAACTACCTATCCCTCCTGAGCACCTAACTCCACAAAAAAAAAGGTTTATGAACAAAAGTTTATAAAATTTGGACAGCAAGTTAACAACGGAAATAGAATATTAACCATTTGCACTAGTAAAAACACTCAATAACCAGGTGAACGCTTAAAATAAATCCATAGATTAATATGTGTATACAACTTTCAAGCTTAAAAACCCCATATGTATAAACGAGCTATCTTATATTTTTACTTGTCTTTTAGTACAGAAGTAAATGATAATTGTTGATTAATTTGAGGAAGCATGCAGACATGCAAGTATTACTTTTTTCTTATAAAACAAGCATACCCAAACTATCAAGTAAATCTACTCGTACAAATACTCAGTAGTCCCAGTCCAAGTTGTTTTTGGGCCCTGGGCAAAGGTAAAAAATAGATAAGTAAAGGGTAAAATCGGCAACAAGGAGGACTTGAACCCTGCACCTCACGATTCCTAGCCAAGGATGTTACCAAACGACCCAAGCTAGTTCCCAACCACAAGTAGCGATGCATGTTTATATAATATATCTTCGGAACTTGGGCCAGGATCCCCCAATTGGGCCCTGGGCGGTCGCCCAGACCGCCCAGGGCCAGGGCCAGCCCTGATACTCAGGTTCACCAAAACTGCCAAAATGCACGCTGTAATACAAGGATGGATGGTTGACTATTTCTTATCCAGTTACCTATCTAAATACATAGAGATAGAGCACCAAGCTATCTAGAAACTTTGCAATGAAAAATGTTTTGTTTCAGAAAAATGTCTTGCTTTATCTAGTTAGATGCTCTTGTGTATTAAAAACATGTTTTGCTTTTAGAAAAAAATCTGGAAAAACTTTGTAACAAAAAAGTATGAATTATACTTACTGTATTTATTTATTTATATTGCCAAATTTAACTCACTGGATAATAATTTTGAATGAAACATAGATAAAACAGGAAGAATGTTAATTTTAAAATTCTAAGATTATGTTGTAAGTGTCAGTATTGTGATACTATCCCATACCTCAAGCACTTGTACATGAAGTTACAGATCACTAGATTCAAGTTGTTTCACAAACTCCTCTATTCTTTGGACTCTGTATGGATCGTAATTGTAGAATTTCTAACCTGTAAGAAATAGTAATGCTTCAGTGAAAATAACATGAGAAAAGCAAACTTACAAACAACTGTTGTTTTCTTCCTCATACTACTCACATCATTAGCCTTTCTCCTTATCTCTTGAACAAGTTAAGTTCCACCGTTTAATTTCTATTTTAAATCAAGCAGCTCCTGTTCAAAATAAGAAACGTTATACCATGAAATGAAGATTTTACAAACAAAAACATATCTTTATAGTATTCTAGTGGATGCCAAAACTTTTCTACTAGGAGAAGTGTTGGAAAAATAAACTTGTGTTAAATAATGTGTTTTGTTCAATATTAAATAATGTGTCTTTTTATGAGTCAAGAGTCATATGTTAAAGTTTGTGTCTATTTAATAGGTAATGTCTGTTGCCAAAATGTGGTGTTTATTAGGAATGAATTGTCATGTAAGGCTCCTATATATAAAGCCTATTACCATTTTAGTTATGGAATGTAAGGAATATTAAAGTAAACTAAAAATATATTATCTAATTTTCCTAAAATTGGTATCAAAGCCACCCTTGGTTACCCTTCTCATATCCATCAATGGCATCTACAAACAATCAAGAGTCTGGTTTCCCCTTTAATCAATAAGGTGTTCTTATCTTTGTTGGCCAAGACTATAAGCTTTGGAATGTTCTTATGAAAAATTTCCTTATATCCCAAAATTTATGGGAAATAACTGAAGAAGGGTATACTCCACATACTGCAGAGGAGGTAGCTGCAATGTCAAATGCAAATAAAAAAACATAAGGAGAACAAGATCAAAGACGCAAAAGTCTTGTCCTTTATGTACCAAGGGGTGAGTCGATCAATTCTTCCATGCATTACAAGTGCAAAAACAACACAAGAAGCTTGGAAAAGCCTGGAAAATTACTTTACAGGTTATGAAAAGACAATAACTCAAGAAGACAAGGAAATGGAAGAGTACGAAGAAGAAAATGCAAATGAGGAAGCTGAAAAGACAGTACATGACCACTGCAGAAAATCCACAAGAAGTTGATGAAGCAGTCAAGCATGCAAACATGCCAAAAGCCAACAAAGCTGAAGAGAAGACAACTGTAGAGTCTACTAAGACTCAAAATGTTGATCATAATATTGATTCCATAAAAGGTACCAATGACAGTGTCAAGACTGGACTCAGTAGTGCAAAAAGGCCTTATTTCGTTAAGAGGAAGGGGGAAATTACCAGTTGTTAAGGATTTTCCGGTTAGCTGTGGTAGAGATGTTTCTGGTAAAATCAAAAAGCTGAGATCGGTATTTGAACAAATTGAAACGTCAGATTGCAAATCCATAAAGAGTGATTTGGAAGTTGAAGCAAACCATGAAGATGAAAAAGACAAAAGTTTGATTGGAAAGAAGATTAAACCAATGGAGCTTGAGGCACTCAACCCAAAAGAAGCAAGAAAGAAAAATTCAAATTAAGAGGGAGTACTTCTTTTTGGAACTTGTCTTGGGGTTATCAAAACACAAGTTTAGGAAGGGATGTTGGAAAAATAAACTTGTGTTAAATAATGTGTTTTGTTTAGTATTAAATAATGTGTCTTTTTATGAGTCAAGAGTCATATGTTAAAGTTTGTGCCTATTTAATAGGTAATGTCTGTTGGCAAACTATGGTGTATATTAGGAATGAATTGTCATGTAATGCTCCAATATATAAAGCCTACTACCATTTTGGTTATGAAATGTAAGGAAGATTAAAGTAAAATAAAAATATATTATCTAATTTTCTTACAAGAAGCACTGCTGAGTTGCTCTAAATAAAAGAGAGAATCTATTCGTTAGTCAATACAGCGATTCAGGGCTCACAACACTCGATCAGCTCACCCTCATACTTAGTACATACGAGATAATTACTCAATTTTCGTATATGTCCATAAAGTGCTGCAATTTTAACAAATGAAAATCTGGATCCAATAACAACTGATACCTGCAAGAGAAAACTTTTTCTGAAGTTTAAACGAATTACTAGGATAGCAAGGAGTTAAAACTATTGAAATTCGTATACTTGCAAATGCCCAGGCGATTAACAAGCTGAATTTAAACTCTGATTTGGCACATAAATCTCTTGGTAATCCGGATGTATGTTAGAGAAAATTACTAGGAAAAGGAAAAATATTAGCGCTACGTACCAATTTGGTAGAAATAACAATCATCAAAACCTAAACTCTAAATATTTAGGGAAGAATGATTGGCACGAATGAGTAGGAGGATAAAAGGAGGAACGATTAGGGAAGAAGAGGGTTGTGGTGCGGAGCCAGATTGAGGGATTCTTGTTAACGAGGAAAGGAACGTGAGTGGATAGGAAGGGAACGAAGAAAAGGGAAAAGAGATTTAAGCGGCAACGAAAAAAGAGAGGAGGGAAATGGCAAAAAATTCATGTCAGTAGCAACGGCGTGTATGTTAATTACAATGATGTGTAAACAAGTCATCTTTTACCATAATTAAGCACTAACAATTTAATTATAGCAAGTCAAGTTCCCTTGCAATTCCAACTTGCTATTAATATAGCATTTTCTTGTAGTGTAACCTGAATCATAACTAAACAGATTTGCCATTACTTGTACACCCGATCCTCTGTTTTGTTCTTGCATGCTTATCTTTATTATGCTCACTCTGTTTGGATGCCAAATTATGTCACCATGTGTCTATCATGTTAGTACGCTTACTTCTGTCATCATATGCATGTCTTGTTATTATGCCTATTCTTATTCTCTTCTCTCCCTCTTCCCCTTTTTATTTTTATAGCCAGGTTACCTTCGAGCCTAGGCCTATTGCTAAAATATGTAAGCGCATGAAATTGGGAATGGTGAAGAATGTTAGTTTGGGGCATGACTTATTTTAAAACATGATAGGGATTTGGGAATAATTTATACCTTGATCTAAAGATTTAATTCAGGGCATAACTTATATTGTGAATCAAACTGGGATTTGGGGCATAATTTTGGGTAAACATGGAAATTGGTTAATAATGAACATGCCAGATTTACAGTAATTAGAAACTGTAACCGCACTTAGACACGAAGTTAGATTACACTTGTGGTAGAAGTCTTTCCAGAACCGCTCGGCAAATCTAGCGTCCATAAGTGGTTAATCTAATGTGAGGGGTCGAGTGCATAAATGTACACGTAACGATGCTACGACACGAGGTTAACTCTGACATGTGGTAGAAGCCTGCCTGGAACTGCCTGCCATATCCAACATTCACAAGTAGTAGACTTAACGTGTGAGGTCTAGTCCATTAATAAGCCATAAATGGATAACTTGTTAACCTATAATGCTTGTCCTGTTAAAATCCTAGTAGTGTGGATGCAAGCCTCGGAGGGAAGCTTGTATCATCTGTTGTGTGGGATCTGTTTCAGTCAGCAACCCATCTTGGTATCAAACGAGTAGTCCAAACTAGGTCGAGGTCGGGGCTCGCTTACTGAGCTGATTGTAAGAGGTTACTTGAGCGAAGGGTGTTGACGGCACATTCCATCAGAGATATGTGCGTGCATGGGTCTGCTTGCTTGGGAAAAATAAGACGCTGTGACATCAGTAGATAAAGTTGTGCATCTTGGAAATAACGGGGTTGACACTTGATTCATCCTACTGTGGGGCCAGCACAGGACTCTACGGAGTATGGAGCCGATCAATTGGGGGTAGTAATTAGGGTACATCTAGTCTTGCTTGTTGGGGAGCCTGTTATTATTATTGGGGTAACACCTGCCATTCATGTTGGACTACCTATTATTAATTTTGAGGTAAAACCTGTTACTAGAAGCACACCTAAGTCTACCATCTTGTTCTAGTTGGGATCTTGTTCTTGTTATACTAGTATTGGTGTAGAGAAAAGTACTTGTGAAGTGCAATATATTCCATCATGTTTATTCTGTTTATCATGTCCAGTCTGTTATATCTGTCTTATGATACTATTATCTCTCTTATCCAGTTATATGTTTGTCATGATGCTTTTACTTATTTATATGCTAAAAGTAACTTGGCTCCCCAGACTTTATGTTTGACCCATCTTGTTTCATCTTCTCTCTCTTCCGTTCCCCCCTCCCACCAGGTTCTCAAGGTGGGAATACTCGGGCTTGATTTGGATTCTCTATTCCATCCTACTTAGAGCTGCTCAGATGTACCGCTTTGATTCTTGTCTTCTCTGATATGGATATAATTATGGGGAAATATGATTATTTTATTACTGTAGTCTGATGATTTTAGTAAAAGACAGAAGTTTTAAGTTGGTGGTGGATTTTCTGTATTTCAGACTAATGATGTAACTATGTTTTGGACCACAGTATTTTCAGTTTAATAAAGTTTTAAATTCCGCTGTTATTTTATATCTGTCTTGTAATGTTTCTATTTCTGTTTACCTATAACGCTTCACAAAACTTAATGCATTCTGCTAAAGAGTGACAGTAACAGACGTGGGGTGTCACAAGGGGAGTTTGCTTGGCCTCCAAAGGCGCTGAAACCTCAAGATATCTACGGAACCAAGCCGGTATCTAAACGCCCTTAGGAATATTTGGTTCCCCAGACATGCTGAAAAGAAAAGGAATAGCGATTCAAACAGAGAATCAAGAGTAATTTTATATAGCATTGGGAAATATGTTTTTCAAAAACAGACTTTCCTTTGAAAATACTTTCCTTTTGATACCTTTTGAAAACAATTTTCAAAACCTTTTATCCGATCTTGTAACCTTCAGCTCCAATACCAAATGTGACACCCCACGTCCGCTAATGTCACTCTTTAATAGAATGCATTAAGTTCAGTGAAGCTTTATAGGTAAACTAAAACAGAATCTCACAAGACATATATATAAAATAGCAGCGTAAATTTAAAACTTTATTTTTCAGAAGAAAACATCGTGGTCTCAAAATTCAATTACAACATCAAACTGAAATATTGGAATAAAATACATCAAACAAAAACATCTGTCTTGCGCTAAAAACCATCAGAGTACAGAAGTAAAAAAGCTATAGTCTCCATAAATAGCCATAAACAAGTAGAAAAAAAGTCAAAGTGGTATATCGAAGCAAATCCAAATCCAAGCAAAGAACAGAAGAGAGAGACTTAATCAATTCTGAGCATTCCCACCCTAAGAACCTTGGAGGGGAAAGGAAGAGAGAGAAAATGAAACAAAAACAGGTCAGACATAAAGTCTAGTGAGTCCAGTTACTTTTAGCATATAAATAAGTAAAAGTATCATGACAGGATTATAAACTAGATGAGAGATAATAGTATCATATAATGGGTATGAACAGGATAGACATGATAAATAGAATAAACAAAATAGATTATGCTTCTCAAATACTTTTCTCTGCACCAATACTAGTATACATAATAAAGTTTTTTCCAATTAATTAACAGAAACAGAATGATCCTAACAGAACATAAATGGTAGACTTAGGTGTACTTCTAGCAATGGATTTACCCCAAACAGAAATAACAGGTACCTAAATAGGAATAATGGGTGTTACCCCCAAACAGAAATAACATGTACCTAAACAGAACTAGATATACCCTAATTACTACCCCCAACGATCGGCTCCTTACCACGTAAATACCTTGTGTTGGCCCCACAGTAGGGTGTACTACTTCCTAAAGTGACAACCACCAGAAGGACACAGACCTATTTACAGTTGTTACATCGTCTTATTTTCCCAGACAGATGGGACCCATGCATGCACATGACCCTGTTGGAACGCGCCATCAGAACACCCCCTCCCAAATGAACCGCTTATAATTAGTTCAGTAAGCGTGCCATGACCCCTACCTAGTGCGGGGTCCCCTTTTACTATTAGAATGGGTTACTGACTAAAATGGATCCCACATAACACATGATACAAGTCAAACCCCAATTATGTCTTCAATCAACTAGGATTTCCATAGGTTAAGTTTTACATAGGTTAATAGTGTCCCTACAACCCCAATAGATTAACTAGCTTACTTGTCCCCCAACGGATCAAACATATTTCATAAGTGACATACAATTCTATTAACATGTTCTTCTTAATCTTTAAATTAAGCCTACATGTTTACATGTTCATACACCCCATATTTCAGTTATATTCCACAATACAAGTTATGCCTCAAATTTTAGTCATATTCATAGTACAGGTTATGCTCCCAAATTACCATTCCCAATCATTCCCAATTAGTCCCAATTTAGTTCGTATGCATAATTTAACGGTATTGGCGTAAGCTCGCAGGTAGCCTAGGCTATAAAATTTAAAAGGGAAAGAGAGAGAAGAACAGAATAGGCATAAAACAAAATAAGCATATAATAACTGAGATGGGCATATGATAACAGAAATAGGCATATTAGAAATAAGCATATAAGAGCTGGATAGCAGATCAGGTGTACATGAAATAGCAGGACTGATTAGGTATGAATCAGATTCTTAACAGGCATAGGTTTTAGATCCAGATTTATAAACATGTCAGGATTACTTGTTAAATGTTTATATCTAAGAATAACATGAACTCATAGAGACTGGATCTAAAGAACATAGAATAATTAGGCTGAAGCTGTTGAAGAAATTCTTGTATACGTATACGTCGTTGTTGAAGAAAAATAGGCTAATTCAATCCAAGCAGGAGCAGCGTCTCGTTGTCCCCATTGTTTTTAGGTGAATAAAACAATAGAAATGTTGTCCTATATATAGCCTACTGGCAACAAATCTCGCTCAAAAACAAGTCTAGGTTCAGGAAATGAACTTGGATGGATCTTGGTTGGGTCGACCCTAGGGTCGACACCCCCTTGAGTGTGTCGACCCATAGGTCGACATACCCTGGGGCGTGGGTCGACCCCCAATAGGTCTCAATCCCGCGTCCCTTTCCCGCTTTGATTTTGAACTATTTTTTAAATTTTTAGTTTGATTTTTTATACATATTTCTCTTATATGTGTACAAACTTCAAATCTTAATATCTTCTTCATACGATGTCCGTTTTACTCAAACTCAGAGTCCATCTTAAGAAGAATTCCAAGACAAACGCAATGGTATAGTCCGTTTTACTTAATTCCCAATATTTAATTAAGTATTCGTTAGTTTATCTTTATAATGTCCTCTAAAATTACGGGGTGTTACATTGAGCATGAACATAATCAGAGTACAATAAAACTAACTCATATTGGAAATAAGATAGTACAGCAGGTATCGACTAAGGCAACTATCTTAAAAGCAAGTCACTACATCAATACCAAGCTTGAGAGAACCAGAATAGAAAACCAAACTAGCATGCATGTGAAGACCTGTCTTCCCCGTAATAAACCTGAGAGTTCTTGTGAGGAGGGGGGTTTAGAACAACAAGTCCTGTGAGTAGAAAATGTATAACACTGTCTATAGTACACAATTGCATCTTGTTTGGTTTCACCCAAATCATATGTCTATCAAAGCTAGTAGTTCTAAACTAACCTTGAAAGGATTTTCCATGACGATTACCTACCATATCCAAGACAGAACTTTCCAAAGATAACTCTATTATAGTATACTAGATAGAACTTTTACGCATAAGTATGAAGCCTCTAAACAACCATTCTAAAAACACCAAAACTAAGAGGCGGGCTCTCCAACTACTCGACACCCTAAAAATAAAGGAAGTGGTTCATATCTATATAACCACTTATGGCCTCACTAATAATATACCATGAAGGTGGATTTGTTGATCACTTAGTACATTACTAAGTCGTTTACTACTCACTAATATTAATTAGAGGACACCAGCTATCAAGTCCTGCAAATTTAAGGCTTCCGTCATTCACGCATATTTCCAAACCCCGCATAAGGCGAGAGGTAGTAAGCATTCACTTATTACCTACAGGCTAGGTAGATGATTAATGGTCACTCATGACCTTTCCTCGGGCGGACCCTTTGTTACTATCTAGTTAACCTTATTAGATAATCCCCTAGTCAGTTAGTACTTCCCGCAAGATAGCCGATCCTATTGGCATTTAATACCTTATCACTTACTATTTAGAGGAAGCGGACTATCGTGGAGATTACTAATTTCGTGTCCCATTAGTCATTTAATACTTCTTATTTATGAACAGGTGAGCAATTCGATCACTTAATACCTTTTAAGGGAAGACACCATGACTCTATCATTATTGGGATGGGGAGTCCAATTACTTAATACCCAATAGGTGGATCCTACTAGTTAACACCTCTAATACTAAAGTAGGCCATGCGAAGAATTGTTTCCTTTTTTGTTTCTTTTTCTGGAAGGGAGGTGGGCCCTACGTCCACTTAATATCTCACGCTAGAAGTAAACCTTTAGGACAATTTGCGTTATGCAATTAATTATCGTCATGGGTTCCTATGGTTAATGATTTCTCATATCAGTTGTACATTTATCCGACTATTGGAAAGTGCAGATTTCTGTCAAATAAGGCAACTGACCTCGCATCATCAATCTACTAAGTCCAATTCTTATTTCTAATAATAGAAATTGCTTTTTTGGCAAGGCCGATCGGTTTTTAAAGTGATCCATAACACTTTTTATTGTAAAAAATAATAAATGCAATAGTAGATGGATTGTCTAACTACTACTTTCAGTTATTAAGGAGGACCGTCAACCACAACGATTTTTAAATAGGTCTGTCCACTGCAACTACCCAAATAAAAATGCATGACGCAGGGTACAACATTACAAGACAGACTATAAATTAATAATTGTAACAATATTAATAAATAATGTGCATTTTAATAACAAAATTAACAAAATAATTATGGAAGTAATGTGCTTTTTAAATTCGAAAATAAACGCATGTTATAAAATGAGTAACAAATAATAAATTGCCATTAAGAAAATATGACATTGCAGTGGTGAAAATAAATTAAACAAAAGAAAAGAAACAAAAGAACGGAACTTAATAAATGGTATTTTATAAAATAATTAGAAAATATATATGCATATAAATGGTATGTTATAAAATAATCAGAAAATATATATGCATATTAATAAATAATGTGTGTTTGAGTTTGAAAGTAATAGAAGATTATTAACGTTGACATGTTTACAAACTTAACCAATTAATAAAATAAGAAAACATGTGTGTGATAGAAAGGATTAATGAAGGAAAGGAAAGAAATTAATATTAAAACGGAAACATTTCCTTCAATTGACAATGCATGACATATATAATATTAAAAGAGAACATAGGATAACATCAAGAATTAGAAGTAGATAAGTAATTCTAGAATGTGCACACACATAGATATATTTAATATAAATATATTTAGACATAAACTACAAAAGTAACATGTAAAATAAACACGTGTCATAAATGGTTTAAATCCGTCTAATAAAAGAAAGTTTAAATGACACTAATTAAGTAGTTTTTTAATTTAAGATGGACATGTGTGTATTAAGAATACACATTTGAAATTTGAAAACCAAATGTTTGTTAAGATGGTAGAAATAAACAATAAAAAATAACGTTCATAGAATTAAAAGAATTAAATACCCAAGAATTTAAAAAGAAAGAATTATTAATGCGCACATTGATTACGCGTTTAAATTTGAAACAAGAATGCACATTAAAACAGAAAATAATACTTGGAAATCAATAAAAATGTTTAAGAAATACAACGTCAAAGGAAGCGTTTAAACACAGCCAAAATCACGTAACAAGGAGACCCGGTATACGATTTTAAAAATCGTATATTGGTCGACCCAAACCAGAAGTGGGTAGACCCGGGGGTCGAATATTTCGAGGCAGGGTTGACCCAGGGGTCAAGCCACCAGAAGCATGGGTCAACCCATTACATGCCAACATGATGTGCTTTATTTTCTTTAACGGCTCCAATTTAATCTTCGTAAATTAAACAGATGTGGTTCTTTTAGGCAATAAACTTATAAACCTATAGGGCCTAGCTTCCAACTCATGTTTTCTGAGAGGGCACCAGAGCTCTGCCATTTCCTTTTCTCCTCCAAACACTTCAAAAAAAAATCATAATTTAGATTCAAGAATTGAACGAAAATGTAGTAGATTCAAGACATAAATGTACAGATTTCTTAGATTCATAAAATGAACGCAGATCCAAAACTTAGAATATAAATTCCTGGTGAGTGGATTTAAATTATATTTTCTTACAATAGTATATTATATCGTTTGATTCCAAAATAATCAAATTATACGCCAAAATTATACAAGTGATTATAGTCTTTTTTGTTTGCGCACGTTGGAAAACATAATTTAACTGGAATTATGAACAAATGAGGATCTGGTAATTGTAGATGCAGCAAAATTAATATTATGGACAGTAAGTTTGAAAGTTAAATGGTAAAAATGAGAATTTATATGTTAGTTAAAAAGATTGCCGTTCAAATTTAGAACTGGACGAATGTAGAAAACGTTGGAATTGAAGAAGTGATATAACCGACTATATCCAAATTTACTATAATTTTGTAAAAAAGGGAAAATAAGTTAAAAAGATAAATTAATGTATACCAATTAAATAATAAATCGGAAATAACCTAGATTGATTGGTTAGGAAAATTGAAATATATTTCCATAGTTTGGTTTAAATAGAAGTGAAAAACATAATTACAAGTTTAAAAAATAAAGGCATGGATTAGTGCAAAATAGGGACTTATTCGTATTGCACACACTATTCAATAGCCTAGAAATAATTAAAAGCGATGTCTTGCAATTAAGAGTTTATATGGCAGTAATTACCTAAACTATGGAAATATGTTTGTGTATAGTTTTAATAACCAATCAATTAGGAATAGATCTAATTTCCAAAAAGATAAATTGTAAAGATGGGAAAAAGGAAATGCGACATAACCGAAAGAGGTTCTAAAGAGATAAGGCTTAATGTAAACTTATAACTGGAATATAACATGCACTGTTCAGTGGAAATAACGTATAAGAAAGGTTAAAACATAAAGTTACAATTTGGAAAGTGAAAAGAAAGGAATAGAACTTATTATGAAAATTGGAAGTTAAATTTAATAAGCCTAAAGATAATCTATGGTGGCCTTGTAATTAGATGATGTTCTGCGTTGGTCTTGTGACTAGGCGATTTTATGGTAACCAGTCAAGTTGATTTATGAATAAATAATATTTGAATAAATAGATTAATGAATATTGTAAATCAACTAAAAGGAAAGTAAGTGGAATGTATAATAGAAAATTAGACATGAGGTCTAATTAATATAATGATATGCATTTGGACCAGTCTGTAGGGATGAAGAGTCCAACGGGGAAACTCATCGTCGACGTTCGTAAATGTAATGGGAGCACGTCCAACTTATTCGATGGGACTGAAAGGAAATGCAAGACTACGATGAGACATAAGGGTACTCCATGACAATCTTCTGTGGTAAGCCTTAAAATTATCATAAGGGTACTCCATGAAGTAATGTGCGTTTGAAATTCGAAAATAAACGTATGTTATAATGAGTAATAAATAACAAATTGTCATTAGGCAAATATAACATTGCAATGGTGTAAATAGAATTAAATAAAAAGAAAAGGAGCAGAAGAATGGAAGTTACTAAATGGTACGTTATAAAATAATCAAAAAATAAATGCGCACATTAATATGTGCATTTGAATTTGAAAGTAACAGAAGATTGTTAACACTGACACGTTTACAAACTTAACCAATTAATGAAATAGAAAACATGTGTGTGAACACACATAGATATTTAATATAAATATACTCAGACATAAATTACAAAAGTAACGTGCAAAATAAATACGCGCCATAGATAATATTAAACCCTGAAATAGAAGGAAGTTTAAATGACGTTAATTAAGTAACGTTTTTAATTTAAGATGGACATGTGTATTAATAATACACATTAGAAATTTGAGAATAAAATGTGTGTTAAGATGGTAGAAATAAACATTTTTATACTATTTATAAAATTAAATGAATTAAACACGCAAGAATTAAAAAATAAAGAATTATTAATATGCACATTGATTACGCGTTTAAATTTGAAATAAGAACGCGCGTCAAAACAAGAAATAATATTTGCAAATCAATAAAACGGTTAAGAAATACAATGTTAATGGCAACGTTTAAAAACAACCAAAATCACGCAACAAGGAGACCTGATATACGATTTTAAAAATCGTACATGGGTCAACCGATACTATAAGTGGGTCGACACACTTCTAGGCTGGGTCGACCTACCTGAAGCATGGGTTGACCTATTTCTGGCCAAGATGACATGATTTTTTTCTTGAATGGCTCTGATTTAATCTCCATAAATTGAGTGGACGTGGTTCTTCTGAGAAGCTATCGATAAACCTGTAGGGCCTAACTTCCAACTCATATTTTCTAAGAGGACGCTAGAGCTCTGCTGTTCTCTTTTCTTCTCCAAACTCTTCAGAAATAATTTATATTTTAGATTTAGGATTTTTGATTCAATAATTGGAGAAAAATATAGAAGATTTAACATGCATATGTCTAGATTCCATAGTTCCGTAAAACTAAACGCATATCCAAATTAATTCCAAAACTTAAAGCACAAATCCTAGGTGATTGGATTTATATTATATTTTCTTAAAATAGTCTATTATACCATTTGATACCTATAATAAATTATATTATGTTCTCTTCTTTCCTGTTTCCTCTTTCTATGTTAGAATATATATAGTTTGTGTTGAGTTTTGGTTATGCGCAAAATATACATAAACCTGAAGCGTTGATATATATATATATATAATCGAATTTTGCGCCAAAATTATATGACTGCTTATGATCCTTTTATTAGCACGCGTTGGAAAACATAATTTAATTGGAATTAAGAACAAACGAGGATTCGGTAATTGTGGGCGTGGCAAAATTAATATTATGCAAAGTAAATTTGCAAGTTAAGTGGTAAAACTGAGAATTTCTATCTTAGTTGAAAAGGTTGCCTTTCAAATTTAGAATGAGATCAATATAGAAATTATTGGGATTGAAAAGGGGATATCAACCAATTTTATCCAAGTTTACCGTAATTATGTAAAAAAGGGGAAAATAAGTTAAAAATGGAAATTAATGTATACCAATTAAAATAGGAAATCAGAAATAGCCTAGGTTGATTGGTTAGAAAAAAGGGAATATATTTCCATAGTTTGATTTGAAAAGTAGTGGAAAACATAATTGCAAGTTTAAAATAAATATAGGCGTGGATTAGCAAGAAATAAGGATTTATCTATATTGCTCACTATTCTATAGACTAAAAATAACTAAAAGATATGTCTTACAATTATGGATTTCTATCGTAGTAATTAGCTTAAGCTATGAAAATAGATATTTGTACAGCTTTAATAACCACTCAATTAGGAACAGATCTAATTTCCTAAAAAGTAAATTGTAAAGACGGGAAGAAGGAAAGGCAACATAACTAAAAGAGGTTATAAAAAGAAAAGGCTTAGTATAAGCTTATAATTGGAATATAACAAGCGCAGTTCCATGGAAATAACGTATAAGTAAGAACATAACATAAATTTTATAATTTGAAAATAAAAAGAAAGGAAAATTGCTTATTATAAATAAATAGAAAATCGGAAGTTAAATTTAATAAGCCTGAAGATATTCTATGGTTGTAGTTAGGTGATGTTCTGTGTTAGCTTTACGACTAGGTGATTTTTGGTATCTAGTCAAGTTGATTTATGAATAAATAATATTTGATTAAATAGATTTATGAATATTGTAAATCAATGAAAAGGAAAGTAAGTGGAATGCATAATAGTAAATTAGACATATGGTCCAATTAATAAAACAATATGCGATTGGACCAGTCCGTGGGGATGAAGAGACCAATGGGGGAAATCATCATAGGAGTTTTTTGACACGATGAGAGCATGTCCAACTTATTCGACAGGACTGAAAAGAAGTGCATGACTTTGACAAAATAGATGATACTCTGTGATGGTCCTCTATGGTAGGCCTAATGAAGCTGTATCCACGGAGTCATGGTCTATACAGTACCAATCGATGAGTATGCCTTGACTGCATATGTCATTGTGGGAAGCCTAAAGATTGATTGGGATGATTTCTAGAATGATTCATCGGCTGCCTTAGGGTGGGAGGCTTCAAGATTAGGACCCAACAAGGGATTGTAGGTCATTAGATACCTATCATCGTCAGTCGGAGTGAGTACATAAAAGACTAAAGCTAAGCTAGGAGGTCAATGATCTTTTACTATCGAATCATATAATAAGGGACTACATGGATATTTAGATTGGTTGTTAGGGAGATCACTTAACTCTTTGAATGGTCTTTCATTAGTTAGGGGGCCAGGTGAAGCCATAGCCACCGAAAGAGACAAACGAACATTTGGTATATGTATTGTGGGCTTAACTAAGCCATCTGTGATAGATATAGAAAGCCCCGACTAAGTTCCGTGGAAGAACTCAAGTTTTGTGTGCCTTTATGGCACAACAGTTGGAGCTTATTCACTTTTGTAGCGCAGCTTTATTCGCTTTCGTGGTGTAGTGATGGAGACGTAGTGCGCTTTCGCAGTATGGTCTAGTATGTCTTCGCAGCACGATGATGGAGACCACCCGAGGAGGGTACTATGGGGAGCACCTTCATATATTAGACTTGTAGCTACATACATATGATTTATTAGGTTAATCTACTAAGGAGTAGTTTTGTACGACTTATGCATGAAATCAGAAGTGTATTGTGTAATGAATCCAAAATAACTTAATAAAGGTAAACAAGTGGTAAAACAATATATGTTGTGTCATTTATAGAGTTTAATTTATCCATTCACAATAACTTTTGTTCTAACCCCCTCCTTATAACAAACTCGCAGGTTAAACTAGTGGCACAGTGTCATTACTAAGGTAAGTATGTACTTACTATTATATTTTATTCATTCCGTTGTGAGATATTCTATTGTGGTCTCTAATATATTTTATCTTTCCCTTTCTGCGGGATACCAGACAAACCAACTCGGGTTTCAGTGGACTTGAATTTTAGCATTTTGTGAAAAATCTGGGCTTGGTAAAAATTTGGGTTTTTACATACAATGACACAGTTACATACACCACGACAAATGTACAAAAGTTACATACCCAAAGTAATTTCCTTATAGCCTATTTTGCAGTTACACACCCACAAACACAAAAGCCAGCAATCCGAAGTGCATGGATTAGCAAGGAAGTGGGGGAATAATACCTGCATTGTACTTGACAAAGCAAGAGTAAAACACATGCCAAAAAGCCTTTACCACCACACAAAAACAATTCATTTCCAAGCATAGCTACACATATTAAAAAGTATGTACAACAAAAGTGCACCAAAGGTAACATCACATCAAAAAGGACTTCACAACTAGAAAAGCTCATCAATGCACGCGTCCGCACTTATTCACCATCCAACGGACATAGGCAAGAACATGCACAACAAAATATGCTCACAAGGAGATCCAAACATGACATACTGCAAAACAGTAGAGTGACATGAGGACGAACATTACAACATAATGGAAGCTTGAGCAAAACTGAGACCATCACGAGATAAAGCACTATAGCCATTGAACATAACTTAAATGATTACATTGTAGGAGATTGACAACGTAGGATAGGCAACACCCCAGAAAACCCAGCAAGAACAAGAGCTTCACCGATTATACTGAGGGAGGAGAGGGTGCACCAACGGTGAATGGCACATCTATCAACACAGATTAATACCCAAAAATACACACCTAGATCCAGCAACAAGAAAACCAACATAGATAAGCCACACACACTAACACTACAGCCTCGACATAGCACAAAAATTCAAACAACTACACAAGAAGCACCCAAGTTAAGACGCTCAACAGAGAAAACACCGCCCCGAGATCGCCATTCCAAAAAACCAAAGACCAACAAGCACTATAACGAATGCCAGATCTAAAATGTAGAAAACTCACCAAACCAAAAACCCAACAAGCACGTCGAAGCTAATCGATGCACGGTCAGAGGCCTGCCATTCAGATGGTCTAAGTTAGGAGAGAGCATGAAATAGAGCACAATATCGAAAAATAAGTTACAAAACAAAAGGGAGTTAGGAGAGATTGAGAGAAAAACGACTAGGTTTAGAACATTAAATCACGAGGAGTGAGGCGATAGGTAAAATCCCGATCTAAGTTCGGAGAAAGAATGATAAAGACTGGACCTGGGGAAAACAACGCTACTGCCGCAACGACGAAAATTGGATGAGATTGAAGAATAGAGGGTTCAGAAGAGGGAGTATGCCGAAAAGAAAAGGAAGTGAAAGTAGGGAGGATGAAGCCTTAGAAAAGCGAAAGAAGTGGAGAAAATAATACCCAGTCGCCGTTGAAGCGAGCAGTAGCTGTTTCGTGGATTTTTCTTAGAAATTGTTTCCAGAGTTAAACTAGAATAAGATAAAAGATGATTTTCTATAACTTCCTATCCTATGATATTTATTTATTTCCTTAATAAACTTAGTATTTTCTACGGACTTTAATGCCCCAAATTCCAATTAAATTACCTTTAATCCAATTTACTATTATAACGACTACATGCCAATAATGACTCCAACGGTCATATTTCCTAAGACAATGGATCCTCGATCATTTAATTCATAATTGTCTTGTTTCATTGATGATCCAAATGTTCATGTTTCCTAAGGCAGCAGACAACCTATTAAATATCATTTATATCAGTCCATTCAATTACCTTAATTCTTAATGTGGTAGCTTCCAAACATTACTATGGTTATTTAATTTATACTAGTTATTATATAGGTATGTATTTTGTTATATTGGTTTCCCTAATTGGAGTCACAAGATTAATTCTTATTTATTTTAAATTGTAACCATTTGACAATGATTACCTACCCATTCCTTTCCCCACAACGTTCATGGTTACAATATTTGTTCCTTCATTTGCAACCTTTTAATTATAGCAATTAACTCTATATGTATTGCTATCAACATAATGGTTAGAAATATTCATTTCAATTTATTATTGAAAATATTACCATTTATATTCCCATCAAAATGGAAACCATTCAAATTCAAACATACAATATACATATATTTAATAATAGTGTTGTTTATGTAGGTTTCAGATGGATAAGGTTAAAATATTATATATATATATATATATATATATATATATATATATATATATATATATATATATATATATATATATATGCGCAATATTTACATAGTTACTAATTATGTTCCATTATTATCAAACCAACTTTGTCGGTTTTTCTTAATTCTACTGAGCCTTCGAAAACTTGTGTTCGTCTGAAGCTTTTTTACAATACCCATTTTGTCCTCCTTTGAATGATGCATTAATTACAATGTCCATTGAATAATCATTAGAAGCCTTATATATCAGTTCCTTGTATTTTATTTCTTTATGTGCATTTATACCAGTTTTAACGTTAATGTTAATTAATTGCACTTTATACAATCAACTGATATACAAGACTTATACAATTTGATTCATTAATGCTCATTGAAGAACCTGCAACAATAACTATATAATCCAGTTTTTTCCATCTTTTTTTACCATATATATATATTAGTTATTTCATATTAATTATGAATTATTAAAAATAATAATTATTGATTATTATTTCTTATTCATCAATTGTTAATTAGTAACTACTACTTAATTATAATCGAATATTGATTATTCATTCTTAATTATTAAGGACTATTAATCATTATTTATTTATTACTTCTTATTTAAGTTATTAATTTATTTTAAAACAAAATATATTTTTTGGAAATAAGAAAATATTAGTAAATAAAATAAACTTTAAAGTAATAAAATTTGATACGAATTATATATATTTGTTCAAAGGTTAATGAGTTATTTTATCATGAAACTTGAAATTTCAATTAAGGCAACATTAAAAATAATTGTAGTAATTTAAATATAATGATATTTTTCTTCTAAAATTTAAGCAATTCTATTAAAATTGAAAAAACTTTGAAAACAATAAAAATTTATTACAAGAAGTAAAGCCTGTTTTGTTAAATTTTATTCAATTTGGTATAACAAATTTCTAATTATGGATAATTGTGTTTTTAAGGTTGGAAAGAGGGAAGAAAAAAAAGATGAAAAAATAACAATTTAGTAAAAGATAGGCGTATGTAAAGTAATATTTGATGTGTACTAATTTATTATAGTTTTTGATGTATGTTTAGCAATTTTAAGTATACAAATAAAATCTATATAATAAGATTGCTTGGAGATAACGGAAAAGACAAAGAAGGGCTAGGATTTAATAAAAACAAATATATCAGATGGTTCTGTATACTGCAATGTAAGACAAAGCTTCAATTTTCACATTAAAAAGTTAACGTCGTTAAAAAATCAGTTAACTCTAATTAAAAAGTCAGCAACAAAACCTTAATTGAAAAGAGATAGTGATAATGGTAAGTAATAATGCACATTTAAAGAATTTCAGCAAAACCTTAATTGAATAGAGATAGTAATATGGTAAGTAATAATGCACATTTAAAGAGTTTCAACACCAAAACCTTAATTGAATAGAGATAGTAATAATGTTAAGTAATAATGCACATTTAAAGAATTTTAGCAACATTTAACATAGAAATGTATGTAATAATCTGAGCAATATATACAAGTGGCAAATTATACACAAAATCTTAATTGAATAGAGACAATAATAATGGTAAGTGTCAATCATGGGTGCAAAGTTATGGCAAATAACTAATCAATTTTATGCTTCAGTTATAAATACACAGTCCCCTCTTTTTTTCCTCAGACACACAAACCAACTCCTCCTTCCAGCTTCCGTTGATAATAGATGAGTATGGTAATAAATGAGTATGGTTGGGATGCAACTTTTATTGTTGCAGTGGTAAGTGCATACAAAATATATATGTTTCAAAATAAGAAATATTCATTATTTAATTGTATTATCTAAACTTTTTTTTTACAGATAGAGTATATGGAGGAAAATGGATGGTGACAAAGAAGATAATCAACCAGAAATTTTATCAATTTTTGTATGGAAATTGTATGTTTTTAACGTTATCATAATTGAATGGTTAAACGGGTATTATGTTTTTTACGTTATCATAATTGTATGGCAATTGTCTCATTATGAAATAGTTGTTTATCTTCTGTTAAAACTGAGTGTGCTTTTGTATGATAACTTAATTATGCGATTGGATTAAGAGAACTTTCAATCGGGTATTTATTTGTTGATGATATTCCATTACACAAGTCAATCGACATTAGTGGTCATTTAATCATCAGATGCACCATTTAGTAAAGCATTAGATATTTTTTTTAACTTAACAATTGAACCTTTTTTTTTAATTTTACTCTACAATATCATACATAGATTTGAAGTTTATTTTACATATATGTAGCTTCTCGGACTTCCAAATTAAAACTACTGAGCGTTTAAGAAATACTTCACTATTATGTTTTAAGGTCTCATTTTCCAAAATCATGCTCAAATATTTTCCTTGCTTTTAGTTATGCTCCCACGCGCTTTATGCTTCTGTGCAGCGTACGGGTCTCCGCTTGTTAGCCTACAATATAAGATACTAAATAATTATTATATAGGTTTTTATTAAGAATGATATGATATCTATCCATAATAGGAAAAAATATTTTGATTACATAATTTGTTATTACTTAAAAGAAAATAGGTGGAACTCAGGAATATCTGTCTGGTTAATTTTATAAATCTCAACATTTTCCTTAATGGGGTATGGTAATTGTTTACCTTATTTATATCCATGTATGCCATGCAAGAAATTGTCCAGGAACATTCATTTCATATGTAAAGTTATTTCACACTAATTGCAGCCTTATAACCTTGCCTTCAAAGCCAAAATCATGATGCTTATTTTCTCTTATCACTTTTGAATTCCATGCGCAAATTAGTCATAAATATTAATTATGAATGAACAAATGGTAGGGTACTTGGGTAAAATTTTCAATATGTCCATACATAAAAAACAACAACATGGAAATGTATTTTTTTCATTATATGGAAAGTAAATCAAGATGTATTACAAAGTCGGTTTTCCCACTGTTATGCGGTTATACTAGTTATATTATATTCTAGTCCAAACTAATGACTAGAACATCCCTTTTGTGTTTAATCTTGTTGAGATTGAAAATCTTTTTAAAAAGGTTATTCACTGTGATTACTATAAATTTTGCCCAAACTATTTAAAAGAGGAAATGTTGACATATTTCAAATCATAAGAAATAGGTAATACTTTATTTGGAATAGATGATGTAAACTACGAAGTACGTACATAATACATGAATTTACACATCTCTTCTTATATGGTTTGTTAATATTTCTTGTAGATTCCAAATAATCCCTTTTAATTAAAAAGAGTAAAAATGGCAAATTACAACAATCAAGTAAAAACCTCAAACAGTACCAAACACAAATAGGTATATAATTTTAAAGCTATAAACTGTTCAAATCATATGTTTACACCCAAATCCTACAAATTTGGAATAATAACTTCACAAATCTAACAAAATTTTAGGGATTGATTTCCAGATTTACGGTGTATACAATAACCACAAACATATTAAAGAATTGTAGGCAAGATAAGAATTTTATAACCCAAAGGACTACAAATTCATATCAGATTCATATGTATACAAATATCAAATTTACAAAAACTTAACAAATTTGATACCTTTAGGCATATAAATTCACGTTTAACACAAATGAAAAAATATAGTGTGGTGCTAAGGGCACCCCAATATGTTCTTCCTAATACCGCAATTAAAAAAATAAAGCTCATTAAATTTTATGTGCTTCCTAATACCACATTACCTCTCTATTCTAATCACTTACTCAACCATTATTTGTCGAACTAATCACGTACTCAGCCCTAATCTGAGAACCCTAATCTCTCTTACTAATTGAATTGTTGTCTTCTTCACCTTTTCCATGGGAAAATTCAAATTCATACAACGTAATCTCTCTTGCGCAGAAATTGTTTGGCAATCTGGAGACCTTAATCTCTCACTTCCTCTTCTAGTTTACTTAATTCAAACCTTATTCATGGCTTTTGTATGTTCATTTACGCATTTTTTTAGTCTCAATGAATTTTTGTGAGGAGAAAGATGGTTGAATTCGCTGAAAATATGAAAAATACGATGGTAGCCCCTATTTTTATCGTTTGGTATTAGGAAGAAGAGAGTATATTATTTTGTGGTATGTTTTAGTTGCGGTATTAGGAAGAGTATATTGAGGTGCCCTTAGCACCACACAAAATATATGATATTTTTAACAATGAATATATTTCTCACTCACCTGAAAGTTATTTCAAATCCAAATCTGAACACATCTTTTAGGCCTATAATTCCAAATCGTGCAGTTCTGCTATATGTTTAAAAAGGAGATACATATATACACATCAAAATTTGTAGATCTGAAAGAAGAATTGGAAAAGAGAAGGAAAATTAATAACAAGGATTACCAACATATAGAGCCAACCCTTTTGCACTAATCTAGATTCGATATCTCCAATCCTTGTTAATATGATTTGTTTACGTTTTTATTTTAGAGTTTTGGAAGAGATTGGTTAATTGGGAATAATAGAGCTTCGCTGCTACCTCAGAAAATGTGAGAAAAAGAGTGGGGTTCTAGCCTTGTATTTATAAACGTAAAAATGACCTTAAACCATTATATTTAACTCCAGAAAAATATGTTTGTTCGTATATAAATTATAATACATAAAACTTTAGCTGCCACAGGAGCAGCGACCTATTGTTCGCAAGGGATGTCGAATTGCCTCTTGTGGGAGGCGAGGTAATAAACGGAACATTAATTGCCTAATTAAGTATATTATATTAATGATTTTCCATCTGTTTTCGTATTTCGTCCATAACTTTTCATGCAGACTCCATTTGTGAATTTTCATCCTTGAAAGTTGATCAGAATTCCATCATGAATGCAAGGGTGCAAATTTCATGGTCAAACTCCATCGTTTGATCAAATTACATTTTGGAAATATAACTAAATAACTAGTTTATTTATCGCTAAATTCCTGGATTTTACATTCTTTTCATCTAAAAGAAATTTCCCCCTGAAATTTATACCCATGATAAAGTCACAGTGTTGGCACCTAATTATCCTATGCTACACAACCAATTGTGTAGATCTAATTTTACAGCCAAACGTGCGCATACGCACAGTGTACATAATTGATATTAACCATAAAATATATATGCATAATGATTCTAAATCGGATCCTCTTATTTGTATGCATTTCATTTTGAAAACATGGTGCAAACATCTTAAAATATATTGGAAGTTCTACATGAATGCCACTTTTTTGAAAACATTTTTCATCAAAACCCTCACATAACTACGAATGGAAGAGTCAAGCAATAAATTTTGTATCCAAATCCTAACATCCAATACGTCAACACATCTAAATTGCTACATATTAATTTCTTCTATGTTAAAAATAAAATAAAATAAAGAATTCAATGTTTAAATTGCTTATAAATCTTCCAATTTTCGTCCTATAGTGGAAATTTTATCTCAATTGCCCCCAAAATACTCCAAAAATTTCAAAATGCAGACTACAAAGAAGGCTTAATACGAGCTAAAATAGTTTTTTTCCCCCTGTTACTGTTAATGTAACGACCCGCATTTTACGTATCGAAGGATCGTAGAATATTTATTTCTTTTTCATATGAGGTCGTATAGTCGTGTAACTTTGGAGAATGACTGTTGGGGTCATTTCCCATGTTCATGATTTTTGCCGATTTTTAAATGACCGTTTTATCCCTAGCTGATTTTGTTCCAGCCATAACTTTTGATTGGTAAGGAGTTTTGACCTAAAACCACTTTCATTAGATCCGGATGATGGTTTATCTTTTCGCGGAGTGGTCACATAAATTAAAAGGACAACCGTTTGGGAGATATGGCTGAAATAAGGTTTAGAAGGTAAAAAACTGCTTAAGTGGGCTGATTATGGTAGTTAGCAAATGGGCCCATAACCCATTTCGGGAATGGGGTTATGGGGAGGTTGAAATGAGTTAGGTTTTCATTCTATTTCAGTTTCCTAGCCGCCATTTACCTCTTAGAAAATCTAACAATGGCCTACACCCTCTAATTTCATCCCAAATCGCTCTCTAATCAAGGATAAAGCTAATTAGCATCAAATCAAGGCAAATCAACATCAATTTAGAGGCAAAGGCTGCTGTGTGCATTGGAATTCGTGCCATTTAAAGAATCATTTCAGATCTGAGTTTATATTTTGGCTAAGGTGAGTGATTTGCATTGTTTTTCACTAATTATGGTTAATTAGGAGTAATTACTGTTAATTAGCGAATTCATACATTATTAAATTCTGGAAAAATGTTTAGAAATTCTTAAATATTATTTTTAGCCTTTGTTAGAAATTTGGGTTAATTTGGACATGTTTTGCTAATCGTATGGTTAAACATGATTAAGAGAAAAATATGGGTTTTGGGTATGTTTGATCCGTATTGACATGTTAAATTGTTGTTTTGGTGTTTATGGTCATTTCTACATGTTGCTAAGACTGTTTGGAATGATTTGTGATTGCATAGAAAAGTTAGATTGGTCGAAAACGCCGTCGTATGGCATAAATTGCTTGCTGGAAAAGTTGCAGAATTTGATCAGGCCCCTGTTCATGAAGCACCTATGCGCCCCGACCCGATCATGACACCCCTCACCACGAGCCGCCTGTATCATCACAAACCGGTCCACTTCGAGAATCACGAGTTGACCTGGTGCTCGGAGCCACGAACCACCTTTCACGAGCCGCCATGTCCTCCACGAATCGAGCCACTATATCACGACCTAGATGGAGTCCACGAGACGGTCACGAGCTGGAGAGGACAGGACCACGAGCCAATGCAGGGAAGGAGGATCACGACCTGGAGTTGGAACCACGATATGATGCCAGGGGAGAGCCACGAACCGATGACCAAGGTGAATCACGAACCGATCTCCAAGTATGGACAGTGAATGAACAAAATGGAAACTGAAGTGCGAACGGGATAATGACCAAAACCCGAGATGCAAAGGTAGTCCAAATGAGGAGTTGTTACTCAGGATCCAGATGGGAACCAACGAACTAACTTCATGAATTGGACTTTGCTGCGAGACGAGTACTAAGGAGTTGTCGACGTCCATAACTTTGATTCACCACCGAGAGATGAAAGTTAGGCTACGAATCAGTGCAGTGGGGTAGTTATTACTCCATAGGGCAGAGTGATCATAGCATGGCTATGATCCGGTGTAGTGAAGTCGTCATGACTTCATGGGGCAGAGTGGACATAGCAAGGACTAGTGGCTATGGATCAGTGCAGTGGAGTCGCCATGACTCCATGAGGCAGAGTGATTATAACAAGGATTTGGGTGGTCAAAGCAGTGGATATCTCGTATGCTTTACGCACTGAGCGAGAGACGTAAGGATGGTTGTTATGCTTGATTTTTTGCCAACACTATGACATGCACTCCCCCTTCCCCGTATCTTTAAACCATATATTAGTGTCACCTTAGAGTATTGTACATCTTGTTGTGCTAACTCTTTGGTTGCAGGTCCAGGTTCAGGTATGGTTTAGTATACCTGTTATTGTTCTGTTTTGCTGCTTATCGCTCATACCATACTTTTGTCTAACCCAGAGTTTTATGTCTCTTCTTATTACTCTGGGTGCTCTTAAACGAGAAGACTAGAGACAAGTCAGGTGATTATGCACGAGTAGCTGTACCAGAGACGAGCAGGAGGCATCTACGTATGATATATATATATATATATATATATATAATCTCCTTGTGTCGCCGCTTGTCACTACTTTGGGCATTAGTAGTGAACCTTTCTTATTTTGCTTTGGAGACAGTTTTAAAAGTTGTAATAATGATGATGTGGAACATAAGTTGTATTTTGGATTTTCCGCCGCTATGATGGTTTAGTTTTCAGCTTATGCACCGTCTCACCTTTTTTATATCAAGTTATGTTATTATTATATTTTGTTCCATGCGCTATGAGATATACTACAGGTTCCTTACTAGTTCAAATTCCTTTCTTTTCCTTTCTTTGGCGATCATCCCGTGCTAGTCGGGCATTGGCACAGCGCACTTTCATTGGAAATGTCGGCTGGTGCGAGGCGGGCCGTCACACACATTTCCGAAGCTAAAATAATTTTTTTCCTTCTTATTGTTAACATTTTTAATGCATCGTCGCCCCTAGTACATCACTAAAACCGCGTAAACAAATCATCGAAAATCTTCTTTGCACTTTACACATGAGCATAAAATTGTAATTTCTATAAAAATAAATTTCCACTTCTTAAAATTCTTACATAAATTTTGGAATGTTTTTCTTTTTTTTGGTACTGCTTTACTTTTTTGTAAGATTCGTACAAAAACTTATATTTGGTAACATGTGGATACAATACCCAAATCCATGTTTTTGCGTAAATCAAATTTATAATAATATGAAAGGAAAGTAAATCAGTTGAAAAACCAAATATAATATTATTATTTTCAAATATCAATTACAAAAAGTTTCAAAAATTATTATGTTGAAACTTAAATGATCTAGGTCGCATTTCAGCGTAGAAGGAAGTGGTTACACAGAAAATGCGAAAACCGGAACCACACACAAAACTCAAAATAAATTTTAGATTATAAGGTACGGACAACAAATAATAGCAGTACCCGCGATGAAACAATGCAAAAACATGTCCTTCGCTAAAATTTATCTACCACATAATTTAGAATAATTGTTAGGTAGATAAATAAAATTGAGATTTCATTTTTGATTCAAATTATAGACAAGCGTGAATGACATACACAATCTTCCAAAAGACAGAAATATCATTACATCATCGTGCGATTTTCGAAGACAACAGATACTAACAGTTACAAGCACGAACTACCACAAGGTCAAGAAAAATATGTTGAAAAGAGAAAAGAATAAAGTCAACAACACTGAAACTCCAAAGCATTGCCTATAAATAATTAGACACCTTGCTCTGCGGTTGGAGCTCGAATCATTTCTATGACCTTTGACTTGTCATATCATGGTAGCAAAATGCTTAATCTCGTGTTACAGATACTGCTGGTGTTGTTGGATGTTTCCGTTTCACTATATCTTTTAAAGAGAGAATTACCGATGACAAAAGAAACCTACCATAAAATTGCTTTTCACGGTGATTTACCTAACAGCACCAAAAGACAAAAGTTGATAAGTGAAAATACAGAAAGTAATCCGCAAAATTACACACATGAAAAACAAGCTGAATCAAAGGTGATGTAGTACTGAATGTACTAAATGATGGTTACGTTATCGATGGAAGCAAAGATTGATTTTCACATCATGAGACAAATCTAGTTGTAAGTTCCCATCGTAATGTATTAAATAAGTCACACACACCCCTGCATGAGTAGTTTGGACATAGATTACCCAACTCAAAAACCAACAATTGGGAAAAAGTAATCGACCGCAAAATCTTTGAAACCAGTAAAGCCAAAGATGTTCAAATTCATGTACAACACGGATGCCTCTAAATTCATCGAGATTCTTCTTAGGAAGACCATCCGAGGATAGCTAAATCTTCGCCTTTGAAACAACAATTGGTTCCGTCAAAATCTATTCCAACGAGATATAACAAGGCAAATGCAGCACGGACAACAATCTTAAAAATTTCAAAGCAGAGGACCGACGCTAGTCCAAACGCTATGAATAATTCACTTAGCCCTAAAGCGATGAAACCTTTTTCTCATTCCGATCCAACCAAACGGTCTCGGATAGCACAAATAGGTGTTATGGGCTAAGAAATGTTTAAAGAGAAGAAATTGGGTTTAGATCTTGGAGTAATAGTAAGGCAATATCTAATGTGCAAACTAGCACAGAAAAAGAGGAGATAAGGCAAATATGAAGGAAGAAAGAAGAATAAATAGATGGCTCGGTTAGATGAGGAAGGAAGAATGGAAGAAGTTCAAGGAGGTAATTTAGACGTAAATTTTATGGTTGAGTCCTAGGTTCAAGTTGTACCAAAACTCATCAACTAGTTGATCACTCTAGGTATAACGCTAAACGATCAACTGTTAAACGGGGTTTGGAAAAAGGTTGAACCTTGACCCTATTAGGGTTAGATTAAAATATTAATTGTCCCATGTCATCCTTTAAGACTTAACGTGATCGGAAAAATACTTTTCCTCATCACGGTAGTATCCTAGACTGCCATCAAACTCTAAACAGTCTCCAAAGATCCATAGTAGTCTTAAATAAAGGTTGCGACCACACAATCATCTCAAGAATACCCAAAATAAATTTAGCTAGAAATCCATAATAAATTTTAAACGTTCCCCTTATCTAGCTGGCAAATAAATCAAAATATTATAAGAAATTGAATACCCCAAGCTAAACAAAAGTTTTCCTATCTCCAGTCGAGAGAGTTTTTGAAAACTTTTTGAAGTTGGGTTTTATTTATAAACTAAGGATCTCGTTTTATAAGTCCATTTTATTATTTTAGTTAATTTACATTGCAGCCCATGGTACTAACTGGAAAAATCCTTCCAGGTTGTGAATTGTCAAGATTTAAAATCTCATCAAGGTTATTTGTAATAATTTTCATAAATTATCCAAAACATCAAAAAGAGGAATATTTAAAAATCACAAGGAGTGGGTTAATTTTGATTTTTGGCATATTGCTTGAAATATTCAAATTCCTTCTTTCCACCAAAGTTTATTTATTAAAATTACACAAAACCCGAACATTCTAAAACACGTATAGATTTATAATATTAAAATTAACTTACATAAATATAATTATTTTTCAAAATAACTTTCCTAAAATGAATTAAAATATTCAAAACCATTTTTCCTTTCTAAAACAGTTTTAAAATAAAATTTCTCTAGAATATAAGACCAAGATTCAAAGAAATGGTTCTAACAAAAGAATATCCAGATTTCAAAACGAAGTATCAAGTGGAAATACTTTAAATTTTACTTCTAGACTAATACGACATATTATCATGAATTTCCTGCTCATATCCAAAACCAAGAAAAGGTTATTGACTGGAACTCCCAACTGAAACCAAAAACCAAAAATCGCAATAATCACCGTTGTAGCTAGCCTACCTAAGCTCAAATCCATGGGATTTACCATAGGTCGTCCTCATGCTCCTCAAGACAAATCGCCAAACGCACTATCTGGTAAGTCGACGTTGGTCTGAAACTCAAACTTAAACTTCTAACTCCTAGTCGTTTTAAACCCATTTTTAATATATAGTTTCACAACTATCTCATCATCTAAATTATTTAGAGTCAAGCACTAAAGACTAAAGAAAATAGAAAATAAATTCAAATACGTTCTTTTACTAATCCTAATTTACTAATTACCCTGGTCATCTAATCCTAAGCAGTAAGCATTGATACCAAATGTAACACCCATGCTTTTCTGAGCCTGAATTTCGAAAAAAACTTAAACTCAAACTCATGCAAGCATAGAGAGTATAAATATAGTACCCGCAAATGAAGATCATGAGCATAATTAGAGCACAATAAAACTAACTCACTGCGGAAACACGATAGTACAATAAGTATCAACTATGCCAACTACCATAAAAGTAAGTCACCACATCAATACCTAATATGAGAGAACAATAACAGAAAACCCAAACTTGATTGCCTGCGAAGACTTGTCTTTCCCATGGTAAACTTGAGAGTTCTTATGAGGAGGGGAGGGGTCAGAACAACAAGTCCTGGTGAGTGGAAAAGCATAACACTGTATACAATACACAAATTCATCACGTTTGGTTTCACATAAATCATATGTCTAACAAGGCTAGTAATTCTAAACTAATCTTAGAAGGATTTCGCAAAACAATTAACTACTATACACAAGGTAGCACTTCCCAAAGATAACACTATCGCAATACACTGAGATAAAACTTTTACGCATAAGTATGAAGCCTCTAGAAAACCATTTGAACAAATACTGAAACTAAGAGGCGGGCTCTCCAGCTACTTGATACCTTAAAAATAATGGAAGTGGTTCATATTTATATAACCATTTATGACCTCACTAATAGTATACCATAAAGGTGGATCCACTGATCACTTAATACCTTACTAGGTGGTTTGCTAGTCATAATATTAAGTAGAGCAAACCAGCTACTAAGTCCTACTAATTTAAGACTTGCGTCATTCACACATATTCCCAAACCACGCATAAGGCGAGAGATAGTAAGCAAACACTTATTACCTACTGGCTAGGTAGATGATTAATCATCATTTATGACCTTTCTCCCGACGGACCCCTTTGTTACTGTCTAGCTAACCTTATCGGATAATCCCCTAGTCACTTAATACTTCCCGTAGGATAGGCAGTTCTATGGACATTTAATACCTTATCCCAAGACGGACTTTAACCCAGTCACTAACTACCTAGATGAAGCAAACTAATGCACAGCTCAGTGTATTGGAGGCTAGTGCACAACTCAGGCTCCTAGCCTTCCTCTTCAGAGTGTTTACCTCTCCATCGCTACTTCGTCAGCCGAGGCTCCACCTGATGGGTCTGAGGCTTTGCTTAGAGCTAATTGCTTTGATTTTGTTGATTAGTCCATGTTTATGTTGTTCAGTTCATTAGTTTTTTTTGTTGCTTGTGTGTATGCACGGTTTCTGAGGTTCGTAAACCAATTTTGTGAGCCTTTGGAGAACGACTAGTTTCTCCCCTTTTGTCTATATATTATTATTCTCTAAAAAAAAGATGAAGCAGACTATCGTGAGGATTACTGATCTCGTACCCAATTAGTTATTTAATACTTCTTATTTATAGAGGGGTGGGTTATTTGATCACTTAAAATCTTTTAAGGGAGGACCCTATAACTCTAACCTTAAGGGTAAGAGGAGTCCAATCATTGAATACCTAATAGGAAAATCCTATTAATTAATGGGTGCATTTGGTTCAGGTCCCTATTAAGTTTTAAAATTAGGCTGACATCCGGTCCTAAACTTATTATGAATTACATCTCTATTTTTCGAAAATTCATTAAAAAATCACGTTTCATATTTAAATTTAACACATAAACATAATAAATTTCAGGCAAAAAAACCACAAAAAAGACATCAAAAAACGAAAAAAACAGCGAAACAGCGGTAATATGAATCAAAAATGCACCTATTTGTACATAGTTGCATACGTTCATGCATATATTTCGGTGATGCATCAAACTGTAGTATAAATTCATACATGTACGCAGTTAAACTGCAATATACGCATCCTTTTATGCACATATTCAATTATGGCCTATTTTTTCAAGCATTTACATTTTTCAGGCAATGTTGCACACATATGTGCACTTATACAGAACAAATGCATACATTCATGCACATATTCAAAAGTCTTCATCCCTTTTAACTTTTTACATACATGTATGCATATACACGGAATAGTTGCATACATGTATGCAACTATTCGTAACACATGTAGCTCAGTTCAAATTTATATGCATACATGTATGCAACTATTGGTAAAAGCTGCATACATGTATGCATATATTCATCCAGATTTTAAATAGAAAACACTGGATGAATATATGCATATATGTATGCGTATTTCAGTACTTGCATAGATGTATGCAACTTTTTTTCTTCAGATTATTTCCAAGAATATTTCCAATTTTTTGAATTTTTTTGCATATAGCAGCGCATTTTTTACTTTAGAAAATACGTAACTATCAAAATAGGGACCCACTTTGAAATTGAAACATGGGGAGGATGTCGTTTGTATTTTGAAAGTTTTTAAGGATGAGTGACTAATTTTCGCTTAATTAGTACCTCTAATCCCGAAGTAGGTTACACAAAGAATTATTTCCATTCTGGTTTCTTCTTTCTGATGGGAGGTAGGCCCTACGTCCACCTAATACCTCACACTTGAAGTAAACCTTTAGAACAATTCATATTACGTAGTTAATTATCATCATGGGCTCCTATAGTTAATGATATGTCACATCATTCATACATATATCTAACTATTGGAAAGTCCAGACTTTTGTCGGATAAGGCAACTGACTTCGCATCATCAACCTACTGAGTCAATTTCTTATTTCTAATTAAAGAAGTTGCTTCTAGAATTAGAGTAAAATAAGATAAGGATGATTTCCTATAACTTCCTATCTTAGGATATTTATTTATTTCCTTATATGACTTAGCATTTACTGTGGCCATCAATTCCCCCAAATTCCCATTAAATTCCTTTCAATTCAATTTATTATTATTATGGTCACATGCCATTAATGACCCTGGCGGTCATATTTGGAACCTCAATCAATTTAATTACATAATTGTCTTGTGCCATTGATGACCCTAATGATCGTATTTCCTAAGGCAACAGATAACCCATTAAATGTCATCTATATCAGTCCCATCTAATTACCTTAATTTCAATTGTTGCAACTCCCAAACATTACTATTGTTATTAAAGTTATACTACTTCCCATATAGGCATGTGTTTTTAAGTTTATTATATAGATTTCCCTAATTAGAGTAAAAAATTAATTTTTATTTATTTTAAGTGTAACTCATTTGGCAATTATTACCTATTCATTCTTTTCCCTACAACTTCATGGTTACAATATTTATTCCTTTATTCGTAACCTTTTAATTATAGCACTTAATTCCATATTTAATGTTATCACCATAACAGTTACAATATTTGCTTCTATTTACTACGGGAAATCTTACCATTTATATTCCAATTAAAATGGAAACCACTCAAATTCAGACACGCAACATACATATATTTAATAATAGCATTGTTTATGTAGGTTTTAGACGAATAAGGCTATTAATATAATGTAATGATCTGGATTTATAGACTAGTTAAATTATTAATTTATAAGTTAATTAAAGTTGTAATAAATTGTTTAGATTATAAAATATAGTTAAGAAGTATATAATCTTATGTATACCTTTGGTAGCATTTGGTTAAGTGTTGTATATAGTTTTTAATAACATTTAAAGGGTAAATGCTACCAAAAACACCTCCTTTCTCTTTATTATAAGTGTTAAGACACTTGTAATTTTGCATGCAACATTACATGCATGAATTTCACATGTCCTACGATGTGTCATCACCTTATTAACTCATTTCAAGTATAAATGCGCCCCTTTCCTTCCCTTAAGCATTCATTCTCATCTTCTCTTATATTTCTTCTTCTTCTCCACCTTAAAATTCATGGCTTCCATGGTGAAAATCCTCCTCATCCTATATTTATAAAATATATAAATTGCTGCAAAGTCGGTAGCATCAAACAGTCAGTCCGGGATAACTGTAGTTGGTCTAGCAATAGAGGATAGTATAGTGTAACCCCAAGGTGAGAACTCGACATTTATATTTGTTCACTTTTTACGTTGTGTGAATGATTGTTGATGATATGGATGATTAGCAATTATTGCAATGTAAGCTTTAGTGATAAACGCTTATATGGACACATGTATACATAGTTATATATATACACACACATACACCCATATATGATCGTGTGATGGATGAATGGATGCTTCATGGTTGTTATTAGTGATGATATGTGCATTATACTTGTTACACACATATGTGTGGATTATATGGATATCAGACAAGTCTCGGACCAAGTTTGTGTTATAAATGAATATTTTATTCATTTAGATTTGAAAGTTGGAATGTTGTTGAAAATGGTTTTAAATAGTTAGTATAAGTACAAATGATTTTCTAAGTCATTTTAAAGCAATTTAGTAAAGTTTTTATGTGAATATATACTGTAATTAAAATAGAGTTTGTCAAAGTAAATACTGGAACGTTCAAGGATGACAAAGAGGATAGTGTCTAGGCTTGAGTTTGGAAAACATAGTTTCCTACTCTCCCTAACTGATCCGATGGACAGGATGGTTAATTCAAAATTTAATTTGAAATTTGAAATTTAATTTGAAGCTATTTGAATTTATAGTAGAATTTAGCGTATTTTTGTTAAAAACTTTAAATGCTTATAACTTTTGCAACTTAAATCAGATTCCCACGAAATGAAAAATGTTTGACTCTCATCAACAATAGCTTTCAAATGAGTGAAAGCAGATTTTAATTTCGAACTATAATTTTCAAGTTATATTTAAATTAATATTTAAAAATGTTGTTGCAAGTGCTATCCATGTTGTTGCAAGTGCTATCCATGTTGTTGCAAGTGCTATCCATTGACAATAATGATAAATGGTCATTTAATAATATGGAAAATTTGTGTAAAATCATAATTAATTATTTAAAAGTGATTTATGTCGAAATCATGAAGTTTTGGTAATATAAAAGTTATTTTCTCTAAACTAGTGAATATCAGTATTTTGAAACACTTTTGTAAGATTGTTAAAGGTATTTAACTTTATAAATCTTTCCCTAACCTTAGTAATTAATTGCTAACATGTAATAAAAGGCTTTAAATGATAATTTGAGTTTTCAAACATGGAATATGGGTTGAGACTTGATTTGATCCTATATATCCATATGGTTTTAAAGTTGCGCTTATTATTTGGAAAGACCGGGATTGGATTTATGTCTAAAAACCATTCTAAGTAATAATACGACGTTGTGGAGCAATTGAAGGCATTGAAGATGATATTGAAGACCAAGACCCTTCATATCGTAAGGATGACTTGCTGAATGTCTCGAATGGGTAGCTCCCATTTGCAGATGGATTTTGTATCAGCTAAGTGGCAAGAACCCCGAACGTATGTGAAGGAATTCCGGATTGAGGTTTTATTCAGACCCAGAACGGACTTGTATGGATTGTATGTCTGACATTGTAATTGATTGCGTAGCACTGATCTTTATTAAATATATATTTGCTTGGTGGTGGAGAATTTATTCTCTTACTTAACACCCTTCTCTAAGACGTATGAGCTTAAAGGTTACATATTGATAGAAATCAGTGATGCGTTGTGAATGGACAATGTGGCATACTTAAGTTATGTGATGAGCTATAGATGATCAATGCATGGCTTATTTAAGTGTAGCTTTGTGTATATCGTGACCTCGGCAAGACTGACACCCTGATAAATGGCCAAAACAGGAAGAAATGCAGTAGGGTTATGGGTGTAGATAAAAGGTGTACTTTGGTATGGAGCCCAGGTATTAACCTATGTGGAAAACACCTACTTTGTGGTTGTTGTTAGCGAGCGCTCGGAAAGGTCGGTAACGACCGGGAGATGACATACTCAGGCATACTCTAAGTTACCTAGTTACAGAGGTAACCCAGCCTTGTGTTGGCATGAGGAGCATCACTTTTGATACTCGGACATCCCTCTAGAGGTGTTCGAAATTCGGTTCGGTAAGGAAGTTCCTTTGCCTGGTCATTGTTGGAAACCCACTCTCCACTACGAACCCGTACGATTTTAGTTGTATACTATTATGTCAGTATAGTATATGGTATCTATGCTGGCTGAAATTAATACATTTACTTTCGAAATTGTTTTTCACACTATGCACTAATAATAATATCAAAATTGTTTCCGCGTATTAAAGCATTTTTTACTATCATAAGGAGAAACCTCGCCCATGTGTGCGTTTGCATTGTGTGTGTGTCGTGAGATCTAATGTTAGTTTCCTTTTTCAAAAAGTCATTGCGAATTTTCAATGCAAAAACAAATATGATGAGTTCTCACACCAGTCCCATGACTGACCCATAGTTGTTTTGGTTTCACACAAAACTCTAGGTGCCCATAATTTTTACACAGGCAGCTTAGTGTCAGGTTTAGTAGTAGTATTTAGAGCTTGTGTCTCGGAGCTTTTCCCTCGGTGGATCCTTTGCTTTTGTGGAGTTGTTGTTGATGTGGAGTATTAGCTATTTTCTTTGGGACATATTATTTCGTAGGCATCTGTGATCTGGAGCTATTCAGGTGAACATGAAGTTTGTTATGGGATTTACACTATTGCTCAGTTTCCGCTATTCTTTTGGTTATCGATATGTAATGTGGTAAACTCTGATGTAATCTCATGTTATATAAATGAGAAGTTGTTTATTTCATTGTGATTTATCTAATGTGTTATATCTCCAAACAGTCAGAAATCAGATACTTGAATCTTCGACATTTTGAATTTGAGAAGGTGTTAAAGTGTTGATTTTCGAGGGTCGAAATTCTGGGTCGTCACAGTTGGTATCAGAGCTTTGGTTTATACAAAGCTTTGGGGTATAACTCATTAGATAGCTCATTAGAGATGGGGTTAGCGATACCCTAGAATAAGTAAAGTCCAGTGAAATGAAAAGAGTTTAAATTGTTTCATACTCCTTAGGTACTTCGTCTGCATGTCTAATAAGCATTTTCATACTATTTTCATACAGTAGGAAATGAGCGGTAAAGGTAGACGTAGGGGAGGAAGTAGTGCCACCACCAGTGGTCGTGATACAATTAATGAAACCATGATTCGATCCCCGACTCAAACTATACTTTCGGATTTGAATAAAAGTTATATGATTCTGGGTGGGAAGCCATTTAAGGGATCCGATGATGTTATGGAAGCTCAAGACTAGAGTAAATCATGCGAGAAGATTTCCAAAGGACTTAATCGGGAAGATAACCAGAAGAGACTGGTGGCCACATGGCAACTACAGGAAGGAGCCGCTACATGATGGGAGACTATCATTCAAGGGAAATCAGAAGGTGGCTTTTCATGGAAGGATTTCAAAGAAGTTTTCAAAGAACATTACATGCCCTCAGCAGGAATTTCTTGTATATACGAAGAGTTCATAAACCTTAAGCAAGCTAATATGTCATTTGAGTGTTACCCGAATAAGTTCAATGATATTTCTCTCTTTGGACCTGAACTAATTAATACCCCGCTGTAGAAGAATGAAAAATTTATTAAGGGGATGAATCCAAAATATCACGAGAGGATGACTGTGCATGTCAAGCAATCATTTGTGGACTTAGTAGATATGGGATATAGGTATGCCACCATTGACAAATAAAAGGTACTTGAAGAGAAGGAAATCAACAACAATAATAAGGATAAAGATAAGAAGAGGAAGTCTAAAGGAAAGAAGCCGGAACAGAAGAAACCAAGAAAGGAACTCAGCAAAATCAAGTGATGAAGATTACTTGCTGCAACTGTCAGGGAAAAGGTCATTTAAAAGTTAATTGCAAGAAGCCAAAGAAGCCGAGGGGAAAGGATCAGGAAAAGGAAATGGATATGGCAAGAGTCTATATAGTAGAAGATGAACCTTCAACCTCACCAGACGTAAAAAGGAAAGGAGTATTAGAATGGAATATTTTCGTTTGTGATAAACTGGTTAGAGTATTATTCGATACAGGTGCTTCACACAGTTTTATTTCAAAGGAGACCATAGAAGAGTTAAAACTTGAACTTGAGTTTATTGACCAACCCATTTTCGTAACTAATCCGGTAGGAGGTTCCACAAATCTCAGTCTTTGATTGTAAAAAGGTCCATATTTCCTGTTCTCTTCATCAAATTCCTATTAATCTTATTGTCCTAGATTTCAACGAATTTGGAATTCTACTTGGGATGGACTGGTTAAATAAATATGATGCCTATCTAGACTGTGCAAATAGTAAAATATGGGTAAAAACAATTCTTGGGAATTTTATTGAAATATCTTGTGAGGATCCTAACCCAAAAGGAGATAATCTAATGTATACCCTGGGTTACCCTGATACTGACATAAATACTATCCCCATTGTTAGGGAATTTCCAGATGTATTTGGAGTAGTTAAAAATCTTCCTCCACATCGTGAAATTCAATTTAGGATTGACCTCGTACCTAATGCCCAACTTGTTGTCCATCCTAGCCGAAGAATGGCCCTAAGAGAAAGAGAAGAGCTAAATAAACAAGTCCAAGAACTTTTGGCAAAAGGATTTATCCGACCTAGCCGTTCAAGTTGGGGGTCGACCATGGTATTCATTGTTAAGTCTAACGGTTCCTTAAGATTGTGCGTCGACTATCAAAATCATAATAAGCAAACTCCTAAGAATAAATACCCTTCACTCCGTATAGACGACCTATTCAATCAATTAACGGTCCCCAATTTTTCTCAAAAATGGACCTAGCCACTGGTTTTCATCAGCTTAGAATCATATAGGATTGTATCCATCTAACTTCCTTTAGGGGACGCGATACCTTTTACGAATGGTTAGTAATGTCATTCGGTTTAACTAATGCCCCCGCCTACTTTGTTGATCTGATGACTAGAGTATTTCGAGAAGTATTAAATAAGTTCGTATTGGTTTTCATCGACGATATTCTCATTTACTCTAAAACTGAGGAAGAGCATGTGGAACATCTAAGAGTTGTCTTAGAAATATTAAGAAAGAATGTGCTCAAAGCGAAACTCTCGAAATGCCACTTTTGGGAAAAAGAAGTAAAATTCCTTGATCATAGCTTATCGGAGAAAGGAATTTCGGTAGACCCAAGAAAAATCTCTGCCATTTTGGATCGGAAGCAACCAAAGTCCCTAAAAGAAGTTCAGGGTTTCTTCAGATTGGCCGGCTATTACAGAAGATTTTTTTCAAGATTTTTCAAGAATAGCTTCTCCTCTTACAAAGCTAATTATGAAGAATGCCAAAGTTGTGTGGTCCCCAAAATGTGAAGAAGCCTTTCAGAAGCTAAAGGAAAGACTAACATCTGCTCCAATTCTAGCTATTATAAATGAAAGTAAATGGTTGTCAGTTTATACAGATGCATGCAAAGAAGGAGTTGGCGCAGTTTTGATGCAGGAAGGGAGAGTAATTGCCTATGCAAGCAGACAATTGAAACCACATGGAAGGAATTATCTAACCCATGACTTAGAATTGCTAACTGTAATATTTGCTTTGAAAATTTGAAGGCACTATCTTTTGGGAGAAAGGTTTGAATTGTACACTGACCATAAGCCTCTAAAGTATTTATTCACTCAGAAAGATTTGAAATTAAGATAACAGCATTGGTTGGAATATTTAGCATCAAATGGTTTGGATATTCAATATACCCCTGGGAAAGCCAACGTTGTAGCTGATGCTTTAAGTAGGATATTCACCGTCATCGTTTACTTAGTTATTGCCCCCAACTCTTATGGAAAAGATTGTCAGTAAGAAGGGAGAACTTAGATTTTTTACAAAGAATAGCTGAGAATATAAAATAAGGTAAGGATTCAAGTTTTGAAATGGATGAAAAAGGTATTTTGAGATTGAAAGGAAGAATTTGTGTCCCAAACATAAAAGAGCTTCAGAAAGAAGTATTGGACGAATGTCATAAATCTAGATTTAGCATCCATCCTGGAGTTAATAAAATGTATCGAGATGTTAAAACGTACATTCTGGTGGAGAACAATGAAGAGGTACATATCTATTATGCCAGCCATTGAGCCACATGTCAACAAATAAAGAGCAATCAGCAGAAGACAGCGGGATTACTTCAACCCTTTCCAATTCCACAATGGAAATGGGATCAAGTTTCGATGAATTTCATCGATGGTTTACATCGCGCTCGCAAAGGAAATGAAGGAATATGGGTTATTGTAAATCGCCTAATTAAAAGTGCCCATTTTATTCCAGTAAAACCCACTAGGACTGCTGCTAGTTTAGCAGAGTTATATATTAAGGAAATTGTTACGTTACATGGAATTCCGTGTAGCATCGTAAGTGATCATGACCCTATCTTCACCAGTCGTTTTTGGGAAGCTTTTCAAGATGCTTTGGGAATGAAGCTGAACTTTAGCACTGCCTATCATCCATAATCAAATGGACAAACAAAAAGAGTTAATAGGATTTTGGAAGACTTATTGCGAGCATGTGTTCTTGATTTTGGATGTTCGTAGGAAAATCATCTGCCATTGGTTGAATTTTCTTATAACAATAGTTATCAAGCTAGTATTAAGATGGCACCGTTTGAAGCACTCTATGGTCATCCATGCAAATCGCTAATATGTTGGGTTGATCTGGAAATAGACTTGTTCTTAGACCAGATATGATCAGAGAAGCGACAGAGAAAGTGGATCTCATTAAGAAGAAGCTAAAAGCGGCCTAGGATCGACAAAAGTGCTATGTTGATCGAAGGAGAAAAGCGTTAGAATTTGCAGTTGGAGATTACGTATTTTTAAAAGTATGCCCGATGAAAGGAGTTATCAGATTTGGGAAAATAGGAAAGTTAGCTCCACAGTATATTGGATCGTTTCCTATTCTGGAGAGAATTGGACCATTAGCTTATCGAATGCGGTTACCAGAATGGTTGTCTGGTGTGCATAATGTTTTCCATATATCTAATCTTAGGAAGTATGTGCATGATCCAGACCAGATTATAGAAGAAGTTGCTCAACAAGATCTGGAAATTACCCCAAGTATAGTAGTCAAAAGTGAACCCACAAAGATCATTACTCGAGATGAAAAGAGGTTAAGAATTAAGACTGTTAGGTTGGTTAAAGTACAATGGAGTGATGACCCCAAGGATTGTACCTGGGGAACGAAAGAAACTATGCGAAAATTCTATCCTGACTGTCAAGTGGATATTCCAGTCTAGCCCAACCTTCAGTACTCATTTCCTTATCTGTTTCTGTAATGACCCGCAAATCCGCAACATCAGAGTTGACTATATACATCATACGTCCAACCCAAATATCACGAAAATACGAAACATTTTTTTTTAAAAGAAAGAGGTAGAAGAAGAAACAGAAATAACAACACAGAATCTCACATCGCAGCGGAACAAAACATAATATATCATATCTTTGAAATACAAAATCTTAACTGTATATCATACACTTATCAAGTACAACACTTACAACACAGCGGAACAAAACTCTATATAACTAACGCCGAAGCCTCCTGCTCCAAACTTCTTTAGATAGATCTGAAAAATCCTGAACTACTTGACTGCCAGTACAAATTTAGGCACCCAAGAGTTTAGGTAGAACAAAACAAATAAACTCCGGGTCAGTCATGGGACTGGTATGAGTAAACAGTTTAAAACAGTTTCAGAAAACTAAATGATATCTCATAAGACCACGCCGTATAACACGGAACGGGTTTTTCCCTTATGAGAATCCAAACACTTGATTTAACCTTCAAAATCCCTTTTGAAAGGAACGATAATCTTTATATCAAAACTCTTTTGATATTATAATAGTGTCTAAATCAAGTAAATAACAATCTAGTGGAACGTTTGCATCTCACGTTCCACATATATATACAAATCATAAACCGCAAGCACGTATTGGGTATTTGATTTCCAACTATGACAAGGTATGGAACCACCTTCCGCTGGTATATCTCTAGAGGAGAATACACCGAGTTCAATAAGAACATCTTGCAACTCAGCCACACATGACCGACCACTCATTTGGCTTGAGTGTATCGAATGTATATCACCAACGATTGGGATCAGCAACCGTTTCCCGAATGGGATAGCATCGACAATAGATTTTTAGAAGTAAATGAAACTCTAGATCAGGTGATTATACACCCTAATAGGTGCGACCTACATAGCCATGCTGCTTGCCCGATTTCTGTCATTTACCGGTTGATGAGGCTAGAAGCTATGCTTTATCATCATACCAGATTCACTTCGAATGCCACATCGTCAAATCCATCAAATCACCGATTGTCGTCCTCAACAGTACATTACGTGTTAGCTAAAAGAAGTTTCCTTCTCCGCTTCCACTCTTGGTACGGTTGAAGAAATCAATGTACGTGACCTTTCTGGAAATACTCTGTCAGACATTCATCCATACACGTCACCCAAGAACAGGATGAATCGAAGGCACAATTTCTATTTATAGAAAAAGTCCTTGCACTCTACTCCGTCTTTGATTATCTTTACATAATCTGATTCGCACGCTACTGCCAATACGGAGTGGTTCTTCGGATAATAATCCAACCGGTCTCTCCATATTGACAACGATGGTCAAAACTTCGATAGTCTGTGATTTAACTATCGAATAAAAACAAGTGTTTCGATAGTCGATGATTTAACTATCGAATAAAACAAGTGTTCATCCAAACATCCAACAATCACTGAGCCTTTAATTAATATTCCATTAATTAAATCTCTTCTCTATTTCTTAATCAATATTTGTTAACCAAATATTTTCAATAACTATATTGGCCTTTTACATTATTTGGAAAACATTTCCGAATATCGCCTTCCTTTATTTTCTAACTTTAGAAAATATATGTTATTTATAATTGGAAAATATTCCAATTACTTATCTCTTTTCCGATCTCGTTTATTTCTATACTTACACTTATTTGGGTCAAAACAGATGTTGTGTAAAACATCGTTACGACAACCCAAATACTATATTCAACTAACTCCAATTCAACATTGATCTTCGAGCCTGAAATCTTACTATTTATTTGTTAATAATGAAATCAATCAAGTTGGGGTATAACTACCTCTCAGACCTTGACTGAATAACATTTATAATGTCAAAACAGATATGACTACTTACTCGAATAATCAATACCATACAACTGATTACTCACCTTTAAACACATATACACTTTCTCTTTTTATTCTGATGAGATTTTATTCCTAGTCTTCCTTTTTTATTATACAATTCTATTTCTAAGTTCGCTTCCTTATCGACTTCTATATATATCGATACGTTGATTTCTAACTATCAAATTATCTTAAAAATATTCTATCTCCTTAAATTCCCGGAAAAATTCGCCATAACCTCCTTTGTACCGGGAGCATCGGGAAAATCCCCAAACTGCCACACAGGCCTTTTCCAATCAAAAAGAAAAAGAAAAGCCAAGCGGCTTGCCGATACGGCGCATAAAATCTCATATATGAATTAAATACGTACCTTTTTGTCGGGCAATCTATTTATTTCACTTCTATACTTTATTCCAAACCTGTCTCCTGTATATTTATACCTGTCCAATCTATTTTAACTATACCAATCGTTTTAACTAAATTCGTTAATTAATTTGTTAATTAACTCTTCAGTCTATTTCACCTTCATATTTGAACATGACATGTTCAAATATATTTTAACTTGCATATTAACAAATTCTAATTATACTCATACTCTCGTTTCCTTATTGACTTCTCTATTCAAATTCTTATTCAATTCTATTTGAATTCTCTTTATTTAAACTTCATTTGAATTCTATATTCAAATTCTATAGTTTAAAGTCCATTTGAATTCTATATTCAAATTCTATTTGAATTCTCTGCATTATTTATAAACAACGTTTATAACTTCACTTAAAATCCCCCATTTATATATTTATAAACAAGGTTTATAAATTCAATTCAAATCCCACATTTTCATTTATAAACAAAGTTTATAAATTCAATTCAAATCCCATATCTTCATTTATAAACAGAGTTTATTAATTCCATTCAAATCCCATATCTAAATTTATAAACAGAGTTTATAAATTCAAATTCTATTTATAAAAATAGAATTCCCTTTTTAAATATCAAATACCCTTTTCGATATTTTTATGAATCAAGATTCAAACCCCAGGGATATTTTAAACAATCAAATCAACCAATTTTCAATCATTTGATTTTTAACGCATCATATATGAATATATATGAAATCAAACAAACAACAGATAATATATATTTTTGAGGAATCTAGTTGGATTCCTCCATCCTGTTTTTCCTGCATCCACAGACGTTAGTCAACATAGTAATACCCATCCTGCTTCGAGGCAGGATATCGCGGTATGAAGGTCATCCACTAATCATAGCGTGGGGCATATAGGGTAATCATCCGCTATGGTACCGCGGGCATCCGCTAATGATACTGCGGGAATCCAACTAATCATCAACCCAATATATATATATATATATATCCTAAATAACTAATATATATTTTAAAACAATCAAACAGCATTCAAACAAGCACAGACAATTATTTTTAACTATATAAAAATAATTCAATAAAAGGTGAGATTTACTCACCAGAGTTTTCCTTTGTCGAACATCCAATTAAAGTTCCTAATTATCTCGATTATGAATTGTCTTGAATACATCTATACCTAAAATAATTTATTTATTTCAAAAATCGATTAATCTTTCATTCATTTAAATTAACTACTATAAAATTAAATAATTTACTTCATTAATTTAAATTACCTAGAATTACTTGTGCTAATCCTTTTCCCATGCCATGTCTAGTTTTCAGCTAAACCGAACCCTTCTCCATAACCATTCTTCTCCATCGAACCAGCTTTGGTCATCACTGAAACTCCATATGACAAAATAAACACCACAATATACAAATGCTCCACCTTCATGTAGTCAGTCTGCCGCCATTCCTCCCTTTACTCACGCACTCCACTTGACAGTAACCCAAAACTCCACAGCCGACCACCATTTCATCCCCTCCAGTACATCGCAGCAAGTCCGCAACCCCAAGCCATCACAAATCAGTGTTTCCCCCCTTTACCCATGTCCTGCTCCCTCAAGAACCTACTGCCGACTTCCCCTGACACCACAGTAACCTCATCATTCACTGCCGATCAAATCAGTGACCTCCCGTCCATCCATCGAACACCACATCAACTGTCGCACCTTTCAGATGCTAAAACCCCAGTCAAAACACAGTATCAGATATGTTGTTGAAACCCGAACTACCGATTGCCAGGGGAGATTTCAGGTCACCGCACCATCGCCAGTAGCAAACTAGCCTCCCACGCGCCTCTAGCCATCGTCCGTGCTAGTGAAATCGAGCTCGACGCCCTCCAACTCTAGTATCGAAGAACCCTAGCTCGACGGAAAAATAAGCAGTGGCCATTTTTATTGAATCGAACAAAAAAGAAAAAGAACGAGATGGAAATCAAAGGGGAAAAGGAATGGGGTCAGTGCGATTTTATAACAGAAGAGTGCGGCCTTATCATTGAACAACGAGGCAATTTTCTGTGGAGTGTAAGAGGAAACGTGCCATTACTTTTCTTCATTGGTTTAATTAGTGGTGAGGAGAGGAACACCTACTGTTTAAATTTTGTGGTTAAGAAATGAACTACTCGGCCTGTTTGATTTTGCCTTGATGTTTTGTTTTCTGCCCACAAAATTCTGATATTTTATTTTATTCTGGACCAGTGTCCTTTAATTAAAATATTGCGAACTCCTTTCTGAACCCAACAACTGTCCATTCTAGGTTAAACCCACTATTCTGAACCCGCTGAGATAAGTGTCGAAGTCCAGTTCGATCATCCAGAACATATATTTATTTTAAATTGATATAAATCAAATTTTAAAACAATAAATTCTGCGATAATAAATTAATATTATTATTCTAACTCAACTGAATTTCGTATTGACTATTTGAACCGACTTTAATTCAGTTTTAAACTTGAATTCATTTTACTTCGTATTACGATAATTTAATCTATTCGATATTAAATCGAAATTGATTATTAAATTGATAACTCAAATATAAAATTCCACTTATATTATCCACCCAATATTTAAATTAAATATTAAATATTCAAAAATTGACCCATAAGGATCCGGGTCATTACAATCTTCCCCACTTAAAATAATTTCGTCCTCGAAATTGCTAAGGTAGGAAAAGTGCTACAAACCCATTTATCTTTTCAAAACTTATTTATGTTGATACTCAACATTTCAAACTTCCTTGCATAACTCTCTTTCGAATAGATCCCTATTCGATAACTCCTCCCTTCGAATAACTATATTCGATAATCTCTCTATCAAATAACTAGATTCGAAAACCTTTCTTTGAATCAACTATATTCGATTTACCCTATTCAATTTACTCTTATCAATTAACTCTATTGGATTTAACTTTTTTCGATTAACTCCATCGAATAACTAAATTCGATAACTCCTTCGAATAACCAATATTCTATAACTCACTTCGATTAAACTAATCGATAACTCTTTCCGGTTAAACTATAATCGATAACTCATTTCGATTAACAAATAATCGATAACTCCTTCCGAATAACCAAAAATTGATAATTCCTTTCGAATAAACTATATTCGATAACTCCTTTAACTTTATTCGCTTGACTCTAGATCGCAGCGATCACAATGGTTATGCCTGATTCCCTCAGGAAACATCCGACCGCCCTAGGCTATCTGCAGCCCTGCGAATTACGCTACCAGTCGTATGAAATGGCAACTTATCCTGAGTAACTATGGTTGACTAACTCTATCTCAATAACTATATTCGATCAACTTTAATTGAATAACTAACATTCAATTAAATCCTAATTCGATTAACTATGTTCAATTTACTCTATCTGGTTAACTCTTAATTTGAATAACAAATCTTCGATAAATTCTAATTGAATGACTAACTGATTAACTCTAACTGGTTAATTCTAACTCAAATCAATTTATTCTAACTCTAATCGACTTATCCTATTCGAATAACTCCTATTGGAAAATGTTTATTCATTTATAAAGATTTACTTTTAGTAACGGTTCTTCACTTTATAATTGTTCTCTTTAATAATGTTACTTCACTTATACAAGTGTTGTGTACCCCTTCTATTTTAAACTATCGGCTTTAAAAACCAATATCTCTCCTCTATATAAGTTCAGACATATATATTCCATTTATCGAATGATAAATATTTAATTTAATTTATAAACTGTTATTTATAAATTAAATCTTTTCTATTTATCTGTTAAAAACAGATTTCCATTTTCTATTCATCTTCTAAATATTCCTTTGATTAAATTCTATTTATTTAACAAATAAATATCTCATTTATAACATTCTATTTATTTTCTATAAATAAATATTTCCATTTAATCTATTTGTAAATGTTTTTACAAATATTTCCTGTTCAAATTCTATTTGCAAATGTTTTTACAAATATTTCTCCTTCTATTTGTTTGCACATAACTTCCTTTGTATTTGTGTTACAAATATATTTCCTTTTTAACTCTTTTGGTTTTTCCTTTATTCACACCCAATCCATATTTCATTCACATTGATTTTACTCAATTTATTTATTTCGATCCATTTAACTTACTTAAGTTAAATTTAATTTCAATCATTCAAATTCCCATTAACTAGTTGCTAATTAACCGTTTTGCCTATTTCACCCTTTTTATTTGAATATAACTTGTTCAAATATATGTCAGCTTAATTATAACTAATCTAATTATATTTTCAACTCGAGTTATATATTCGATTTCGAATATAAATTCTCAATCTCTTTCACTTATCCAAAAACCCAATTTCGATTCAAATTTCCTTTAACTAATTATTCTCCAATTTAGTTAATTCTATTTAACCATTTAAAATATGATTTTTGTCTTAAAAATCATTTCACTTACTTCACTGGAGTTCATATTTATTTTATATCTCCAGTCTGGATTTTTCTAATGCCAAATTCGGATTTTATTTCCTAAAAATCCTTTTATTTATTTAATTTAAACCATTATGGTTTTATAATGGTTCCGGCGCTGCTTTTCTAAAAATTTGATTTTGACATAACTCAAAATCTATACGACGAAATCCAGATTTTTCTCTTTCATTAGAAAACTATTGTTCAACCGGTCCCGACGATTCTTGTTTCAAAGAATTCCGACTTCAATTGAGTTCTGTATATTAAATTGAAGTTCGAATCGCCAATTTACGAACTGCCGCGCTACGGCGAGCTTGTTTTAATTATATTTATAAATATAAACATTTTAACTTTGTTTATAATAAATTCAACTCCATTCTGATATATTTTTAATATGTATCAAATCCATTCCAATATAATATTCCTGATCTATTTCTCTTCAAATATTCAAGTCCTCTACATTTACAATATTCAAATTCCATTTGAATTTCTTTATCTTCAAACTCTATATTACTTCCTTCTATTCAATTTCTATTTGAATTTCTTCATTTCAATTCCTTATCTTCAAATTCTATTTGAATTTCTTATCTTCAATTTCTATTTGAAATCCTTTATTCAAATTCCATTTAAAATCCTTTATTCAATTTCTATTTAAATTCCTTTATTCAAATTCCTATTTGAAATCCTTTGAATTTAAATTCTATTTTAACTCCTTTGAATTCAAATTCTATTTAATTTCACTTTGAATTCAAATTCTATTTAAACTCCTTTTATTTAAAATTCTATTTCAAACTTTATATTTTCTTTTAAATTCAAATATTCAACCTCCACTTTATATTCTCTTTAAATTCTATTTAACCAAATTCCATTTGAATTCTAATATTCAAATCTCTATTTGTCTTTTCCTTATTCAAATCCATTTGAATTCCTTTGAATTCAAATTCCATTTCAATTTTTTTCTTATACAATTTCTATTTGAATTTTCTTTATTCAAATCCTATTTAAATTTCTATGTTCAAATTCTATATTTGAATTCCCTTTATATTTGCAATATTCAAATTCCATTTGAATTTCTTTATTCAAACTCATTTGAATTCCTTTGAATTCAAATTCTATCTCACTTCTATTTGAATTATATATATATATATTCAAATTCCTTTATTTTACTTCTATTTGAAATCTATATTCCAATTCCCATTTCACTTCTATTTGAAATCTATATTTCAATTCCCATTTCAAAATTCCTTTGAAGTAATATAAATATATACATATAATTATCTATCTCAAATTCAAAACATTTGAATTTTCAAACAACTTGTTTTCTTTTCGAACAAATTTCCATCAAAAACTTTTCTAAGGCAGCAATTCATCACTTAGAAACTCGAAAATGAACACTGATGATGTTGCGACCATCATCAGAATTATTTCCCAGCTACTGAATGAGTTCAGTACTATATTTCTTTCAAACTCCATTTAGAAAAAAATATTTTCCAAACTCCCAGGATTTTAAATTCTGAATTCTGGTTGGAATTCAATTTCAATTTATCTCATTTGTATTTGATTTCATATACAAATTCCATTGGTTATATATATATATAACTATTTCAGTTTTAATATCTCATTAGATTATAATCCTAACAATCAACTCTACTTAAAAACAATATCGTGTCCAATCTTCTGTTCAAGTGTTTATAAACTCCTATCGACATCGTGGCGTCCCACGATTCGACCAAAATTCATAATTCACTCAACAGACTAGTCAACACAATATAAAACAGTTTTTATATCAAATAACAAATACGCTCTCTCGTATATATATGCACTCAACTCATTCTAGAATACTACTGATCCTATCTCTAATGGGCACATTCCAACAAGCCTAGGTATTCGCTCAACCTAAGCTCTGATACCAAGTGTAATGACCCACAAATCCGCAACATCAGAGTTGACTATATACATCATACGTCCAACCCAAATATCACGAAAATACGAAACATTTTTTTTAAAAGAAAGAGGTAGAAGAAGAAACAGAAATAACAAAACAGAATCTCACATCGCAGTGGAACAAAACATAATATATCATATCTTTGAAATACAAAATCTTAACTGTATATCATACACTTATCAGAGTACAACACTTACAACACAGTGGAACAAAACTCTATATAACTAACGCTGAAGCCTCCTGCTCCAAGCTTCTTTAGATAGATCTGAAAAATCCTGAACTACTTGACTGCCCGTACAAATTTAGGCACCCAAGAGTTTAGGTAGAACAAAACAAATAAACTCCGGGTCAGTCATGGGACTGGTATGAGTAAACAGTTTAAAACAGTTTCAGAAAACTAAATGACATCTCATAAGACCACGCCGTATAACACGGAACGGGTTTTTCCCTTACGAGAATCCAAACACTTGATTTAACCTTCAAAATCCCTTTTGAAAGGAACGATAATCTTTATATCAAAACTCTTTTGATATTATAATAGTGTCTAAATCAAGTAAATAACAATCTAGTGGAACGTTTGCATCTCACGTTCCACATATATATACAAATCATAAACCGCAAGCACGTATTGGGTATTTGATTTCCAACTATGACAAGGTATGGAACCACCTTCCGCTGGTATATCTCTAGAGGAGAATACACCGAGTTCAACAAGAACATCTTGCAACTCAGCCACACATGACCGACCACTCATTTGGCTTGAGTGTATCGAATGTATATCACCAACGATTGGGATCAGCAACCGTTTCCCGAATGGGACAGCATCGACAATAGATTTTTAGAAGTAAATGAAACTCTAGATCAGGTGATTATACACCCTAATAGGTGCGACCTACATAGCCATGCTGCTTGCCCGATTTCTGTCATTTACCGGTTGATGAGGCTAGAAGCTACGCTTTATCATCATACCAGATTCACTTCGAATGCCACATCGTCAAATCCATCAAATCACCGATTGTCGTCCTCAACAGTACATTACGTGTTAGCTAAAAGAAGTTTCCTTCTCCGCTTCCACTCTTGGTACGGTTGAAGAAATCAATGTACGTGACCTTTCTGGAAATACTCTGTCAGACATTCATCCATACACGTCACCCAAGAACAGGATGAATCGAAGGCACAATTTCTATTAATAGAAAAAGTCCTTGCACTCTATTCCATCTTCGATTATCTTTACATAATCTGATTCGCACGCTACTGCCAATACGGAGTGGTTCTTCGGATAATAATCCAACCGGTCTCTCCATATTGACAACGATGGTCAAAACTTCGATAGTCTGTGATTTAACTATCGAATAAAAACAAGTGTTTCGATAGTCGATGATTTAACTATCGAATAAAACAAGTGTTCATCCAAACATCCAACAATCACTGAGCCTTTAATTAATATTCCATTAATTAAATCTCTTCTCTATTTCTTTATCAATATTTGTTAACCAAATATTTTCAATAACTATATTGGCCTTTTACGTTATTTGGAAAACATTTCCGAATATCGCCTTCCTTTATTTTCTAACTTTAGAAAATATATGTTATTTATAATTGGAAAATATTCCAATTACTTATCTCTTTTCCGATCTCGTTTATTTCTATACCTACACTTATTTGGGTCAAAACAGATGTTGTGTAAAACATCGTTACGACAACCCAAATACTATATTCAACTAACTCTTATTCAACATTGATCTTCGAGCCTGAAATCTTACTATTTATTAGTTAATAATGAAATCAATCAAGTTGGGGTATAATTACCTCTCAGACCTTGACTGAATAACATTTATAACGTCAAAACAGATATGACTACTTACTCGAATAATCAATACCATACAACTGATTATTCACCTTTAAACACATATACACTTTCTCTTTTTATTCTGATGAGATTTTATTCCTAGTCTTCCTTTTTTATTATACAATTCTATTTCTAAGTTCGCTTCCTTATCGACTTCTATATATATATATCGATACGTTGATTTCTAACTATCAAATTATCTTAAAAATATTCTATCTCCTTAAATTCCCGGAAAAATTCGCCATAACCTCCTTTGTACCGGGAGCATCGGGAAAATCCCCAAACTGCCACACAAGCCTTTTCCAATCAAAAAGAAAAAGAAAAGCCAAGCGGCTTGCCGATACGGCGCATAAAATCTCATATATGAATTAAATACGTACCTTTTTGTCGGGCAATCTATTTATTTCACTTCTATACTTTATTCCAAACCTGTCTCCTGTATATTTATACCTGTCCAATCTATTTTAACTATACCAATCATTTTAACTAAATTCGTTAATTAATTTGTTAATTAACTCTTCAGTCTATTTCACCTTCATATTTGAACACGACATGTTCAAATATATTTTAACTTGCATATTAACAAATTCTAATTATACTCATACTCTCGTTTCCTTGTTGACTTCTCTATTCAAATTCTTATTCAATTCTATTTGAATTCTCTTTATTTAAATTTCATTTGAATTCTATATTCAAATTCTATAGTTTAAAGTCCATTTGAATTCTATATTCAAATTCTATTTGAATTCTCTGCATTATTTATAAACAACGTTTATAACTTCACTTAAAATCCCCCATTTATATATTTATAAACAAGGTTTATAAATTCAATTCAAATCCCACATTTTCATTTATAAACAAAGTTTATAAATTCAATTCAAATCCCATATCTTCATTTATAAACAGAGTTTATAAATTCCATTCAAATCCCATATCTAAATTTATAAACAGAGTTTATAAATTCAAATTCTATTTATAAAAATAGAATTCCCTTTTTAAATATCAAATACCCTTTTCGATATTTTTATGAATCAATATTCAAACCCCAGGGATATTTTAAACAATCAAATCAACCAATTTTCAATCATTTGATTTTTAACGCATCATATATGAATATATATGAAATCAAACAAACAACAGATAATATATATTTTTGAGGAATCTAGTTGGATTCCTCCAACCTGTTTTTCCTGCATCCACAGACGTTAGTCAACATAGTAATACCCATCCTGCTTCGAGGCAGGATATCGCGGTATGAAGGTCATCCACTAATCATAGCGTGGGGCGTATAGGGTAATCATCCGCTATGGTACCGCGGGCATCCGCTAATGATACTGCGGGAATCCAACCAATCATCAACCCAATATATATATATATATATATATCCTAAATAACTAATATATATTTTAAAACAATCAAACAACATTCAAACAAGCACAGAAAATTATTTTTAACTATATAAAAATAATTCAATAAAAGAAGAGATTTACTCACCAGAGTTTTCCTTTGTCGAACATCCAATTAAAATTCCCAATTATCTCGATTATGAATTGTCTTGAATACATCTATACCTAAAATAATTTATTTATTTCAAAAATCGATTAATCTTTCATTCATTTAAATTAACTACTATAAAATTAAATAATTTACTTCATTAATTTAAATTACCTAGAATTACTTGTGCTAATCCTTTTCCCATGCCATGTCTAGTTTTCAGCTAAACCGAACCCTTCTCCATAACCATTCTTCTCCATTGAACCGGCTTTGGTCATCACTGAAACTCCATATGACAAAATAAACACCACAATATACAAATGCTCCACCTTCATGTAGTCAGTCTGCCGCCATTCCTCCCTTTACTCACGCACTCCACTTGACAGTAACCCAAAACTCCACAGCCGACCACCATTTCATCCCCTCCAGTACATCGCAGCAAGTCCGCAACCCCAAGCCATCACAAATCAGTGTTTCCCCCCTTTACCCATGTCCTGCTCCCTCAAGAACCTACTGTCGACTTCCCCTGACACCACAGTAACCTCATCATTCACTGCCGATCAAATCAGTGACCTCCCGTCCATCCATCGAACACCACACCAACTGTCGCACCTTTCAGATGCTAAAACCCCAGTCAAAATACAGTATCAGATATGTTGTTGAAACCTGAACTACCGATTGCCAGGGGAGATTTCAGGTCACCGCACCATCGCCAGTAGCAAACTAGCCTCCCACGCGCCTCTAGCCATCGTCCGTGCTAGTGAAATCGAGCTCGACGCCCTCCAACTCCAGTATCGAAGAACCCTAGCTCGACGGAAAAATAAGCAGTGGCCATTTTTATTGAATCGAACAAAAAAGAAAAAGAACGAGATGGAAATCAAAGGGGAAAAGGAATGGGGTCAGTGCGATTTTATAACAGAAGAGTGCGGCCTTATCATTAAACAACGAGGCCAATTTTCTGTGGAGTGTAAGAGGAAACGTGCCATTACTTTTCTTCATTGGTTTAATTAGTGGTGAGGAGAGGAACACCTACTGTTTAAATTTTGTGGTTAAGAAATGAACTACTCGGCCTGTTTGATTTTGCCTTGATGTTTTGTTTTCTGCCCACAAAATTCTGATATATTATTTTATTCTGGACCAGTGTCCTTTAATTAAAATATTGCGAACTCCTTTCTGAACCCAACAACTGTCCATTCTAGGTTAAACTCACTATTCTGAACCCGCTGAGATAAGTGTCGAAGTCCAGTTCGATCATCCAGAACATATATTTATTTTAAATTGATATAAATCAAATTTTAAAACAATAAATTCTGCGATAATATATTAATATTATTATTCTAACTCAACTGAATTTCGTATTGACTATTTGAACCGACTTTAATTCAGTTTTAAACTTGAATTCATTTTACTTCGTATTACGATAATTTAATCTATTCGATATTAAATCGAAATTGATTATTAAATTGATAACTCAAATATAAAATTCCACTTATATTATCCACCCAATATTTAAATTAAATATTCAAAAATTGACCCATAAGGATCCGGGTCATTACTGTTTCCTTTTAGTTGTTACATCTTATTTTATTTCTATCTTATGCAATTTCGGGGACGAAATTATTTTAAGGGGGGTGAATGTAATGATCTGGAATTTTGGACTAGTTAAATGATTAGTTTATAAGTTAATTAAAGTTGTGTTTAGATTATAAAATATAGGTAATAAGTATATAATCTTATATATATATATACCTTTGGTAGCATTTGGTTAAGTGTTGTATTTAGTTTTTAATAACATTTAAAGGGAAAATGCTATGAAAAACACCTCCTTTCTCTTTATTACAAGTGTTAACACACTTGTAATTTTGCATGCAACATTACATGCATGAATTACACATGTCCTACGAGGTGTCATCACCTTATTAACTCATTTCAAGTATAAATACACCCCTTTCCTTCCCTTAAGCATTAATTCTCATCTTCTCTTCCATTTCTTCTTCTTCTCCACATTAAAATCCATGGCTTCCATGGTGAAAATCCTCCTCTTCCTCCATTTATAAAATATATAAACTGCTGCAAAGTCGACAGCGTCAAACAATCAGTCCGGGATAACTGTAGTGGATCTAGCAGCCTAGTAATAGAGGACAACATAGTGGAACCCTAAGGTTTGAACTCGACATTTGTATTTGTTCACTTTTTACGTTGTGTGAACGATTGTTAATGATATGGATGATTAGTAATTATTGCAATGTAAGCGTTTAGTGACAAACGCTTGACACATGTATACACTGTTATATATATATATATATATATATACACACACACACCCATATATGATCATGTGATGGATGAATGGATGCTTCATGGTTGTTATTAGTGATGTTATGTGCATTATACTTGTTACACACACATGTATGGGTTATACGGATATCAGACAAGTCTCGGACCCAGTTTGTGTTATAAATGAATATTTTATTCATTCAGATTTGAAAGTTGGAATGTTGTTGAAAATGGTTTTAAATAGTTAGTATAAGTACAAATGATTTTCTAAGCCATTTTAAAGAAATTTAGTAAAGTTTTTTATGTGAATATATATTGTAATTAAAATAGAGTTTGTCAAAATAAAATACCAGAACGTTCTAGGATGACAGAGAGGATTGTGTCTAGGCTTGAGTTTGAGAAATATAGTTTCCTTCTCTCCCTGGTTATCCCTAACTGATCCGACGGACAGGATGGTTAATTCAAAATTTAATTTGAAGCTATTTGAATTTATAGTAGAATTTAGCGTATTTTTGTTAAAAAAATTAAATGCTTATAACTTTTGCAATTTAAATCAGATTCCCACGAAATGAAAAGCGTTTGATTCTCATCAACAAGAGATTTCAAATGAGTGAAAGCAGATTTATTTTCAACCTATAATTTTCAAGTTACATTTAAATTAATATTTAAAAACGTTGCTGTAAGTGCTATCCATTGACTATAATGATAAATGGTCATTTAAAAATATGGAAAATTTGTGTAAAATCATAATTAATTATTTGAAAGTGATTTATGTTAGAATCATGAAGTTATGGTAATATAAAAGATATTTTCCCTAAACTAGTGAATATCAGTATTTTGAAACACTTTTGTAAGATTGTTAAAGGCATTTAACTTTATAAATCTTTCCCTAACCTTAGTAATTAAATGCTAACATGTAATAAAAGGCTTTAAATGATAATTTGAGTTTCCAAACATGGAATATGGATTGAGACTTGATTTGGTCCTATATATCCGCATGGTTTTAAAGTTGTGCTTATTATTTCGAAAGACTGGGATTGGATTTATGTCTAAAAACCATTCCAAGTAATAGTACGGCGTTGTGGAGCAATTGAAGGCATTGAAGATGATATTGAAGACCGGGACCCTTCATATCGTAAGGACGACTTGCTAAATGTCTCGAATGGGTAGCTCCTATTTGCAGATGGATTTTATATCAACTAAATGGCAAGAGGCCCGAGCGTATGTGAAGGAATTCCGGATTGAGGTTTTATTCAGACCTAGAACGGACTTGTATGGATTGTGTGTCTGACGTTGTAATTGACTGCGTAACACTGATCTTTATTAAATATATATCTGCTTGGTGGCGGAGAATTTATTCTCTTGCTTAACACCCTTCTCTAAGACATATAAGCTTAGATGTTATATATTAATAGAAATCAGTGATGCGTTGTGAATGGACAATGTGGCATACTTAAGTTATGTGATGAGCTATGGATGATCAAAGCATGGCTTATTTAAGTGTAGCTTTGTATATATCGTGACCTCGGCAAGCCTCACACCCCGGTAAATGGCCAAAACATGAAGAAATGCAGTAGGATTATGGTTGTGTTGTATCTTTCTAGATAAAAGGTGTATTATGGTATGAAGCCCAGGTATTAACATATGTGGAAAACATCTACTTTGTGGTTGTTATTGGCGAGCGCTCGGAAAGGTCGGTAATGACCGAGAGATGACATACTCAAGAGTACTCTAAGTTACCTAGTTACAGAGGTAACCAGACCTTGTGTTGGCATGAGGAGCATCATTGTTGATCCTCGGGCATCCATCTATAGGTTTTCAAAATTCGGTTCGATAAGGAAGTTCCTTTGCCTGGTCATTGTTGGAAACCTAATCTCTACTACGAACCCGTACGATTTTAGTTGTATACTATTATGTCAGTATAGTATATGGTACCTATGCTGGCTAAGATTAATACATTTACTTTCGAAATTGTTTTTCACACTATGCAATAATAATAATATCAAAATCATTTCCGCATATTAAAGCATTTTCGACTATCGTAAGGAGAAACCTCGCCCATATGTGTGTTTGCATTGTGTGTGTGTGTGTGTGCCGCGAGACCTTATGTTAGTTTCAATTTTCAAAAAGTCATTGCAAATTTTCAATGCAAAAACAAGTATGATGAGTTCTCACACCAGTCCCATGACTGACCCGGAGTTGTTTTGGTTTCACACAAAAATCTGGGTGCCCATAATTTTTATACGGGCAGCCTAGTGTCAGGTTTAGTAGCAGTATTTCGAGCTTGTGTCTCGGAGCTTTTCCCTCAGTGGATCCTTTGCTTTTGTGGAGTTGTTGTTGCTGTGGAGTATTAGCTATTTTCTTTGGGACTTATTATTTCGTGGGCATCTGTGATCTGGTGCTATTCATATGAAGATGAAGTTTATTATGGGATTTACATTGTTACTCGGTTTCCGCTGTTCTTTTGGTTATGGATATGTAATGTGGTAAACTCTGATATAATCTCATGTTATATAAATAAGAAGTTGTTTATTTCATTGTGATTTATCTAAGTTGTTTATTTCATTATTCCATACTCCTTCTTCTTTAATCATTTCTCATCAAATCCATGGCAAACCCTATTCACAATATAAGTGAGAATCGTGATGATTCTTTGAATTCTTTCAAGAAAACTCTCTCCATGGTACTACGTAATCAATGCAAAGTAGAGTTAATCCAAATGAGGATGGTTAAACATCAAGAAAAACATTTTGATGTGATTCGTTGGGATATTTCTTCTCATTTCAGTGAAAACAATGAAACATCACATAACACTAAAGAAGAGTGGAATGATATTCAGAAGAACCCAATTATTAGACAAGATGAATGGGTCGAAGTTCCAAGAAATGTTTAATTATTTGGTATGATTTGTTTAAGTAATCTAAAAACATATGGTGTGGTGGGCTTTGGATCCTATTATTTGAAACTTGTTTATATTATGACGTACAATGTGATTTGATTTGGTTTGTATATGTATATGTATATGTGTATATATATATATATATATATCAAACAAACATATGTAATAATAATACTTGGATTGGTTTGTATTTAATCATCATATTAGGTATTATTTTTAATTTGAATAGATTAAGGGAGTATTCTACATAGAAATATTTAATAGATTAAGGGGGAGTATTTTTAAGTTCTAATCGGGAAGTCATACATTTTAGGGGGAGTACATTTTGGATTTCTTTTTGATAATGCCAAAGGGGGAGAAATTATAAAATATAGGCATAGTTTGTAGGATTCTTACAACCAGGGGGAGTATAGAAGGAACATCATCAAACAAGTATATACAAGTATGATATTTTATAAACTAAGGTGGTTGTCATCATCAAAAAGGGGGAGATTATTGGAGAATGGAGCTTTGATGACAACAACCTTATTTCAATTATCATTGATTATAAAATATATACTAATACTTTTTGTAAAGAATATATATATATATTTATATGTGCGTGTGTATGCAGGAATTATATACAGGAAATATTACTGAAGACTGTACAGTTATAAGGTAATAGAGATTCAAAGACCAGAGAAATTTCAAGACTCGTGAGTAATCAAGATTTCAAGAGTCCAAGATTAATATAGTTACAGAGTCTAGATTTTGTAAGACTCTAAATAGCACTCCAGGTTCAAATTCAAATTCAAATTTTCAAATTCTAATTCAAATTTTCAAATTCAAATTTTCAAATTTTGATTTTCAATTCTATCCTCAATCCTCTCTATTTTATTTTTCTGTTTGTTCCTATTTTTGTTCTTCTTTGTTTTTCAAACTTAAGTTTTTTATATACTTGATATTTATACTTTATATAGTTTAAAATCTTATAATTTTATAAATATATTTATATAGTTTAAATTTATGTTTTCATATGTTTTTCTATCATATAATATTAATTTACAACATTAGAATTTTACTCAAGAATTTCCAGAATTATTTTTATATCAGAACACTTGAAAAATGCTTTAAAATTTTAATTTTCAAAGGAGTATGTTGACATAACAAAAACTCCATATTGACATATAACTGTCACTTTTTCCAATTTTAAAAGGAAGTGTCTTTTCACTATTTGAAATGATTCAAAACCGTTGCAACCTTTCATATTCTATAAAAAGGGGTTAAAACCGAATTTTTTACTATCTCTTCTTCTCTAACTTCATCCTCTCTCTCCATCATTATTCTTAATCATTTTTATGATTCTTACACTTATACTCTGCCGAATTCAATTTTGTTTTGATAAAACTTCTTCTCTCTACACTCTCTACTCTCTGAATCAAGTGCTATTGAAGAGTTATAGGGTTGTTATGTAATTTCTTGAGTTGAATATACCTTGTTTGTAAGTCAAAGAGGAATCGGTATATCCTTGTAGCCGAGAAATCAAGGAATAGGAGTCAGTGTCTCCTTATTGAGCCGTGAAATCATGGAGGATGAATTTGACTATTGAAAATAGTAATAAAACTCTGCGCAACCAGCGTTGTGCAGGACTGGACGTAGGAGTAATCCGAACTAGTATAAAATCTGGTGTGTTCTTTTCTTTTCTGCATTTTTATTTCTGTTTATTTTGCATTTGTATTTGAATCTGTGTCTGTGATTGTGTTTGTGGTGTTAGATTCATCTCGTAGTTAACATTAGACTTAAATTCTATTTAGATTCTTACAAACACTATTCACCTTCCCCCCTCTAGTGTTTGCTTTGCCTTAACGATCCATTCCGCAGTCCCTAACATAAATAAGTTGTGAGTAATGTTCCATTTACCTTCTCTACATCTAAAAAATACAACATTGCCAATTCATCCCGTATTATTAATTTATTAATGTCAAAGCCTACCATCAAAAATCCATCTCCTAAACCACCAGATATTCTCATTGTCAGCAACCCCTTTAATGTGTTTGATAAACTTGCTAAAACTTTTGCTAGTTCCAGTTCTAATGTTGATATACATTATATATCCCCTGTGCATGAAGAGGTACCTTGTGCTGACATGCACAATCCTACTTGTGCCATACAATCAAATAAACATCCTATCCCTTTCTGATGTGCCTCTCCATATAACTCACTCTCCTTACCAAATCACATTTTTGGTGACATCAACAATTTTGCATCATCCTCAGCATCTCCTACATAGATCCCACTGTCATCCGCCTATTCATTGCCAAAAATTCCAAAATCTCCCACCTTTCAAATTCCAAGGAATAGAGTTGTTAAACGCAGTGGAGAACCTCCAAAGAAAATCTCATCCTATGCTCTTGACCTTGGAACTTCCATTGAATATACCATTGAACAATGTGTTCTTTCCTTGCCTTTACACCAAACTACCAAAAATTCCGCCTCCGATGTTAAAACCAGAGTTGACACCTCCTTATCCTCTTAATGATAGAAAAAATAGCATTCTGAAATATTAGGAGTGCAGATCCCGTTGCTAAACAACTTGAAATTGGTCATCGTATCCCCTTTAATAATATTCACCTTATGGCTATTGCTGAAACCAAATTGAATCATATCACTGCATCAAAAGTTGTTCAAAACATCAAACCAAACTGGAACTCTATTCATAATCTATCTCAAGGCCCTTTTGGCAGATTGCTTATCATTTAGAACCCTACTTCTTTCACTCTGAACCCCATTTCTGGTCATAGACAATCATTCACCATGAAATTACTCATATATAAACAAACTCTTCCTTTTTATTAACTGTTGTTTATGCTGAGGACTGTGTAGCATTCAGACAACCATTCCTTGATATTCTTTTTTTGCAAGGCTGACCGGTTTTTATAGTGATCCGTAACACTCTTTTGTTTATTCCAAAATAAAAAATACATGAAAAAATCAGGTGATACGCATTGTACATATCAGCTATTCTACCTTCCAAGCTATGAAGTAGAAAACACAACCACAAAGCCTACCTTATGACATAATCTTCATACCTAGAATATGACATAAAACATCTCATGCCTTTAACATGAACAAAAGAAGTAAAAAAGCACTGTCGCTTCAACCCTTATCATCATCGAGCCCTCTTAATAGCTTGATTTTCTTACTCCTTGTTAAAGATGTGCAACCAAGCTTACGTCCAGAAGTCGAGACCTCTATAGGCGTATTAATGATAGGATCAGGTGGTGCTTTATAGCCAGAAGGAGGCGGGATGTTTCCGATGGGTTTGCTTTACTTTACACTTTGTCTTTGTTGTTTGTGACAGGGGATGCTTTTCCTGTGGATGGTGGCATTGCTTTGAAACTTTCATTTGGACTTCCAGAACTGGTATAAGCTTTATTGGTGATTGAGTTTAGGAAGCCAAGTTTAAGGGCAGATGGCGTCCGCTTGGAAGAGCTCTCTCCAGACGGCATTAGACCCGGTTTATTTCTTTCAACTGCGAACATCTCCATCGAGTTGTAATTGTTAATCATAATATCCATCAACTTCTTTTTTTTTCGCTGCATACGAAAGCATCCAGCTTACCCTCATTAATTTCTGTTCGAAGACTCTCAATAAATTCACGGACTCCTTTCTCATTGTTTCCTGTTGAGGCTCTGGATTTAGATTTAGGGGTCTTCTTCTTCATCTTATCATTCTCAATACAATCGAAGTTTCCTTGAAGGAAGGAATCAAGTCGCATTTCATCAGCTTTTGCAGTAGATCCGACATCATTGCCTAAGTTGAGGTTGTTTCCTACTGCGCTAACAACAGCGTCCTTGCACATCACAACGTCATCTTTGCACGACACATCAACCACAGTAATAACTTCCTAAGTATCAGACAACACCTCATTAACAGAGTTGCCTCTAACATGTGAACCCCCTTCACTATTATTAGGCTTGCTTGAACACGCATTAATTAGTGTAGCAGCATTTACATTCATACCTGCATGGGATGGAAAAGCACGAGATAAAAGTTCACTGACTTGCATAATCTCCCCTTCCTCACATTCTTCCACTTCCACATTATCCATTCCTTCTTTCTACATATTGTTAAGTGCTGAATACATATTTTTTTCCAAAACACCAACACACAATTTCTCTGATCCCTTATCCATACTAGTGCTAGTTCTAGTACCAGTTATATTTTTTCTTTTACCAATTGCCAATCGGAAGTGGCTCTGTGATTTGTGCCAGCACTAACGTTACCTCTAACCTGTCGAATTTCGCCATTTTTTCCCTCAGACACTATCTTCTTTTCTTTGCTAGTGTTACCTTTGTTTGATACCTCTCTGAACCTTTCACAATTGCGGGTAGTGTGTCCAAAGCAGTTACAGTTCACGCAAATCTCCGGCCTCCATAAGTATGTAACATACACTGTTTGTTCGGTGTTGTCCGGAAGCAAAGCAGGGAACTCATAAGGCAACTCGTCATGTGGGGTAACTTCGACCATACATTTGGCATATTCTAGACGATCAAGCTTCCCAGTAGAGAGGTCCTGCATAAAAATTTCTCATACTCTCATTGCTAGCCACGAAATTCCTTGCTTAGACAAACAGTATAACGGTAAATTCGTGAGTTTGATCCACACAGGGACTGAAGTAATAGACTTATTCAAATCTCCTAAACTAGATGACCAAGGCCAAACTATAAACAGTTCGTTCAGAATCAACAGACGATCCGATTGCAGAATCCTTTCCCTATCCTCAAGTCTTTCAATGTAGAAAAAGAAAACCCTCCCTGTAGATCTTATTTTAATACCACCAGACGGGTTCCATTTCTTCTTCAGGTGCAAGGAGACCACTGAATACGATAAAGGTCGGTTAAGGAAATGGCCTACCAAATAACTGTTCCACTGCAGATCAGCTGCTTTGAAGAGATCAGCAGATGGTTGCAAGGCTTTTCCTTTGAAGACTAGCTTCATAGGAGGAGTAGAATACGATCCTGCATTTCTTGGCTTGGATTCAAAGCGGGAAGTCCATTTCATCTTCGAGGAGCTTGCGGCTGAACTAGGGATAGCGGATGAGAAAAGGGAGGGCAGATTAGGAAACGACAATGGCTTCATTGGAAGAGGATAGGGAGGAGAAGGTGTGGCTGAACTTAGGTTAGAGGTAAAGCCAGGGGTGGGTGGGTTTGGGAACGGAGGCAGATCTGGAGGAGGTGGAGTGGGAGGAGGGGGCGTGGGTTGAAGCTGCGACACTAGGTGGAGGTTAATCTGCGATGGAGGGAGGCGGGCAGAGAGGAAAGACGCCATTTATTAAGAAATAATTTGATTTTATTAAGAAATAATTTTATTGCCTACCTTGATATTCTTCCTATCCCTCAACCAACTTCCCATCGTTGGATTTGTTTTGGTGATTGGAACTGCATGCAACATTCATCTGATGAACTTGGGGGTACTTCACTTACATACATGCAAACCAGACCTCTTAATAGTTCAATTTATGATTCCAATCTCATACCAATCCCATCCGCTGGAGCTGAATACACATGGAACAACTCTTTTAGAAATGCAATAAGAACCTTTTGCAAACTTGACCGATCCAACATGAATTTCTCTGTTTAGACTCATAGCCTTCCTTTTGCTCCTTTATTCCTCCTCCATCTTTATATGACCATTCTCCTCTGGCTCTGGATTGGGGCAATAATACTATGAGAAAACATTCCTTTTTTTTCATTTTTTTAACAACTGGACAGAACATCCAAATTTTTTAACTATTGTGTCTAACTGTTGGAACTCTCAAGTACATGGTAACCCAATGTTTATTGTGCAAGAAAAGCTTAAACGCTTGAAGAATACTCTGAAGTTCTGGTCAAAAGATAATTATGGGGATGGTATTAGTTTTTCTACATCTATCAGAGATAAATTATTTTAGGTTCAAGTTGTTGTTCAAAGCTGTCATGATGCTACTGATATGAATCTCCTCTCAACTCAAGAAATTCGGTTGTCCTCTGATTTGTCTAAGGCAATCATTGAAAAAGCTAAAATGGCTAAAGAAAATGTAACAGTAAGTGGAATATTTTTTGTGACAAAAATACCTCGGCATTCTACAATACATTGAAGATTAGGCAATCTGCTTCATCTATCAATTCAATTTTGGATTTTAATGGCATATTATGTGATGGTACTGATGTTGTTCAAGGTTCTTTCCTTCAATATTTTTCTTCTTTACTGGGTAATTCATCAACCACTTCTATCCACTTGGACTCTTTTCCTCACATTACTTTTCCTTCAATTACTGATGTACTGAAGTTTGAGTTGATTAAGGAAATTACCGATGATGACATCAAAAAATCTGTTTTTTTTTTCATGAAAACTTCTAGCTCACCAGGCCCTGATGGATTTAATGCCCATTTTTTTAAATGTTGTTGGTTAGTTATTGGCGGGTATGTAATTAAAGCTATTAAATTTTTTTCCTGCATAGTAAGATGTTAGGGGGGAATAAATGCAACAAGACTAGCTTTGATTCCAAAAACTGACATGCCTAGTACTGTAACCCAATTCCGACCTATTGCTTGCTGTAATGTGTTATACAAGTGTATTTCAAAAATCTTAGCTCGTAGAATGAAGGTTGCACTTGCTGGTATTATATCTCCAAACCAAAGTGCCTTCTTATCTGAAAGAAGTATTGCAGATAATATTTTACTTGCAACTAAATCGATGAAGGGTTACAATGGAGCCTCTATATCCCCTAGATGTGTTTTGAAATTAGATATACAAAAAGCCTATGATATTGTTCGTTCAGAAACTATTATTTATATCCTCTTCAGAATGAATTTTCCAATTCCATTTCTCTGCTGGTTATATACTTGTATTTCTACTGTTCATATTTCCCTTAGTGTTAATGGATCATCATTTGAATATTTTAAAGCAAGGGGATCCCATTTCCCCTTACCTTTTTGTTTGTGTTATGGAGTTATTCACAATTTTATCCTCCACTGCTTTTATAACCAAGCACATTGACCACCATCCTTACTGTAAAAGGTCTAATATATATCCTCGCTGTTATTTGTTGATGACCTACTTCTCTTCACTAAGCCAAACTCAAAATTTGTCATTGTTATTCTAGATGTTCTTGAATCTTTTAAATCCCCATCCGGGTTGACTATTAATAAAACCAAATCCAAAATAAAATTGGGCGGATGGGGGGGGGGTTTCTCATGAAACAAAATCATTCATGTATGCTCTTTTCGATCTGTCTCCAATGTAGGATGATGAGCAGTATCTTGGTGCTCCATTATGTTCATCCAGATTGTCGGCTTCTTAGTGTTTACCACTTGTTGAAAGTATCATTTCCGGATAGCTAGCTGGCATGCTTCTAAATTTTCAATGGATGGTAGGTTAGTTATTGTAAAATCAGTGGCTATCTCAATGTCCATCTATTATGCCAGAATCTTTATATTGCCATGCAAGATTATTGATATGATTAACTCTGCTTTGAGCCACTTCTTATGGCATGGTAATCCATTCTCAAAGAAACTAATCCATGTGTCCTTCAAGAAAGTGTGCTACTCTTATTCTAATAGAGGACTCGGAGTTCTAAATTTACATGCTTGTAATAGGGCTGCATTGTCTACCAGGATTGATAAGCTTTATAATTATGGTTCAAACATATGGGCATCTTGGTGCAGGCTCAATCTAGTTAAGGATAAGCATTTCTGGATCATGGAAATACCTCTTGATTGTAGTTGGTCATGGAGGAACATGTTGAAGCATAAGGATAAGTTATTTCCTATGTTTCAATGTGGCTTGAAATATTTACAAAGAGTTTCTTTTTAATTTGATTCGTTGTGTGCTTTAGGAATTATTCTTGCTGATATTGTTGACATTAACAATAGGTTCATGTCAGGTATTAGTGAAGCGGCAAAAGTGGTTAATATGTGTGTTAATGGTATGATCTCTCTTCCTCGTTGCAGTTCCAGTCTTATTAGAACTTTTTGGGCTAATCTTTTAAGTATTCCCTTGCCAACTGCTACCATTCATGCAATATGGAATGCAAACGCTCACGGTATTGGTGGAGTGTATGATGCTTTAGTGCTGAATCCGATCACTTTTCCTAAGCATTCGAGGTTATGGATGTCGAACTCTTTGCCTAGAGAAAATGTTTTCAAGTGGAGAATTTTTACGAATGGTGTTCACACTAGAAAAAGGTTAAAGGAGCTTGGAATTGTTTTGGATGATGCTTGTGTTTTTTATGGATTACATTTAGAAAGAGTAAGGCATTTATACTTTGAATGTGAGTACACTGGTTTTGTTTGGACGCATGTGCTTCAACATTTTGGTCTTTATGTCCCTTGTACTGATTCACAGAAGAGTGGTATCTCATATCCAAATTTACAAGATGGAAGATTATTAACTGGTGTCTACTTTTGAAAGTTTTGAAGAAAACATTACGTCATTTATGGATGGAGAGGAACATTAAGGTGTCTAGTGGTATTTCTACTCTTAAACATGTAATGGTCCTTTTTATTATTCGATGTATATGTTGATCTTGTATTGATCCTTGTACTATTTATTATTTTTTAATAAAGATGGTAGGAGTCGTTCAACCCGGCTTGCTATGCAAAAAAAAGAATAGGAATTTCTAGAAAAATATATTTTAAAGTTAATAGTTTAGTTAAGAAATATCATATTTAAATCGATTTTCTTAAAAAAATTAGAAATGAATTATAAGAGCGTATATTTTACTAAATTTATTTTTTGTAACAAAGTTGAAAATATTTTAATAATAGAAAATACTGTACTGATTCGACAGAAGGCAGTATATAAAAGAGAAGTGAAGTAAAGTACAATCGAGATATGATAGTGTGGTGTGTAAAACCTTTAGTCCAAAAAGGGTTTATTTTTTATTTTAGTTTGGAACCCCTTGGATGCAACTAATGCGTAGATGGAAAGTGTAGCGAAGCATTATCGAAATTTGACAGAAGTATGGTAAGTGTGAAACCTTTAATCCCAAAAGGCTTTACACTGACATATGTATGTGTTATCATAATCACTAACATATATTTTTGAATTAGGAAAAATGTTAGATTATTATGTCATCGCTATATGCAGTCGTTGTATGCATAACCTTGCTAACTCTCCACCTTTATTTCAACCCAACCCTTTCGAAAAACCTGTTCCCACTCACACCTTTATCAACAAATTTGTCACCCCTCCTTGACTAAATTCAAACATAATGCCAAAAACAACAAAACAAAAACCTGGTCATCTCTTTTACGATCATACTCCATCTCCTACAACGTATAAGTCTCATCCCAGACTTCCTATGTTTTTGAACCATGACTTCATTGTACATGACACCTCCTCTTCATTTGCCAATGCATCCACTACCCTTAGCACCACTCTTTTGGGGTCAACCTCTAGAACTATTGAATCTTTCATTGACTTCTCATTTTTGGAATCTATCCCCGGATATAAAGAATTGAAGAACCCTGTTGCTAGGCGTATGAAAGTCGAGATGGTGAGTGCTCAAAAGTTCTCTCAATGATACAATCTCTTAGTTTTTGGGAATGTTAGGGTACTCCCGTGTCTCTAATTTTAGCCAAGGCAATAAATGCGACTGGATAAATCTGGTCAAGACATCTGGGTATGAGGATAGGAATTCAAGTTATTGTTATTATGGGTTTAAGACAAATTTGAGGCTTATCTATAAGGAAGCGTATGCTAATATTTTTAACTAATTTGAGAGTGAAAATAATGAGCATTCTTATTGATCTTGCTCATTAAGGTGAAGCTTGGACTTCTGCATGCTTCATTTTATTTTGATATTAGATTATTTATCTTCTCCCTTGATCTGTTTTGGCTTTCTATGGTTTATATTTGTTTTTTTTTCCTCTTTTGCGTTCTCTAGTGTGTATTGATACAACATGTTCCTCTGTAACTCTCTTTGTATGTGTAGACTGCTTTATCTAACATGTTTTGTGTTATTCCCTTTGTAAAAAAATTGATGTGTCAATAAAATGGTTGAGAATCATTCAACCCGTTGGTCGTGCTAAAAAATTAATATCACTGCTTCTACAGTGTAGTATTGATGTATATTATCGTAGAAATTACATTTAACGAAAATATAATATTTGTAACATTTCTCTTAAGATACTGAATTTTGCAATATTAATTTAAACAAAACCTTATAACATCCAATTAAGAGTTTAATATATATACATACACCTTCTAAAATAAGGGTCATCTCTTTTAGAGAATACTAATATGTTTTCGACAACAATCTATGCATATGTACAAAGAAGTTAAACAATATAGGCCTTACAACGTAATATGATTAATAAAAATCAAATCTACTAACCTCTTATTTTTGTACTCACTTAAATTTCAAGTTTAAGTTATATTGCATTTATCAATTAGAAAGCAATAGAGAAAATAACTATAACATTGAAATGAAGTTAGACATTTTATCATACAAAACTTATAAAATGACTATGTATACTTTTGCATAATTTGAAATAAATAAAGGAGATAAAAAATTTAAACTAACTTAAATATGTAAACTGAATTCTTCTAGGTCTACTTTGCAAATAACGAATGCTCCTTTCTTAGGCTAAATTAAAATGATTTAATTTAAGAAGTGCTTGAAATTTCATACAACATAAGATGATTTTAGTATAATATAATATCTACAGAACTATTTGGTCAATACAATATGTAATTGTGAATATGTAGGTAACATATAACTCATTTTGATATTTTGAAACCCCTTGAATGCAACTTTATTGCTTCATGTGATGGTTTGTTTATCTCTTTAACTTCTATAAGAACTACAATTTTATTGTTACAAATTGTTTCTATAAAGCTTTCGACTTCTAATTTATGAATTACTTTAGTTTCTTTGTTTGTTGAAATTCAAGTTCTTGCAATGTGTACGTATCATGTTTATTAATATATGACGGACTTCTGGTTCTCAAACTTTCTTGCAAACTTCTAGTTTAGAAGATTTTACTTTTTGCTTATAAAAAAATTTCCTAATAGGATTCCAAACTAATGAACTATATCCGAAATTCTCTTCAATTGATGTTATTGTAATATATATATATATATATATATATATATATATATATATATATATATATATATATAGAGAGAGAGAGAGAGAGAGAGAAATAATAATGCTGATTATGCTAAATATCAAGTGTCATTTTTGTAATCTTAAAGGTATGCAAAGTCTATAAATAGAGAGCTTGTTTACATTGCATTGTGTATCTGAATCAATATGAAATAAAGCGTCTTCTCTTTTTAATATCTTATGTTCTTATTTTATAACACTCACACTATTTTACTTCCAAAAAAAATCCAAAATTATTTATAAGTCTTCCATAGTTTAGTATCAAACTTTTACCTCAAAATTTATACATTTAAGTTAATTTCATAATCCATTACTTAAATTAATTGTTAAATTCAGCTGATTAATCTTTACTGATAAACAAAAAACTAGAAAATTTCAATATGTATGCTATGTGCACATCAATATGTTGGTTGAAATAATCATTTAGATGCAAATACATACAAAGTGCGCAACATAAATTGTATACGTTTGTTTACTGAGTAAATGAATTTATCATACATTGCACTATAAAATTCTACTGAATTCAAATATCATGTTTTTTACAATTACATTTGAATTTTCATATACTATGTGTATGGCTTACTTAAAACATCTTCCTATAGTAAATCGTTTATCTACATGGGGAATCAACACAACTTGTGTTTGATGTGTAGAAAATGTGATGAGGATCATGAACACTTATTTAACACATATGAATCGCTACTTATTTGTGAAAGCTGCTTGCAACCTTATCCATCTTGAAGCATTCAAGATCAATTCATAGATCTGCTTTCCAAGCATCATTCGAGCTCGATTAAAAGGGATTTGACTTTCATTACTTCAATTACTGAATTGACCCGAACTTCCCCGGTCTTCGAAGAGAAGAGAAAGAGCAGATTGCTTTGAGGACAAGACAGACCAGAACACAACCATAAGAACATTTCATTGCTTATTACAACAATTTACATCAAAGTACAAGAATATACAGAGTATGAACAAATAATATACATTCGACAAATATCAAAGATTTAAATTACATTTAAATACATAGCAGCGGAAAAATAATACAAAACACTACTGAAAGAAATACACGGATATAGAGCTTTCCGAGTATAATTCCAGCTGTAAACCAGGATCCTATAAGAATAAATCTGCAAAACCAAAACTCCTAGATACCCATGTGGAAAATAGGGGCACCCATAGTTTAGGTTAAAACAATAAACTCCAGGTCAGTCATGTGACTGGTGTGAGAACTAAAACAGCTATTAATCTTTATTTTTAAAGTTAGGTAAATCAAGGGACCATGCCGTATAACACGAAACGGATTTCCTCCCAAGAATACCAGTACATAAAACAAACAGCGCAATGCTAAATAAAGAACAATGAAGCTATTATAAGACCCATGTCCCATCACACAATGCAACGCAAGCTGGAGGATAGGGTTTTACCTTATAATAGCCAAATAATGCTTGATACGCAAAATTTAATCTTTTATTATTACTATAAGTGAAGAAATCAACTTCAAATATAAATGTATCGATCATAGGCGGCATGAGCGCCCCATCCCACTATGTCGCCATATATAGGATTACAACTAAAATCCGTGATTTCATGTTGGAAATTTGGATTCCATCATGAGTCTATGCAAGGGACGTACTCCTTTCCGCTTCGAGGACACTCTAGCAAATGTCTCGGGACTACACACTCTGGGTAACCCCTGGATCCTGCAATGTCGGTCCACTCAAAGTGCAAAAGTGGATTGGTTATACCTGAACACACGTTTCTCGGTCCTAAAGGACCCATTCATCAGCTCCGTACTAACAGATATATCCGAGGCGCCTCGCATTCTAACAATCACATAGGAAAAATATATATAAATGTCAGGGCGTGTAAAACCCCGACACCACCCATAGCTAGACAGAAACGTCATGCACTCACTGCATTCCCTTATCCCGTTTTTAACTCTTACCGAGGTGTGAGGCTCGCGAATTAACGCTATACACAAAGCGGCGCTATATTAAAGCTATGCTTTGATCATCAACCACAAGACTCTACTTTTCAACAAAAGCCTTGATCATTGCATCTCAGCATGCCACACAGGCAATTCATGTCATGCGACTGATATCTATCGATATATAACCTCTGAGCGCGTACGTCTCAGAGAAGGGCGTTAAGAAAGAGAATAAATTCTCCGCCGCCAAACAAATATATATTTAATAGAAATCAATCAACACAAAATAAAATCCAATGTCAGGCACACAATCCATATACAAGTTCATTCTGGGTCTGAACGAAACCGGAGGCACCTTATTCCTCGTCCCATATGTCCAATACAGGAGAGAGGCCCTCGCATATCCGTCAATCTCCAAGTACGTCTGGACGATCACCACTTATTACCTCGTCTTGGGTGCACAGCCCAATCAAGACATCAGTAATCATCCAAACGATGTGAAGACCTCTGGACTTCAACCACCGTCTTCTTCATCGACTTATCGTCGAATCAGTTATTCAGAATGGGTACAAACCCGGCCTTTACAAACAACCAGCGTATATAATAAACAAGTGCTATAAAAACATGACATATGCCTCATTCCAATTCTGGATATTCTTTTATTCAAATATTCATATACTTTGGGAAGGGTTCCCATTAATTTTATTAAAGATAAATTCTTTAAATTTATTCTTTAATCTTCCTTTGGATGCAATTCAAACCATGTTACGGTTTTCCAAACTAGTCGGGATTAGCGCACCTTACCGAAGTAATCATTTGTTTAATTTCTCAATCCCAACCTATTCATCCCAAGGAGCAAAATTGGTAATACTCCATAACTAACACCACGGTATTATCGGTAAAATTAATTACCATTTCCCATTCAAATCTAATTAAAGATTTCACTATCGCTAGGAGCAAAACTGGCGATACTTCATTCTCGATCATTTCCCAAATTTGATAATTTATATTATCACATTCCCTTTTTCAATCTATTTAAAGATTCATTAAAAATCCACTTAGTTTTAATCTTTCCAAAAATCAATATTAATGATTATTTAACTTTGGAAATACAAATATGTCGCATCGACAATCTACACCGTACTATTGATTTCTGCTGATATATAACCTCTAAGCTCGTACATCTCAGAGAAGGGTGTTAAGCAAGAGAATAAATTCTCCGCCACCAAACAGATATATATTTAGCAGAGATCAACCATACAGTTCGAAATACAATGACAGACATGTAATCCTGCCTTTAACTAGGTTAAAGAACTAATGTCATTTAAAACACGGTTCACGATAAACCCAAATGACATTCCATTAATTATGGAATCTTCACGAAAAAACAAATCAATATATAATCGATATCAATTTCCGTATCCGACTAATAATATAAATGGAATAATGGCAAAGCCTTTTAAATTCCATATGTATTAACAGTCTTCCTCCACAGAAGTTCACTTCGATTATTATCAATCGAATTCCATTCAATTCCAATTTAATATATTAAATTTGAAAACGTTTCTTTGGAAAATTCCTGTTAAATCTTAATAAAAAGATTTATAAATTCCAAATCACATTTCACTGTAAATCGGGTTACAGAACGAATGTCGTTAAAAACACAGTTCACAATAAATGCAATTCACATTCCATTTTCAGCTCCAATTAAATGTTAATTAATTGGTAATTCTACTTTAAATCTTAATTAAAAGATTTATTCTTTTCACAATGGGTTTAAGAACAATGTCATTTAAAACACAGTTCACGACAAACCCAAAATCACATCAGTCTCTAACCGTAAATTAGTAAGAGAACAATTCCCTAAGTACTAATCCCGAGGGCTGAAACCAACATCAGATCAATACCCAGTAAACCATTCAACTGGCTAATGTCCAGTCAGTTTCTAATTTTCTAAACTCCATTGGTTTTAAGAACAGTACTATTAAAGATACCATTCACGACAAACCAAAAATCCAATTTGATATTAAATACAAGGCTCTGAATAGAAAATATATCAGTTATATTCAATATCAAATTCTGAAACCAACAAATATCGTATTGGAATAACGATATATATACCTTCCAAATTCCTCCACAATATCTGTATAATCATGGAATCCAATATTGAAATATTCCGAAGATAATTTCGATTTAAATCCGTTTCAATTCATATATTGGAAATGCCGGTTATTTTTAAAACTATTTCAAATCCAATATAATTATTTAAAAATATTGGATTATAATTCTAGTTCATAACTAGTTCATTTCGATAAAATATAGTTTTATCTTTTCAAATATGGAATTTTTCATCCCAATTCTTTCCACATCATTTATTATGATTTTACACAAATTATTGATATTTTTAATAATTTTATTAAGGCCCGTATAGTCGATTTCCATAAACGGTCATCAAACTGCACATGCAACGACCTTTTCCAAATTTGATTTGACATGATTCCAAATCCAACCGTTAGATTTCAAATCTCTTATATTCTTTGAAATCTCTTTTCGATACGAACCCATCGGTTCCTGTTTTAGGAGAATCCGACGGCCAAATCTCCCGTAATGTCCGTTCGAATTCAATGGTCGAAATTCGCGCACTGCCACGATGAGACGCGTTCTATTCAGGCCATCATATATATACATATATATATATATATAATATTTCGTCGATTTCCATTTAAAACGTATTTTATAAATCGTTTTAAAAACGGTTTCAACTTCATATTCAATGTTAAGTCAAAATTGAATATTCCATATCATTAACATACAAATGATAACATTTTCGAACATCAGATTTTGAAATTACTTCATTTTCGATATTCACTATAAAAATGAATAAAATCGATATAAATATCGTTCGCGTCAAAATGGCGCATATCTAATCAACACGGCTATATAATTTAAATATATTCATGTCCATCCCAAATCGGACATCAAAATCAGATTTTGATCTTTTACTGAATATTATTTTAAAATATTCACTATTTTAAAATATTCTTTGTTTTATAATATTCATTCTTTCTGAATTGGAATCAGACACAGCCAATTACCATATAATGTTGATTATATGGATTTCATACAATACATGTACATAACAACAAGGATAAACATCAACCATCATCCATAGTGCATTCTACACTATATAAGCATTAAATATAAATATTTAATGCCTACCACAGCCTGTCAACCAAACGATTGCCATACCACTAAACAATTGGGATTAGTGTACGTCAAATATCATCCCAACACCTGTGTGGGGTTTCAATCAACAAACACTGAATATTATTTGTGCAGTTGAGCAATGTGTAAAATTTGTCGTCCTAATCCATATCTGTCAAATAGGTGTACATAAACAAATCGTCTGATTTGTAAATGAATATTTATTTTATTCATATACGCATTAAAAATTATATTTTTAACGATAAATTATTTTATTCTACACACGAATATTTATATAGTCCATTTCACACCACAATCAATTTTCACAACACAATCAAACAAGTCGTCTATGGTCTGTGGACGACGGGGAGTAATTCATATATGCAGTTATAAAATAAATAACTGAACAGAAAATTTTAGTGTGGAGTACTCACCTTTAGTTTCCACTCCTCCATTCTTTAGCAGACGATGGTTTAGATTTATTTCCAATGCATTGCGTTCTTCACCGTGCTTCCAACGCAGTCTGTTTCATGCATTTGTATTTAAAATCAGATTTTTAAAAATGCTACTACATATATAAAAATCACATTTTTATAACGCTAGGTATAGAAAAGATTATATTTTTGTAATTCAGTTTTCTATTTCAAAATCATATTTTTACTTCGCCACTTCATATATAAAAATCGGATTTTTATCGCTACTTCATATATATAAAAATCGAATTTTTATATAGCTAAAAATTGTATTTCGACTTCGCTATGATATTATAAAAATCATATTTTTTATCACTCTTCACTTATATAAAATTATAATTTTTATATAATTAAAAAAATCTAACCTTTGTTTAATTAAAAATCAAATCTCTTTTTTTTCTTATCGTATAGAAAATCAAATCTTTATAGCATTAAAAATCATACTTTCTATATTTTAAAAATCAAATCCCTTTGAAAGTAAAAATCAGATTTTGTTTTTTATTCGAGAAATTAAAATAAAACTGATTAAAAACATTAAATAACAAAAATAAATAAGAAGGAAGCTTACTGGCATTGGAGGGGGCAAGAATGGGTGGCGCGGTGGTGGGGTGTGGTCGAAGGCAGTGGGCGGTGGCTCACATTGGTGGCGGTGGTGGGTTTTGGATAGAAAAGGGGAAGAGAGAGGACAGGGGCAGAACAAGAGGGGTCGTGGTCGGAGGGGGTTTGCAGCGACGGCTTCGACGGCCGGGGGGAAGCGCGGGGCGGCGCGATGGACGGGGCGACGCGGATCCGGAGGGCGTCGGGTTAGTTTAGGGCTTCAGTGATTTTTTTTACTGTAAAGTGTCGGGGAGAGAGAAAGAGAAGAGGGGTGGGTGTTTAAATAAATAATTATATATTAATTTAATTTAATTTTCCAAAAAAAAGTGTCGTTCTCATCCGAACTCCGATTAAACCCAACGAACATCGTCCCTAGCCAATTACCCCCATTCCGAACACAATGGGATATGTTCTGCAGGCCAATTCGACTGTTATAATCAGTTTTACTTTAAATTAAAATATATATTTAATTTAAACATACATTTCGATTTACTGGGGCCACATACGAACCCCAAAAATTCCAGAAAAATTATTTCTAGCTTCGTATTGAAGAAACAGTCCTAAAAACAAATTTCATCAAATTTGAAAACCGTTTGAAAAATGGCCATTTTTCAGTCGATTAAATTCAAACTGAAATTACCAAACACGTTTAAATTCACCACGCTCACATATTGATTCCAAAAATTATGAAAATTGGAATCAAGCAATAATCTGACATTCCTGATTCAACAAAAGTGGTCTCGTCGAAATCGGAGGTCGTTTGCAAAATCGCTATTTTTCAGGGCTATATTTTCATAGCGACTATTCTGAATTTTCAACTGGACATAACTTTTTATTCCCGCTATGAAATTACAATTTTTCGGATTTGTTGGAAAGATATTTTCAAACAGATTCAAATACTTCTAGTTCAGCTAAAATTCGGTTTATTTTGAATCCTGTACATTCATTTGAAATTTGAAATCGAATTTTCAAACTACCGCGCTATTCCCAATTCCTTTTATAATTAAAATAAATATTTATATTCTAACTTCGATTTATATAAATATTTCTGTTCTAATTCTATTCAGAATGAATTTCTCGTCGTTATTATTTAAAATAATTCATTTTAAATATTCAAAATTCATTAAAATTGCCAAAATAAAAATTTTAAATTGGTTCTGATTTTCCTGGTTGTTACAATCTCCCCCACTTAAAATCTTTTCGTCCTCGAAAAGGATCGGAGCTGAAAGTTGTTTTACTAATCAACTCAACTTTCAGTTTGGCTTCAATTCTTCAACTTTTCAGTTTCTAAGAATTTTCCAATTTTTCAAAAATTTGGCTAACAACCTAAATTTTTGAATTTTTTTGCCATAACCTCTTTTGTACGGGGAGCACCGAGAAAATCCCCAAATCGCCACACAGGCCCTCTCATCTCAAAAAGAAAAAGAAAAAGTCAAGCGGCTAGCAATCGGCTCATAAAATCATCCAAAGCCAATAAATTAGTAAACATGTACCTATTTGTCGGGCATACAATTTTATTCCTCTTCTCTAGCCTCCTTGCAATAACCTGTTCACATATATATATATATATATATATATATATATGTATGTACATGCATGCAATTTCAAACAATTTTCAAGTCAGTTCAGTATTCGACACAATTTGGCTAAATTTCCCTTTCATTCATGCATTGGTTTTATTAGTTAACGAATAATCATACAACACAACCAACAATTTATTAGTTGATTAGCTTTTCAAGCAGATAATTTTCTATATATACATGAAAATAATATTTTATGTGTCAAATCACAACAATAAATCCTATCTAGTTTTGGTTCTCACACCAGTCAATTGGAAACATATAGAAATCCCACTTTCGAAACTCGAACACAAATTCTGATGATGTCCGGACATCACCAGAACTATCCCCGAGCGACTAGAGTGTGATTCTATATCTACCAAGTATATTTGAAGCTTTGAATACACGTTAATTACGCGTATATTCAAAGTCTCCATATACTCGATTGCCCAAATCAATCTAAAATAAAATATTCAAATACGTATGAAATGGTTTAAATTTTGAAAAAAAAATTGTTTTCATCTTTATTTGAAAAACAACACTCTTCCGACTCATTCTCGGATACTACCGATCCCATCTCTAACAAGTCATTCCCATTGGATATTACTAATCCAATCTCTGATGAATTCTTTCATTTGGTTCTAATGTGCCTTGTTCTCCGAGCTCTGTAAACCAAAGCTCTGATACCAACTAAAACGACCCGAACTTCCCCGGTCTCCGAAGAGAAGAGAAAGAACAGATTGTTTTGAAGACAAGACAGATCACAACACAACGAGAAGAACATTTCATTGCTTATTACAACAATTTACATCAGAGTACAAGAATATACAGAGTATGAACAAATAATATACATTCAACAAATATCAAAGATTTAAATTACATTTAAATACATAGAAGCGGAAAAATAATACAAAACACAACTGAAAGAAATACACGGATACAGAGCTTTCCGAGTATAATTCCAGCTGTAAACCAGGATCCTGTAAGAATAAATCTGCAAAACCAAAACTCCTAGCTGCCTGTGTGGAAAATAGGGGCACCCAAAGTTTTGGTTAAAACAATAAACTCTAGGTCATTCATGTGACTGGTGTGAGAACTAAAACAGTTATTAATCTTTATTTTTAAATTTAGGTAAATCAAGGGACCACGCCGTATAACATGGAACGAGTTTCCTCCCAAGAATACCAGTACATAAAACAAATAGCGCAATGCTAAATAAAGAACAATGAAGCTATTATAAGACCCAGATCCCATCACACAATGCAAAGCAAGCCGGAGGATAGGGTTTTACCTTATAATAAAAAAATAATGCTTGATATGCGAAATTTAATCTTTTATTAATACTATAAGTGGAGAAATCAACTTCAAATATAAATGTATCAATCATAGACGGCATGAGCGCCCCATCCCAATATGTCGCCATATATAGGGTTACAACTAAAATCCGTGATTTCATATTGGAAATTTGGATTCCATCATGAGTCTAGGCAAGGGACGCACTCCTTTCCGCTTCGAGACACTCTAGCAAATGTCTTGGGACTACACACTCTGGGTAACCCTTGGATCCTGCCATGCCGGTCCACTCAAAGTGCAAAAGTGGATTGCTTATACCTGAACACACGTTTCTCGGTCTTAAAGGACCCATCCATCGGCTCCAAATAATCGATATATCCGAGGCGTCTCGCATTCCAACAACGACATAGGTAAAATATATAAATGCCAGGGCGTGTAAAACCCCGATACCACCCATAGCTAGACAGAAATGTCATGCACTCACTGCGTTCCCTTATCCCGTTTTTGACTCATACTGAGGTGTGAGGCTCGTGAATTAACGTATACACAAAGCGGGCGATATTAAAGCTATGCTTTGATCATCAACCACAAGACTTTGCTTTTCAACAAAAGCCTTGATCTTTGCATCTCAGCATGCCACACAGGCAACTCATGCCGTGCGACTGATATCTATCGATGTATAACCTTTGAGCTCGTACGTCTCTGAGAAGGGCGTTTAGCAAGAGAATAAATTCTCTGCCACCAAACAGATATTTATTTAATAAAAATCAATCAACACAGAATAAAATCCAACGTCAGGCACACAATCCATTTACAAGTTCGTTCTGGGTCTGAACGAAACCGGAGGCACCTTATTCCTCGTCCCATATGTCCAATACAAGAGAGAGGCCCTCGGATATCCATCGATCTCTAAGTACGTCTGGACGATCACCACTTATTGCCTTGTCTTGGGTGTACAACCCAATCAGGACATCAATAATCATCCAAACGATGTGAAGACCTTCGGTCTTCAACCACCGTCTTCATCATCGACCTATCGTCGAATTAGTTATTCATAATGGGTATAAACCTGGCCTTTCCGAATAATTCGCATATATAATAAACAAGTGCTATAAAAACACGACATACGCCTCATTCCAATTCTGAGTATTCTTTTATTCAAATATTCATATACTTTGGGAAAGGTTCCCATTAATTTTATCAAAGGTAAATTCTTTAAATTTATTCTTTAATCTTCCTTTGGATGTCAATTCAAACCATGTTACGGTTTTCCAAACTAGTCGGGATTAGAGCACCTTACTTAAGTAATCATTTGTTTAATTCCCCATCCCAACCTGTTCATCCCAAGAAGAAAAACTGGTAGTACTCCATAACTAACACCACGGTCTTATCGGTAAAATTAATTACCATTTCCCGTTCAAATCTAATTAAAGATTTAACTATCACTAGGAGCAAAACTGGCGATACTCCATTCTCGATCATTTCCCAAATTTGATAATTTAAATTATCACATTCCCTTTTTCAATCTATTTAAAGATTCATTAAAACTCCACTTAGTTTTAATCTTCCCAAAAATCAATATTAATGATTATTTAACTTTGGAAACACAAACATGTCGCATCAACAATCTACACCGTACTATTGATTTCTGCCGATATATAACCTCTAAGCTCGTACGTCTCAAAGAAGGGTGTTAAGCAAGAGAATAAATTCTCTGCCACCAAATAGATATATATTTAGCAGAGATCAACCATACAATTCAAAATACAATGACAGACATGTAATCCTGCCTTTAACTGGGTTAAAGAACTTATGTCATTTAAAACACAGTTCACGATAAACCCAAATCACATTCCATTATTTTGGAATCTTCACGGAAAAACAGATCAATATATAATCGATATCAATTTCCGTATCCGGCTAATAATATAAATGGAATAATGGCAAAGCCTTTTAAATTCCGTATGTATTAACAGTCTTCCTCTACAGAAGTTCACTTCAATTATTATCAATCGAATTCCATTCAATTTCAATTTAATATATTAATTTAGAAAACGTTACTTTGGAAAATTCCCGTTAAATCTTAATAAAAAGATTTATAAATTCCAAATCACATTTCACTGTAAATCGGGTTAAAGAACGAATGTCGTTAAAAACACAGTTCACAATAAACCCAATTTACATTCCATTTTCAGTTCCAATTAAATGTTAATTAATTGGTAATTCTTCTTTAAATCTTAATAAAAAAATTTATTCTTTTCACACTGGGTTTAAGAACAGTGTTATTTAAAACACAGTTCACGACAAACCCAAAATCCCATCAGTCTCTAACCGTAAATTAGTAAGAGAATAATTCCTTAAGTATTAATCCCGAAGGCCGAAACCAACATCAGATCAATACCCAGTAAACCATTCAACTTAGCTAATGTCCAGTCAGTTTCTAATTTTCTTAACTCCATTGGGTTTAAGAACAGTATTATTAAAGATACCACTCACGACAAACCCAAAATCCAATTTGATATTAAATACAAGACTCTGAATAGAAAATATATCGGCTTATATTCAATATCAAATTCTGAAACCAACAAATATCATATTGGAATAACAATATATATATCTTCCAAATTCCTCCATAATATCCGTATAACAACGGAACCCAATATTGAAATATTCCGAAGATAATTTCGATTCAAATCCATTCCAATTCATATATTGGAAATTCCGGTTATTTTTAAAACCATTTCTAATCCAATTTAATTATTTAAAAATATTGGATTATAATTCAAGTTCATAACTAGTTCATTTCGATAAAATATATTTTTATCTTTTCAAATATGGAATTTTTCATCCCAATGCTTTCCAAATCATTTATTATGATTTTACACAAATTATTGATATTTTTAATAATTTTATCAAGGCTCGTACAGTCGATTTCCATAAACGGTCATCGAACTGCGCTTACAGTGACCTTTTCCAAATTTGATTTGGACATGATTCCAAATCCAACCATTAGATTTCAAATCTCTTGTATTCGTTGGAAAGATCTTTTCAATACGAACCCAACGGTTCCGAATCCGACGGTCGGATCTCCCGTACTGTCCGTTCGAAGTCAATAGTCGAAATTCGCGAACTGCCGCGGCGCGGCGCGTTCTATTAAGGCCATTATATATACAATATATATATTTCGTCGATTTCCATTTAAATCGTATTTTATAATTCATTTTAAAAACGGTTTCAACTTCACAATCAATTTTTAAATCAAAATTGAATATTCCATATCATTAACATATAAATAATAATATTTTCAAACATCAGATTTTGAAATCACTCCATTTTCGATATTCACTATAAAAATGAATAAAATCGATATAAATATCGTTTGTGTCAAAATGGCGCATATCTAATCAACACGACTATATATATTTAAATATATTCATGTCCATCCCAAATCGGACATCAAAATCAGATTTTGTTCTTTTACTGAATATTATTTTAAAATATTCATTATTTTAAAATATTCGTTCTTCCTGAACTGGAATCAGACACAACTAATTACCATATAATGTTGATTATATGGATTTCATACAATACATGTACATAACAACAAGGATAAACAATCAACCATCATCGAGGGTGCATTCTACATTGTATAAGCATTAAATATAAATATTTAACGCTTACCACAGCTTGTCAACCAAACGATTGACATACCACTAAACAATTGGGATTAGTGTACGTCAAATATCATCCCAACACCCGTGTGGGGTTTCAATCAAGAAACACTGAATATTATTTGTGCAGTTGGGCGATGTGTAAAATTTATCGTCCCATTCCATATCCGTCAAATGGGTGTACATAAACAAATCGTCTGATTTGTAAATGAATATTTATTTTATTCATATACGCGTTAAAAATTATATTTTTTATGATGAATTATTTAATTCAACACATGAATATTTGTACAGTCCATTTCACACCACAATCAATTTTCACAACACAATCAAACAAACAAGTCGTCCATGGTCTGTGGACGACGGGTAGCAATTCATATATGCAGTTATAAAATAAATAACTGTACAGAAAATTTTAGTGAGGAGTTCTCACCTTTGGTTTCCAATCCTCCATTCTTTAGTGGACGATGGTTTAGATTTATTTCCAATGCGTAGCGTTCTTTATCGTGCTTCCAACACAGTCTGTTTCAAGCATTTGTATTAAAAATCAGATTTTTAACAATGCTACTACATATATAAAAATCATATTTTTATAGCGTTACCGATATAGAAAAGATTATATTTTTATAATTCAGTTTTCTATATCAAAATCATATTTTATTTCGCCACTTCATATATAAAAATCGAATTTTTATCGCTACTTCACACATATAAAAATCGAATTTTTATCACTACTTCACACATATAAAAATTGAATTTTTATATAGCTAAGAATTATATTTGGACTTTGCTATGATATTATAAAAATCATATTTTTATCACTCTTCACTTATATAAAAATTATAATTTTTATATAATTAAAAAATCTTACCTTTGTTTAATTAAAAATCAAATCTCTTTTTTTTCTTATCGTATAGAAAATCAATTCTTTATTGCACTAAAAATCATACTTTCTATTTTTAAAAAATCAAATCCCTTTGAAAGTAAAAATCAGTTTTTTTTATTCAAGAAATTAAAATAAAACTGATTAAAACATTAAATAACAAAAATAAATAAGAAGGAAGCTTACTAGCGTTGGAGGGGACAAGAATGGGCAGCGCGGTGGTGGAATGCGGTCGGAGGCAGTGGGTGGCGGCTCACATTGGTGGCGGCGGCGGGTTTCGGATAGAAAAGGGGAAGAGAGAGAGGATAGGGGTGGAACTGGAGGGGTCGTGGTCGGAGGGGGTTTGCAGTGGCGGCTTCGACGACTAGGGGGAAGTGCGGGGCGGCGCGTTGGACGGGGTGGTGCGGTGGACGAAGGGCGACGGGTTAGGTTAGGGCTTCAGCGATTATTTTTTACTGTGAAGTGTCGGGGAGAGAGAAAGAGAAGAGGGGGTGGGTGTTTAAATAAACAATTATATATTAATTTTATTTTGTTTTCCAAAAAAAGTTTCTTTCGCATCCGAACACTGATTCAAACCCAACGAACATCGTCCCTAGCCAATTACCCCTATTCCGAACACAATGGAATATGTTCTGCAAGCCAATTAGACTGTTACAGTCAGTTTTTCTTTAAATTAAAATATATATTAATATATATTTAGTTTAAAAGTACATTTCGATTTTCTAGGGCTACATACGGACCCCAAAAATTCTAGAAAACTTATTTCTACCTTCGTATTGACGATACCGGCCTAACAAAACTAATTTCGTCAAATTTGAATACAGTTCGAAAAATGGCCATTTTTCAGTCGATTAAATTCAAACTGAAATTACCAAACATGTTTAAATTCACCATGCTCACATATTGATTCTTATGGAAATTGGAATCAAGTAATAATCTGACATTCTGGATCCAACAAAAGTGGTCTTGTCGAAAACGGAGTTCTTTTGCAAAATCGCTATTTTTAAGGGCTATATTTCCATATCGACTATCCTGAATTTTCAACTGGACATAACTTTTTATTCCCGGTATGAAATTTCAATTTTTCGGATTCGTCGGAAAGATATTTTCAAACAGATTTAAATATTTCTGGTTTCGCTAAAATCTAGTTTATTTTGAATCATGTACATTCATTTGAAATTTGAAATCGAATTTTCGAACAAACGCGCCATTCCCAATTCCTTTTATAATTGAAATAAATATTTATATTCTAACTTTGATTTATATAAATATTTCCGTTCTAATTCTATTCAGAATAAATTTCTCGTCGTTATTATCAAAATAATCCATTTTAAATATTCAAAATTCATTAAAATTGCCAAAATACTTTTTTTTAATTGGTTCTGATTTTCCGAGTTGTTATAATTATGCTAATTCGTCACCCCTGGGGCGGTCCTGGGGCATGGCCACCAAGGTGACCGCCTAGGGCCTCCGACCTCCTACTACGCATGTTTGGACATGTTCTGATAGCCTAGGGCCTCCGATATCCTATTTTTCTTAGGGCCTCTGATAACTTTTTGTGTTTCAGTGTTGGCCCTATCGTCATCTATGGCTTGATAGAAATCGTAGAAGGTTTAAGAATATGCAGAGTTTGTATGGTCAAAGATTCATGTTGTCTGAGTTGGACGTTTGATTACAATTACATTGGATTTATCGTCTTGGCAAACTTTCAGTAGAAGACAAGGCATTGTTATTACGGTGCAGTATCGAATTGACTAATCCAGGGTGATTCGCGATTCCATTTTTTTTTTCATTTTAATTCAATGTTTCATGTGTGGGATGGTTTGGCCTGTTTTCATGTTTGTAAGGCATTGTGTTTGTTTGTATTTCAGCCAGAGAAGCCCATGATATTTTGTATGTGTTCCTTTCAGCTGTATAGAGCTATATAATAGTGGATGTCGGGCAATTGTAAGTCTTTTTAAGGATGCAAATCATGGTATTAGTTCTTCATCGTTATTAATATAGAACCCTTTTAAAACAAATTCAAAATCGTTTATTTAACCAGCTATGCATCCATAAGTTAGACCATTTAAATAAACATGATTAACTAATAATCATTAATCCATGTAATAAATCAAAAAAGCATGAGAATTCGAATATAGACTGTATCCATATACATGAGGAAAAGTGATAAAAATATTGTTTCTTTATTTATTTTATTTCTTTGAAATTGGGTAAACCTCCTCGTCAAAAACCTGTACGTGGACTTGGCGTGAGTACAAGACAGAAATTCTTTATTTAAATATTGCTTCTTTATTTAAATATACAAAGATATTTAAATCATGTAATATAAATAGATAAATAATAATAACTTGTTTTGATTTCTAATTTATTATATTAAAAAAACATCGTACATTAAATATATACTTTCATTTTGAACAATCTATAAAAGATGTATTTATATTTTACAATGTTACCGTATGAATACAAAAATCATGCTAATATTAGATTATGCAAACATTTGTACTTTTAGCATGCTATCAAATAATGCCTAACTCATAACTTAACTAAATGTTACATTACATTGTTTTGCAATTTCCAAAGTTTAAAGCATGGCCCTCCTAGATACAAATGGTTAATTACAAGGGTAAAACAGAAATAGTTGAGGGGGAGAGAGAGAGAGCAGAAGTGAAGATTAAACACGGGTAAAAGTGCATATTTAGATAAGTAAGATATTAGACAAACATTTCTTCTCAATTACGAACATATACAAACCTCTTCCCAATTTTTCGAATTTTCCTTTTTACATTTCATTCCCTTTGTTTAATTAGTTATGTTGATCAATAATTTAAATCATTTAAGTAAATTCAATCATACAATGTTAATTAATCCATTTGTAATTGTTATAAGAGGGGACAATCATATATACACACATAAATAATCGTATTAATAAAATGGTAAAATTGCTTAGTTATGCATAAAATATGTAACTTGAATCACAATTTCAAAACTTAGACAAAAGTGGAATTCAGGGGGGCCACTCTCATTTTCACTTTTACCCTACAACTTGTCCTTCTCCCCAATTTTAAAACTTGCCATAATTTTGGCTAAAAAAATTGCTAACTTTGCCCTTCTACCCATTTTCCATAATTTGATATTAATGTATATAATATTATTATCATTTTAATTTTTTAGTTAGAACGTTAATTTTTATAGAGATATGGAGCAATTGAGAAAAGATCGTTCAATCTTGTTCTGAGACTTCGTTTCATTTAGTTTATGGTTATTATAACACTACAAATTTTCTCATAAATGTTGTACAAAAAATATATTTTAACTAGGGTTGGATTCTGTTCGGTACCGAAAATTCATATTTAAAACCACTACCATACCAATATACATATATATTATATATATATATATATATGAAAATTGGTATTTGTAATGACCTGCATTTTCAGCGGTATAATAATTAATTAATTTAATTATTTAAATAGTGAATTAAAGGATTTAATGGTCGTGGAATTAAATAATGGTGAATATTTAATTAAAATAATAAATTAAATAATATATTTAATTCTGAAATAATCAGAATTGGCTGAAATGGTGACATGGTGTGAACTATATACGTTGGAAATCCATTACCCAATACCTTGCCATAGTTGGAAATCCATTACCCAATACGTGCTTGCGGAATGGCGACATATACGTGAACTATATATGTTGGAAATCCTTTCTAGAGATACACTAGCGAAAGGTGGTTCCATACCTTGTCATAGTTGGAAATCCATTACCCAATACGTGCTTGCGGTTTTGATTGTATACTATATATGTAGAACGTGAGATGAAAGCGTTTCTGCTAGATGATTATTATATTGTAGTTGATAGACATTATTATAATATCAAAAGGTTTTTGATATAAAGATAATTTAGATTCTCATAAGGGAAAAACCCGTTACGTTATACGGCGTGGTCTTATGAGATATCGTTTACCGGCTTGAACTGTTTTAAACTGTTTTACTCATACCAGTCCCGTGACTGACCCTGAGTTTATTTTGTTGTTTTCCCTACACTCTTGGGTGCCCAATTTTGTACGGGAAGTCAAGTAGTCAGGATTTACAGATACTTGAAGAGCTGGAGCAGGAGGCATCAGGATAATATAGCTATAGTTTATTTCCGCTGTGTGGTAAGTGTTGTACTTTGATAATGATGTATATTCAAGTACAGATGTATATTTCAAAGTTATGTTATATATATTATATGTTATTCATTCCGCTGTGAGGTTCATGTTACTCTGATATTGTGTTCTTCTTCTTCTTCTATTCTAAGTTTCTTTCTTATCTTTCCTCTCCCTCTGTTTTCTTTCTATTAATTTCATGATTTTCAGTTTAATTTGGGGTTGGACTTGTGTTTTTGGTCAGCTCAAATTGGACCGGATTTTCGGGTCATTACAGTTGGTATCAGAGCTTAAGGTTAAGTGAATTACCTTGGCTCTGTGGCGTGACTCGGTAGAGATAGGGTTAATAATACCCTAGATTGAGTTGAGTGTATATATACGAGTGAGCGTATTTGTTATTGATATAAAAATTTGTTTTATATTGTGTGGATTTATTGGTTGAGTTGTTTATGAGTTCTGGTCGATCAGTTTGATCCACTGTATCGGTAGGAGTTGCTAAACACTCGAATACGATGGGTCGGCACGATATGTTTTGAAAAGAGGGTAAATTAAAATAAGTTTACCCAAGGTATATCTTGATATAGAGAAGATATATATATCAAAATTATAATATAGTGGATATATTGGTTGATATTATAATCGAGTAAAATTATAAATGAAATGGTTATGTAAATAACCAATCAGAATTCATATAAGTGAAATACGTGAAATCAGATGAGTTAAATCTGAAAATTTAAACCAGAAATTGAATTAAAACTCTGGAAAATTGGATAAGTGTTTGTAAATGGATTTGGATTAAAAATAAGGAAAATTTAAGATCCTGGGAGATTTTAAATTGTTTTACAAGCAGTGTGAATTATATTTTGAAATAAATTTCAAAGTGGAAATGTTTAGAAATGGTTTTATAGTATTGAACTCACTTCGATTGCTGGAAAATAGATTCTGATGATGGCAGCTGCATCATCAGTATTCATTTTCGAGTTGTAAGTGACAAATTACTACCAGAGATACTGTTTTGAATTTGTTTTGGGAAAGACAAGTTGTGTTGAATTTCAAAAAGGAAAATTTGATTTTTGAAAAGAGTAAACTGTTTAAAAAAAACTCCCAGGGAAAGACTGTTTGAGTTAAAAACAAATTTAACAGAAATTTGTGAAAGCAATTTTGAATTAAAGTAAAGCCAGTAAAGTGGTAACTAAGATTGAATTAGAATGATATCAAGACAAATCGGATTGTGAGATTCAAATTTGAAGTGTAATGTGATAATCAAGTTAAGAGTTGGGAATCGAGAAGAAACTTGAATTTGAAATGAAAATTTGGCTTGGTAAAAAGCGAATGGTTGTGTTGGAGATAAAAGTGATTTCAGAATTTGATTGGGATAACAGTGGTATATGCTGAGTTGATAGCATATGGAAGTGATAGAGTTGATATGCTCGACAAAAATGTACAAGTTTATATTTCATATGGTATAAGATTTATGAGCCGAATTGGCAAGCCGCTTGGCTGTTTAATTTTCTTTTGGGATGGAGATGGCCTAGAGAGGCGAGTTGGAGTTTGACCTATTGACCAGTACAAAGGAGGTGCTGGCGAAATTTTTCGAAAAGTTAAGGAGTTAGAAAATTTTCAGGATTTTTGAAAATTTTAGATAATAAGAATGAATAAATAATTTAATTAAAAATTAAGTTGGTTCAGTTGCAACTGAAGATAAGAAGTGACCAAATAAGTCTAGCCAGTAGATAGGGTCGTCTTCTAGCTTTAGCAATTTCGAGGACGAAATTATTTTAAGTAAGGAAGAATGTAATGACCCGCATTTTCAGCGGTATAATAATTAATGTATTTAATTATTTAAATAGTGAATTAAAGGATTTAATGGTCGTGGATTTAAATAATGGTGAATATTTAATTAAAATAGTAAATTAGATAATATATTTAATTCTGAAATAATCAGAATTGGCTGAAATGGCGACATGTTGTGAACTGGATCATCTGTGATATTTAATTCAGTTTAGAATTGAATTGGAATAACGAATATATAATATAAACGATAGTTTGAACGTAGAACTATAATATAATTAAAATCGAGCTCGAAATGGCGCTGTAGTTCGTAAATTGGCGATTCGAACTTCAACTGAATGTACATGATTCGTTTTAAATCGGATTTCTCTGAAACAAGAAACATGTGGAGCTGGTGGAGTATATCTTTCTAGTGGAAGAGAAAAATTGGGATTTTGTCGTGTAGATTTTGAGATATGTCCAAATCAAATTTTAGAAAAGACGATGTGGAGTTCCTTTATAGTTTATAAAGGAATTATTTATATTTTTAAACGGGATTTCAATATAAATCGAATATCGGGTGGACCCAGATTTGAAATATCAAGTTAGAAATTCATATAGGAATATTCTAGAGCTGTATGGTATTCCACTGTGAATATATACGATAATATAAAATTATTAATATTTTATTTAATTATATTTAAATATATTTATATATTTAAATGGGTCATCCAAAGCTTTAAAAATAGCCAGTTTTACAAATGACCTCAGAATTCGACGAAACTAATTTTGTTTGATCCGCAATGTCAAATAGTTGTTAGATTTCCAGTTTCGTGATTTTTAGAGTCACTGTGTGGTCGTATGGATTTTTAGAGTGAAAAATAGTCAATATTTCGACGGTTAAAAATACGCTGTGTGAGCATACGAAGTCGGAATTCGACGAAACTAGTTTCATTGGGACCGTAATGTCGAACTGTAGCTGCATGTCCAGTTTGGTATTTTTGGGTATCGTGTGTGATCACAGGAATTTTTAGAAGGCGAATATTGGTAGTGTTATAATTAAATTCAATATAATATCGAAATAAAATATCTAAATCCTCCTATAAATACCCCAACTAAAATTCTAAACCTAATTCCTATCTTCCACAGTCAAACAGAAATCCGCCGTCAACATGTCTTGTGTAAAACCAAAAATCGGATCTTCAAAAATCAATATCATTTCGAATAAATTACAAGAAAATACAAAACTTGTATCCTTGGATTTGTTATGAGATTAGCTTCGTTCCTATATAAGTATTGTGTGGTTCGATGCTAGTGCTGGAGTTCGACGTAAACGCAGTAAAGCCTAGGGCTTTGGAAATCTCCGAATTCATGGAAGAGGAGCTCGATTCAAGATGATTTTAGGGTTTGTAATGTAAAACCGCACCTGTACACCCAGTTTGAGGAAGTTCGACACCTGTTCATCGGCTTGGAGACCTGATGCCGCATCTGGATATTTCAGTTCGAAGGGTAGGAAATGGGTAGGGTTGGAAAGAGTATCGGAAGAGGAGGACTGTGGCGTGTTTAGTTTGTTGAACGGTGGAGGAATGGAGGAGGAAGGGGCATGCGATGAAGTCGGAAATGGCTTTGAAACTGCTGTGTGAATAGTGGGTTGAGCGACTGTGTTTGGGGAAGACGAGATTTGAAGCGGGTAAGTGGATTTGGGTTGTGACGATCCCAAAACCCCGTGACACGGTGTTAAGGATAATCATTGGAATATAACACATTAATCATCATTAGCAGATCACAGACAATAGCATAAACAGAAAATAGAATAATTTACACACATATGACAACGGAATCATATAGATATCATCACAATAGAGAAGCACAGTACAGGATACAACTTAGTGCATAATGATACATAGTCAGTCACCATCGCATGAGGCGGAATCATACATAAAGAGTACACAAAAGGAATATCAGTCTACATCGCCAGTGGCGGAATCATAATATAGATACAATAATGGCGGAGAAAATCCAAGTCAGCACGGTGTAGTCAAGCCTCGCCATGAGCCAAAAGGTGCGTCAGAAACCTGTAACTAGGCTGCCCGTGTGAAAATGAGGGCACCCGAGTTTGCAAGGTGAAACAAACTACGAGTCAGTCATGGGACTGGTATGAGAAATCTACTCAACTTATTAATAACAATAATAAGGCAAATCAAAGGACCACGCCACTTTCGCGGAACGGGTTTACTCCAATGAGTGCTAGTGCATGAAATAAAGTAAATGATTAAATCATCGCAATGCTTTTTATAAAATGAAGCCATTATAAGACTCAGGTCCCATCACACAATGCAACGCAAGCCGGAGGATAGAGTTTTCCCTTATAATGGCCAAAGATGCTTCATACGAATAAAACAAAAGTGTTTGATATTATTACTAGTGCATATATGTTTCAAATGCAAATTCAATCATAAATATCAATCCTAGACGGCATGGGTACCATATATCATGTCGCCATACTAGTAATACAATCACATCCGCATATATCGTATTGGAAATTGGATTCCTTCATGAGTCGAGGCAAGGGGCAAGCTCCTCTCCGTTCGAGACACTCTAGCAAATGTCCCAGGACCCCACTATGATCCTTGGAATCGGCTGGGCCGGTCCTCTCTTACTTTTGAGGATTAGTTATTCCTGAACACACGTTTCCCGGTCCTTACAGACCTATAATCGAGGCGCCTCGCATTCCAACAACCACACAGGTGAAAAGTATATATAATGTCAGGGCTGGTAGGTCACTGACACCACCATAGCTAGAAAGAAACGTCGTGCACTCCCAACGGTCCGTCTCCTGTTTTTGACTCATACCGAGGTGTGAGGCTCGCGAATTCACGTTATACACAAAGCTACGTCACACAGACCATGCTTTGATCATCAACCACAAGACTTTGCTTTGCAACAGAAGCCTTGATCAGATGCCACTTAGGCATGCCACACAGGCAATCCACTCCATGCGACTGATTTCTGTCAATACATAACCTCTGAGCTCGTATGTCTCAGAGAAGGGCGTTAAGCAAAAGAATAAATTCTCCGCCGCCAAACAGATATATATTTAACAGAGATCAATCAACACAGAACAAAATCCAATGTCAGACACACAGTCCATTTACAAGTCCGTCTTGGGTCTGAACGAAACCGGAGGCACCAATTCCTCGCATATCCGTACAATCAACAGTATGTTTGGACGGCTACTACTTCAATTCCTTCATGGTAGCTACTCCAGTCACGAGTATCAGTAGCGCCCATCCATCCAATGTGGAGATCGTCGGTCTTCAACCGTCTTCGACTCTTCGACTTCTCAATGTCGATCGATTATTTGAAATGAGATAAACTCGGCCTTTTCAAATAATCCACGTATATTTAGATTTTCAAACCAATTAATCACATGGTTGAACTATTCAACATTCACATTTCAGTTATTTAGTTATAATTTTCATGTCAAATACACTCAACCATCACATATCAAGCAAACACAACAAAATTGGTTTATTTTCACTCTATATCGTCTATAGTACTTTATAACGATATATCGCCATTTTTATTTAATTTAAAACGGCCATATTTAATTAAACGACGTTTCAGGTCGTGTCGATGCACTGGCGCTGCTTTCCACTAATTTTGTTTTACACATATATGAAAATCTAACCGTTGGATCTTCACAAATTTTACATCATTAGGAAGGTCATTTCAAAACGAATCCAACGGTTTCAGTTTTGGGAAAATCCGACGGTCGGATCTTCCACACTAACCATTTGAAGTTACGATTTCAATTTACGAACTACAGCGTCGTTATTCGATTTAATTTAATTATATTTATATATATATATATAAATATAATCGTTTCTGGCACTGTTTTTCTTCAGTTTTGAATTAAACATTCCAGACAATCCAACCGTCGGATCTTCACAAAGTTGGTGCCGTTGGAAAGATATTTCCAAGGCGAGCCCAACGGTTGAGGTTTCGGGAAAATCCAATGGTCGGATCTTCCGCACTAGTCGTTTGAAATCAAGGTTTCAAAATATGAACTGCACGGCCATGTTTCGTTTTAATTCTATTTATATTTATATATTTATATAAATATAGTTTATTCAAAAATTCCTATATCGTTTCCACTTCAATTATTTCACTAACGCCTTTAATTTTTGGAAAATTTCGCCATAACCTCCTTTGTACGGGAGGGTCTGGGAAAATTCCCAAATAGCCACACGGGCGTCTCATATCAAAAAGAAAAAGAAAAAGCCAAGCGGCTAGCCAACAGGCTCATAAAATCATCACCCAAACAAAGCGGTAAATGTGTACCTATTTGTCGGGCACAAAATTCTATTTCTCTTCTCTAGCCCCTTTTGCTTTAACCTATTCAATAGATATGCATGTACATATATACAATTTCTAACATTTATCTTTTTCCATTCAATTTCATATTTGATTTGCTTTGGTTTAAAAACACCATTCATTCTAATGTTGCATGCATAGGCTAAAATCATATCATTAGCTAGTTAATGTATATTTCAACTCATGCACGTTTATTTGAACAAGTGGCTATTTTTAACACTTCACATTTCAAAGATGATGATTTTGGCGAACTTAAATAGATTTCAACACATGACTATTTTATTTAGTTCCTATGCATGTTAAAATTAATATTTCTTTCACAAATATTTATTTCAACGTCCGCATGTCTCTAGCATATCACACATATGACAAAAATGATATTTTTATCGTTCAAAATATTTATTCAACCAATGGATGGTTTCAACACGTCATAGTTTAAATAAAAATGTAATTTTTATTGTTCGATCTTTTTATTCAACACATGAACTTTTACACTAAACACACTTCTCAACAAATGAGCATTTCCACACATGGATATTTTATTTATGTTGTTCATATTGGAAAGATGAGATTTTTATTGTTGAAACTATTTATATAAGGCGAATATTTTTGATACCTCATATATATATATATATAAATGTGATTTTTATTGTTTAAACACTCCATTCATTCACAAATGAATTTAATTTTCATACAACACTTTTCAACACATGAATGTTTCCACACATGGACATAGTTTCAATATATGGCTTTAATTTCAATGCATGTAAAATAATTTCAACATATGAAAATAATTCTAACACACAAAGATTATTCAAAATTTCGGCAGCATAACGACAGGGTAGTTAAAACCGGCACCGTCCCTAGTACGGCTCCTCGCTCTACCTTAAAACCTCGCGGTTTTTTACAATGGGGATTCATGCATCTAATTCGCACGCAGGCGGCATGTTTATTTTTATTTCCACAAATATTTTCAATTCATTTCAATCACCAATGGGTATTTTTCAACCACAACCAAACAATATCAACCACAAACAATTATTCAACCATTCGTATTTTTCATCCACTATTTCACACCAATTCACCACAATAAATATCGTCCATGGTTTGTGGACGAGGGGAGTATATATATATATATAATATAATATATATTTGCTATATTTCACCAACATTTCAACACATATATCAATTATTCTATGTATTTAAAAATTCATACTTCGCTCATATAGCTTACACTACGCATGTACATGAGGTATACAACACGTATGTAATTTATATTTCGCTTATATAAATTATACACGATATTTTCCATTCAATTTCACGTTAATTTAGATTTCTCACCTTGGTTTTCTGAGCACTAAAAATCGATACGATGTCAGAAAAATCCGCAGCTTCTTCTATTGGGTAGAGAGCTTCCTTGCGGTCTCGATGTTTTCTGTTTCATCGAATTTCGTCAACACACCAAAAAGATATGATTTTTCAAAGTGTAAAGATCAAAGAAAAACGCACTTTCAGAAAGCTTCAAAACTAGGTTTGCGGTTTTCGCGAGAACCGGGGCACGAGGGGACGATCAGGATGGACGTGGAAGAGCTTCGAGAGGGCTACAGGCACGCGGCGGTTTGGTGGGGTTCGGTGGTGTAGATCGGCGGCGGCGGCGGTTTGAAGGTCGGAAGTTTGGAAGGGGATATCTCGACGTAGAGGCGACGATAGGGGGAGCTCCTTATATGGATTTGAAGAGGGGAGGGAGAACTACAAAAAGTTGAACTGGGGGAGGAGCTAATTCGAGCTGTGGCAATCGGAAATCGCCAGGGAAGGGGAAAAAGGGTTTCCGCCGTCGAAGTCGGGGTCGGGGGGGGGGGGTTTCTGATTTTTTTATTTATTTATGAATGGAGAAATATGATTGGTCGAGGATTATATTTAATTTTTAAATTGTGTTTTCTCAAACGAACTCCTTTTTAAACCCAACGAATGTCGCCCCTAGCTAAATACACTCATTCCGGACACAATGGGATATGTTTCGTAGGCCAATTCGACAGTTACAGTCAGCTATTTTTCAAATTAAAGTATAAAACATTTAATTTTTAACTCTGAACGCACATTTCAATTTGCTAGGTCCACAAACTGATTCGAAAAATTCCAGAAAAATAAATCTAGCTATGTTTTGACGCTACGGTCCCAACAAAACTAGTTTCGTCGAATTCTGAGGTCGTTTGAAAAATGGTCATTTTCTGGTCGATCCAATTTAACAGAAATCGACCAAACACATTTTCTTTTGCCATGCTCACATACTAGCTTCAAAAATTATGAAATTTGAAACCTAGCAATAGTTTGACATCCCGGACTGAACAAAAGTGGTTTCGTCGAATTCCGAGGTCGTATGCAAAATATCAATTTTCCAGGGCTATATTCTATATACCGACTCTTCTGAAAATTCATTCGGCCATAACTTTTGATTCCCATTATGAAACTTCGATTTTTCAGATTCGTTAGAAAGGTATTGACTAACAGATTTAAATATTTTTGGTTTCACTAAAATCCGTTATATTTTCCACCCTGCATAGTCGGTCAAAGTTTGAATTCAAATTTTCAAACTGACTCACTATTTCTAATTCACTATTTTATTGAAATATTCTACTTCAATTGTTCAAATTCCTTTGAAATAACCAATTTAAAATTTTTAAATTGGCTCGTATTTTCCGGGTTATTACATGGGTATTGGGTCAGCTGAGAAGTGGTGAGGCCCAAAAATGTTTAAATGGACTTGTATTAATTTAAACATTGTATTCAAATCTTGATATCTTCGTCATACCATCTCAAAATCAGACGAAACAAGATCCGTTGGGATCGTATGGACGAGAGCTTCACAATGAAGCTGACTGGAAGTGGATTGGGGCTCATACAAATTTATGGCGAAATAAACTGTTTGATTCAGATCAAACAACAGCTTATCGTTCTTTAACGATGAACTGCCAAAGTGAGTAAATCTCACTAACTCTGAACAGCTATAATTTCATGTTGTATTTTTAGAACTGTTAAATATAGGCTGATTGACTGTGTGTTGACTGTTTGATTGAACTGCTTGTCAGTTAGTTGAATTTCTATATTGATTCCGTTTAACAGAATATATCATATGGAACTGAAAGTGATGTTATCTATATTGTTTAACATCTGTGATGCAGGGAAACAGGTTGGAGGAATCCAACTGGATTCCTCAACATTTATTTTACTGTGATTCATATATTGTGATATATGATGTGATATATAATCTGTTATTGATTATGTGTGTTTGGACGATATTTATCGGTGTTATATGGTATGTTAAATACCATAAGAAATACTGGATATGGGAAAGGGGGTTTTCAAAGTGTATTTTGAAAATTAATTATTTATATAAAATCAGTGGATTTTATATAGAAAAGGAAAAGGATTTCATAAAAGAAAATAATTATAAAATCGAAGGATAAGTTATAATCAAGGAAATATTTATTTGTTAGAATAAATAGAATAGAAACAGAAAGGAGAATATTTGTAAATCATTTACAAATAGAATTAGAAAGGGAATATTTATTTAGAACAAATAAATATGGTTATTAAAGGAAATAATTAGAATGAATAAATAAGGTATTATAAGAGCAGTTATTTAGTAAATAAATAGAATAAAGGATTATTTATTTAGTAAATAAATAGAATAAAGGATTATTTATTTAGTAAATAAATAGAATAAAGGATTATTTATTGGGAAAATAAATAGAGGAGTTAATCGAAAGGAGTTAATTGAACAGATTTAATCAAATAGAGTTAAGCAAAATTAGAAATTGACTAGAGATTAGTAAATTGAATGGTTTTCTAAGTGTCTATCTGATGTTGGTTTCGACCTTCGGGGTTTATACTTAGAGAATTGTTCTCCTACTAGTTTACAGTCAGGGACTGATAGTTGTGAAATGATAGTGATATGTAAATAAACAATGGAAATGTTTTCCAGTGTTAATAACGTATATTTTCTAAACATAGAAAATAAGGAAATATATATATAGGTATACTATATATGATTGATGATTGATTGATAGAATTTCCATTTGGAAATGATATCGTTGTTTGCACACGTATTTTCCTTCGATAGTTAAATCACAGACTATCGAAGTTTGGACTATTTTAACATTGTTAATATGGAGAAACCGGTTGGATTATTATCCAAAGAACCACTCTGTATTGGCATAAGCGTTGCGAATCATATATGCCAAAGATAATTGAAGACAGAGTAAAGTGCAAGGGTTGTTGTATAAATCTTAGATAACAGTGCCTAAGATGGATATACTGAATAGTACCTTCGGTTCATCCTGTTCCTGGATGACTTGTATGGATGGATGTCTGACAGAGTATTTCCAGACGATCACGTACATTGATTTCTCCAACCGTACCAAGAGTGGAAGCGGAGAAGGAAACTTCTTTTAGCTAACACATAACGTATTGTTGAGGACGTCAATTGGTGATCTGATGGATTTGACGATGTGGCATTCGAAGTAAATCTGGTGTGATGATAAAGCGTAGCTTCAAGCCTCATCAACTGGTAAATGACAGAAATCGGGCAGACAACATGACTATGTAGGTCGCACCTATTAGGGTGTATAATCACGTGATCTAGAGTTTCATTTATTTCTAAAAATCTATTGTTGATGCTGTCCCATTCAGGAAACGACGGCTGATCCCAACTGTTGGTGATATACATTCGATACACTCAAGCGAAATGAGTGGTCAGTAATGTGTGGCCGGGTTGCAAGATGTTCTTGTCGAACCCAGTGTATTCCTTTCAAGAGATACACTAGCGAAAGGTGGTTCCATACCTTGTCATAGTTGGAAATCCATTACCCAATACGTGCTTGCGGTTTTGATTGTATACTATATATGTAGAACGTGAGATGAAAGCGTTTCTGCTAGATGATTATTATATTGTAGTTGATAGACATAATTATAATATCAAAAGGTTTTTGATATAAAGATAATTTGGATTCTCATAAGGGAAAAACCCGTTACGTTATACGGCGTGGTCTTATGAGATATCGTTTACCGGCTTGAACTGTTTTAAACTATTTTACTCATACCAATCCCTTGACTGACCCTGAGTTTATTTTGTTGTTTTCCCTAAACACTTGGGTGCCCAATTTTGTACGGGCAGTCAAGTAGTCAGGATTTACAGATACTTGAAGAGCTGGAGCAGGAGGCTTCAGGATCATATAGCTATAGTTTATTTCCGCTGTGTTGTAAGTGTTGTACTTTGATAATGATGTATATTCAAGTATAGATGTATATTTCAAAGTTATGTTATATATATTATATGTTATTCGTTCCGCTATGAGGTTCATGTTACTCTGATATTGTGTTCTTCTTCTTCTTCTATTCTAAGTTTCTTTCTTATCTTTCCTCTCCCTCTTTTTCTTTCTATTAATTTTCTGATTTTCAGTTTAATTTGGGGTTGGACTTGTGTTTTTGGTCAGCTCAAATTGGACCGGATTTTCGGGTCATTACAGTTGGTATCAGAGCTTAAGGTTAAGTGAATTACCTTGGCTCTGTGGCGTGACTCGGTAGAGATAGGGTTAGTAATACCCTAGATTGAGTTGAGTGTATATATACGAGTGAGCGTATTTGTTATTGATATAAAAATTTGTTTTATATTGTGTGGATTTATTGGTTGAGTTGTTTATGAGTTCTGGTCGATCAGTTTGATCCACTGTATCGGTAGGAGTTGCTAAACACTCGAATACGATGGGTCGGCACGATATGTTTTGAAAAGAGGGTAAATTAAAATAAGTTTACCCAAGGTATATCTTGATATAGAGAAGATATATATATCAAAATTATAATATAGTGGATATATTGGTTGATATTATAATCGAGTAAAATTATAAATGAAATGGTTATGTAAATAACCAATCAGAATTCATATAAGTGAAATACGTGAAATCAGATGAGTTAAATCTGAAAATTTAAACCAGAAACTGAATTAAAACTCTGGAAAATTGGATAAGTGTTTGTAAATGGATTTGGATTAAAAATAAGGAAAATTTAAGATCCTGGGAGATTTTAAATTGTTTTACAAGCAGTGTGAATTATATTTTGAAATAAATTTCAAAGTGGAAATGTTTAGAAATGGTTTTATAGTATTGAACCCACTTCGATTGCTGGAAAATAGATTCTGATGATGGCAGCTGCATCATCAGTATTCATTTTCGAGTTGTAAGTGACAAATTACTACCAGAGATACTGTTTTGAATTTGTTTTGGGAAAGACAAGTTGTGTTGAATTTCAAAAAGGAAAATTTGATTTTTGAAAAGAGTAAACTGTTTAAAAAAAACTCCCAGGGAAAGACTGTTTGAGTTAAAAACAAATTTAACAGAAATTTGTGAAAGCAAATTTGAATTAAAGTAAAGCCAGTAAAGTGGTAACTAAGATTGAATTAGAATGATATCAAGACAAATCGGATTGTGAGATTTAAATTTGAAGTGTAATGTGATAATCAAGTTAAGAGTTGGGAATCGAGAAGAAACTTGAATTTGAAATGAAAATTTGGCTTGGTAAAAAGCGAATGGTTGTGTTGGAGATAAAAGTGATTTCAGAATTTGATTGGGATAACAGTGGTATATGCTGAGTTGATAGCATATGGAAGTGATAGAGTTGATATGCCCGACAAAAATGTACAAGTTTATATTTCATATGGTATAAGATTTATGAGCCGAATTGGCAAGCCGCTTGGCTGTTTAATTTTCTTTTGGGAAGGAGATGGCCCAGAGAGGCGAGTTGGAGTTTGACCTATTGACCAGTACAAAGGAGGTGCTGGCGAAATTTTTCGAAAAGTTAAGGAGTTAGAAAATTTTCAGGATTTTTGAAAATTTTCGATAATAAGAATGAATAAATAATTTAATTAAAAATTAAATTGGTTCAGTTGCAATTGAAGATAAGAAGTGATCAAATAAGTCTAGCCAGTAGATAGGGTCGTCTTCTAGCTTTAGCAATTTCGAGGACGAAATTATTTTAAGTAGGGAAGAATGTAATGACCCGCATTTTCAGCGGTATAATAGTTAATTTATTTAATTATTTAAATAGTGAATTAAAGGATGTAATGGTCGTGGAATTAAATAATGGTGAATATTTAATTAAAATAATAAATTAGATAATATATTTAATTCTGAAATAAACAGAATTGGCTGAAATGGCGACATGGTGTGAACTGGATCATCTGTGATATTTAATTCAGTTTAGAATTGAATTGGAATAACGAATATATTATATAAACGATAGTTTGAACGTAGAATTATAATATAATTAAAATCGAGCTCGAAATGGCGCTGTAGTTCGTAAAATGGCGATTCGAACTTCAACTGAATGTACATGATTCGTTTTAAATCGGATTTCTGTGAAACAAGAAATGTGTGGAGCTGGTGGAGTATATCTTTCTAGTGGAAGAGAAAAATCGGGATTTTGTCGTGTAGATTTTGAGATATGTCCAAATCAAATTTTAGAAAAGACGCTGTGGAATTCCTTTATAATTTATAAAGCAATTATTTATGTTTTTAAAAGGGATTTCAATATAAATCGAATATCGGGTGGACCCAGATTTGAAATATCAAGTTAGAAATTCATATAGGAATATTCTAGAGCTGTATGGTATTCCACTGTGAATATATACGATAATATAAAATTATTAATATTTTATTTAATTATATTTAAATATATTTATATATTTAAATGGGTCATCCAAAGCTTTAAAAATAGTCAGTTTTACAAACGACCTCAGAATTCGACGAAACTAATTTTGTTGGATCCGCAATGTCAAATAGTTGTTAGATTTCCAGTTTCGTGATTTTTAGAGTCACTGTGTGGTCGTACGAATTTTTAGAGTGAAAAATAGTCAGTATTTCGACGGTTAAAAATACGCTGTGTGAGCATACAGAGTCGGAATTCGACGAAACCAGTTTCATTGGGACCGTAATGTCGAACTGTAGCTGCATGTCCAGTTTGGGGATTTTTGGGTATCGTGTGTGATCACAGGAATTTTTAGAAGGCGAATACTTGCAGCGTTATAATTAAATTCAATATAATATTCGAAATAAAATATCTAAATCCTCCTATAAATACCCCAACTAAAATTCTAAACCTAATTCCTATCTTCCACAGTCAAACAGAAATCCGCCGTCAACATGTCTCGTGTAAAACCAAAAATCGGATCTTCAAAAATCAATATCATTTCGAATAAATTACAAGAAAATACAAAACTTGTATCCTTGGATTTGTTATGAGATTAGCTTCGTTCCTATATAAGTATTGCGTGGTTCGATGCTAGTGCTGGAGTTCGACGTAAACGCAGTAAAGCCTAGGACTTTGGAAATCTCTGAATTCATGGAAGAGGAGCTCGATTCAAGTTGATTTTCGGGTTTGTAATGTAAAACCGCACCTGTACACCCAGTTTGAGGAAGTTCGACACCTGTTCATCGGCTTGGAGACCTGATGCCGCATCTGGATATTTCAGTTCGAAGGGTAGGAAATGGGTAGGGTTGGAAAGAGTATCAGAAGAGGAGGACTGTGGCGTGTTTAGTTTGTTGAACGGTGGAGGAATGGAGGAGGAAGGGGCATGCGATGAAGTCGGAAATGGCTTTGAAACTGCTGTGTGAATAGTGGGTTGAGCGACTGTGTTTGGGGAAGACTAGATTTGAAGCGGGTAAGTGGATTTGGGTATTGGGTCAGCTGAGAAGTGGTAAGGCCCAAAAATGTTTAAATGGACTTGTGTTAATTTAATTTAAACATTGTATTCAAATCTTGTAATCTTGATATCTTCGTCATACCTTATCAAAATCAGACGAAACAAGATCCGTTGGGATCGTATGGACGAGAGCTTCACAATGAAGCTGACTGGAAGTAGATTGGGGCTCGTTAAAATTTATGGCGAAATAAACTGTTTGATTCAAATCAAACAACAGTTTATCGTTCTTTAACGATGAACTGCCAAAGTGAGTAAATCTCACTAACTCGGAACAACTTATAATTCCATGTTGTATTTTTAGAACTGTTAAATATAGGATGATTGACTGTGTGTTGACTGTTTGATTGAACTGCTAGTCAGTTAGTTGAATTTCTATATTGATTATGTTTAACAGAATATATCATATGGAACTGAAAGTGATGTTATCTATATTGTTTAACATCTGTGATGCAGGGAAACAGGTTGGAGGAATCCAACTGGATTCCTCAACATTTATTTTACTGTGATTCATATATTGTGATATATGATGTGATATATAATCTGTTGTTGATTATGTGTGTTTGGACGATATTTATCGTTGTTATATGGTATGTTAAATACCATAAGAAATACTGGATATGGGAAATGGGGTTTTCAAAGTGTATTTTGAAAATGAATTATTTATATAAAATCGAAGGATTTTATATAGAAAAGGAAAAGGATTTCATAAAAGAAAATAATTATAAAATCGAAGGATAAGTTATAATCAAGGAAATATTTATTTGTTAGAATAAATAGAATAGAAATAGAAAGGAGAATATTTGTAAATCATTTACAAATAGAATTAAAAAGGGAATATTTATTTAGAATAAATAAATAGGGTTATTAAAGGAAATAATTAGAATGAATAAATAAGGTATTATAAGAGCAATTATTTAGTAAATAAATAGAATAAAGGATTATTTATTTAGTAAATAAATAGAATAAAGGATTATTTATTTAGTAAATAAATAGAATAAAGGATTATTTATTGGGAAAATAAATAGAGGAGTTAATCGAAAGGAGTTAATTGAACAGATTTAATCAAATAGAGTTAAGCAAAATTAGAAATTGACTAGAGATTAGTAAATTGAATGGTTTTCTAAGTGTCTATCTGATGTTGGTTTCGACCTTCGGGGTTTATACTAAGAGAATTGTTCTCCTACTAGTTTACAGTCAGGGACTGATAGTTGTGAAATGATAGTGATATGTAAATAAACAATGGAAATGTTTTCCAGTGTTAATAACGTATATTTTCTAAACATAGAAAATAAGGAATATATATATATATATATATATATATATATAGGTATACTATATATGATTGATGATTGATTGATAGAATTTCCATTTGTAAACGATATCGTTGTTTGCACACGTATTTTCCTTCGATAGTTAAATCACAGACTATCGAAGTTTGGACTATTTTAACGTTGTTAATATGGAGAGACCGGTTGGATTATTATCCAAAGAACCACTCTGTATTGGCATAAGCGTTGCGAATCATATATGCCAAAGATAATTGAAGACAGAGTAAAGTGCAAGGGCTGTTGTATAAATTTTAGATAACAGTGCCTAAGATGGATATACTGAATAGTACCTTCGATTCATCCTGTTCCAATATGACTTGTATGGATGGATGTCTGAAAGAGTATTTCCATACGATCACGTACATTGATTTCTCCAACCGTACCAAGAGTGGAAGCGGAGAAGGAAAGTTCTTTTAGCTAACACATAATGTATTGTTGAGGACGTCAATCGGTGATCTGATGGATTTGACGATGTGGCATTCGAAGTAAATATTGTGTGATGATAAAGCGTAGCTTCAAGCCTCATCAACTGGTAAATGACAGAAATCGGGCAGGCAACATGGCTATGTAGGTCGCACCTATTAGGGTGTATAATCACCTGATCTAGAGTTTCATTTATTTCTAAAAATCTATTGTTGATGTCGTCCCATTTGGGAAACGGTTGCTGATCCCAACTGTTGGTGATATACATTCGATACACTCAAGCGAAATGAGTGGTCGGTCATGTGTGGCCAGGTAGCAAGATGTTCTTGTTGAACCCAGTGTATTCCTTTCTAGAGATACACTAGCGAAAGGTGGTTCCATACCTTATCATAGTTGGAAATCCATTACCCAATACGTGCTTGCGGTTTTGATTGTATACTATATATGTAGAACGTGCGATGAAAGCGTTTCTGCTAGATGATTATTATATTGTAATTGATAGACATTATTATAATATTAAAAGGTTTTTGATATAAAGATAATTTGGATTCTCATAAGGGAAAACCCCGTTCCGTTATACGGCGTGGTCTTATGAGATATCGTTTACTGGCTTGAACTGTTTTAAACTGTTTTACTCATACCAGTCTCATGACTGACCCGGAGTTTATTTTGTTGTTTTCCCTAAACTCTTGGGTGCCCAATTTTGTACGAGCAGTAAAGTAGTCAGGATTTACGGATACTTGAAGAGCTGGAGCAGGAGGCTTCAGGATCATATAGTTATAGTTTATTTCCGCTGTGTTGTAAGTGTTATACTTTGATAATGATGTATGTTCAAGTACAGATGTATATTTCAAAGTTATGTTATATATATTATATGTTATTCGTTCCGCTGTGAGGTTCGTGTTACTCTGATATTGTGTTCTTCTTCTTCTTCTATTTTAAGTTTCTATCTTATCTTTCCCCACCCTCTGTTTTCTTTCTATTAATTTCCTGATTTTCAGTTTAATTTGGGGTTGGACTTGTGTTTTTGGTCAGCTCAAATTGGACCGGATTTTCGGGTCATTACAGTATTCTTTATTGCTAATACCAATAACACCTCCTTTATATGCCTCGCTAAAACCTGCAACCCCTTTAACCTAAATGGGTACCTTGCAAGAGAAAAGAGCATATATAAATTTGGTTTACAAACTATAGAAAGTAGCAAAGAAAATTACAAAGGAACACAACCAACATTAATCGGAAAAAAACAAATAAAATCCAAAGACCCGCTACAAAGCCCAAAAGGCCCAGTCCACAAACTACTACTTTTCAAACATTAATTTGAAAAGCAGTTAGATTTTATATATATATATATATATATATATATATATATATATATGTATATATACACACACACACACATACACATATACATACATACATACATACATACATACATACATACATATATATATATATATATATATATATATATATATAGTATATGATAATAGAAAGATTGTACCATTACCAATCAAAGTAGTCAGTAAATGGATAATTCAGTTTTGGTTGGTAATGGTTGGTAGATGTCGGTAATTAGTTTGTACCGTTTGCAAGTTCGATATCTATTTGTTCACAATTTTAATGCTTGAACAGTACATATTAAGAATTGTTATTTTATATTATATGATTACTTATCACTTTTATTTTGCGTATAAAAGAAGCTAAAATATTGTACCAAACATATTATTTTTAAATAATGCACAATAAGAATTGCATTCAATTTGATAAAACAATAGTATTTTGCCATATTTTCTATTAAATCATTATATTTTAAATGCGGTGTTACATAATAGGAATATTATATATGCACAAATATGTATATATACATATGTATGTTTATATGTGCGAAATATATGGCAGGTATGGTAATTACCGTAATTAATAGTTGATTATCATTACCATACTGTATAGTTTCATGCGGTTTGGCAAACCGTACCAACAAACAAAACAGGAAAATAACGTGGAGGACAAAATTCGTTAATTATTTAACTTGTTCTTATATTTATAGTGAGAAAGACAAATTTTTCGTCTAAATATACTATAATGACAAAAACTCAGTGAGAAAGACAATGTGCATGATATCAGTTTTGCATAACCTTTTAATATAATAATACTATATATTTTCATTTTTTAATATGTTGTCCTTATGACTAAATTTGAAGAGATTAAAACAAATTAAAAACTGTCCTTCAAAATAAAACCCCTTCAAACAAATTAGTTATCATTTTTTTTAATTGATAGTTGTTGATAATGACGATAAATAATAATATGGTAAAAATGTCATGTCCCAAGTTTAATAATAATTAATATTTTTTATAAATCACCATGTTCAAGGCTGCGTCTATTAGCACCCCACTAATTACTTTTCACCCCCCGTTCAACAATATTAAATTGATAATTCCAATTTTGCCCTTAAATTATTATTTACAAATTTCATTAAATGTAATTAATTATTCTAATTGCCATCAACCGTGACATTGATCGAAATCAATCAAAATTTTAAAAGCGAGTAAATTTAGTCAACCTTATCGTTGAAAGCAACTCAGCAAAATCATTATTTAATTTCGACCAAAATGAGAAAGTAGATCAAATTGTTATAATACCTCCGTTTAGATATTCTTTTCATATATTTGTTCCCTTACTGTTTGCATCTTTTTCATTACAGATTGTAGAATGTAGAGTTGCTAAGGTTTTGATGGAGAAACGAAAACCGTAAAGGAAGTAAAAAGAAAGAAAATAAACAGACAATGGAAGAAACAAGGGTAGTTAAGGAATAAACAGGGTGGAAAAAGAAAAAACTGGGGTGAAGATTATTTTTTTAAATTACCGGGGTGGAAAGGGCAAATTGTGGGGTGAGAATAGATGGAGCCCCATGTTCAATGCGTCTTGAATAACATGGTGAATGGTGAACTGAATGGGATCAACAATCTAAGGATGCTTCCTCAGCAGTCTCGATGGCAGACGCTTAGCACTATCCTAAACTTTGAATCGGAACCAGCCAAAACGAGAAACGCCAAATCTGCTTAATCTCAACCACAGATCTCAGTGAACGGCTCCGAGGGCAACGTTGTCCTTTCCCTGCCTTAACACTCTATATAAACTCAGCTTCTATGATGCACTGGTGCAGACCCGCCGCCTGCTGCAGAAACATTCCACATCCTCCTTCGAAACCCTAATATCCTTCGGCAATGGTTCGCAATTTCAGCACCTGAAACTTGCCTAAATAATCGCCTAATTGTCCCCGTCTACATTAGAATTTACTTGAAACTGTCACCGTTCGTCAAAATGAGATGTCGGCTGAAATGATTACTTTGATTAGATTAGCAGACGAAGTTCGCGAATAATGAATCATGTCATACGTCCGATCTCTATCGTTTTGAGTAATCATCTTCTCTCGTTGAGTATCTCCGGGTGGCTAGATCTATACGATCTGGACAGCTCAAGGTAGCTTGTTATTTATTTATTTTCCCGTTTATTTTTCTTTTATGATTGCTAACTACTATAGAGTATTACGGTTGATCGATAACTAATAGGAAAATACCTGCATATATAGGTTAAGAAGTATCTGATAGTGGGCGCTTCCTTGTCAAATTTAAATGCAATAATAATATTCTGTTTTGTCGTAGAAATTGTAAATTTGTACATGGTTTCATTTTGTTACCCATTGTCGTTGGATCAAGCATCTGAAGAGAGAGTTTCATGATAGTCCACAACATTGTAAAATTATACAGGCTTGGTATTGCAACTAATTGCCTAATAACAAGCTATATTTTTCTGAGCTTCTTTGCTTCTGTTTTGATTTCGTTATCAGTTTGTTTTTGATCGATGATGTGACATAATACTGCGTTATCTTCCTGCAATTGCTGTTTTAATGGCATTGAAGACGCTAATATGAGCTGAGATCTTTATGGCTGAAACCTTTCTTTTTACTGGTTGTCAATAAATATAAACTCAAGTCATGCAGTTGCTTATAATCCAATTACATGCTACATATTTGTGAGCTTACTGCATCTATTGTACACTGCTCACTTTGATAGTCTAATTTTTGAATAATGATGTGTATCAATGTTTGGTTTCCCTATTTTGCATGACATTACAAAACAACATGGATCTTGGTATTACAACTCTTTGTATAATACATGCTATAATGGAAAACTACATATTTTTAAGCTTTCTGCACTGTTTTAAACTAGTCTCATTATCAGTTTTAACTTTTTTTGATGATGTGAAATAATATCGCATTATCTTTTAAACTAGTCTCATTATCAGTTTTAACCTTTTTTTGATGATGTGAAATAATATCGCATTATCTTTTGCAACTGCTGTTTTTTGATGGCATTGAATAAATACTGTAATGATAGCTGAGTTCTTAATGTTTGAATTCATATGCACTATTCCGATGGCTAGATCTATACAATCATGACAGCTCAAGGTGGCTTATTGTTTATTTATTTACTTATTTATCTTCTTTTATGATTGCTAACTACAATAGAATATTATAGTTGATCGATAACTAATAGGAAAATACCTGCATATATCGGTGGTTTAAGAAGTATTTGGTAGTGCACGCTTCCTTGTCAAATTTAAATGCAATAATAATATTCTGCGATGTCAGAAATTGTAAATTTATACATGGTTTCATTTTGTTATCCATTGTCGTTGGATCAAGCATCTGAAGAGAGTTTCATGATAGTCCACAACATTATAAAATTGTACGGGCTTGGTACTGCAGCTCGATGTAGAACAGTAATTGTCTAATTGCAAGCTATATATTTCTGAGCTTCTTTAATTCTCTTCTAATCTTATTGTTAGTTTATTTTTGATCGATGATGTGATGTAATACTGCGTTATCTTCCTGCAATTGCTGTTTTAATGGCATTGAACACGCTAATATGAGCTGAGATCATTATGGCCAAATCCTTACTTTTTGTTGTATATAAACTCAAGTCACGCAGTTGCTTATTATGAATAACAAGCTACATATTTGTAAGCATACCGCATCGATTGTATATTGCTCACTTTGATAGTCTAATTTTTGAAGGGTGATATGTTTGGAATTTGTCCAAACATGCAGTGTATGGTTTCACTATTCTGCATGACTTTAGGAATCTTCATGGGCTTTGGTATTACAACTCTATGTAGATAGCTACATATCTCTAGGCTTTTTGCATTGTTTTAAACTAGTCATTATCAGTTTTAATTTTCTATCAATGACATGAAATAATATTGCGTTTACCTTTTTGCAACTGTTATTTTTTTTATGGCATTGATGACACTAATGATACTTGAGATCGTAATGTCTGAAGTCGTATGCTATTCCCATTGCCTTAATAGCAAGCTACATGTTAGTAAGCTTTTTGCGTCTGTTTATAACACTACTTTTTATAGTTCCATTTTTGATCAGTGATGTGAAAAATATACTGCGTTATCTTCCTGCAATTGCCCTTTTTTGGTGGCATTGAAGATGCTAATTTGACCTGAGATCTGAAATAATATTTTTATCTTCTTTCCTAGGGTAAATGTTTGCTATGTTACACATCATACGATGGTTGAATTTATTTAATTTGAACAAATACTCAAATTTATGTATTTACTAGGTACTTACTACCTTTTATGTACATGTTTGATATTATTTTTTTCCAGAAATTTGTTAATTAGAGTTTTGCGTCCAAAAACTAAAGCAAGTTTTGAACTTTTCGTTTTCATTTACCTTTCATTCACTCAAGATTTTCAATGTTTTGGTAAATTTTGGTGATTTCGTTATTTTGATTTGGATTTGTGTTCTTTATTTGGTTCCTTCGTAGAAACGCAACACTATGTGGCACATGGTTATTCTACCCAGCTTGGCTGGAATTTGTAAGAATATAAATATCTTTTAATTGATTTGTCCTCCATCATTTATTTTAATCTTATTTGATTTGTATCTCTCTCTTTCGTTTCATGTTTGTTTTATTGTTAATTTTTTTAGTGATTATAGAGGTCAATCCAGAATTTGGATTTGAATCGGTAGAACTCTATTCTGGTCATGATCAGAATGGAATGTGAGAAATTCTATTAAATATGATTCATCATCCATGAAGGTTTATTTGGGAACTTTTCTTCTTGGAGCATGCTTGACAACTCTTTGTGGCTTATTTGGGAACTTCTTGTAAGTAGATTTTTAGAAGTTCAAATTAGAGAATCGTCCATTTGTTGCTTATGAATTAGTTGAGTTTCACAACTTAATTTGATTAATTAAGTGTTAAAAATAACATTCTTAGTCTGAATGCTTTACTTACCATATCTTCTGCATGCATATATTCAATTATGTAGTTTTGAATAATGCACCGTTTGTAAGTCATACCCGTTAAACTCATATATATGTAGAATTAAATCTAAATACTTTTATTTATCATTATTCAATCAAAACTAATTGAAAATTGAAAATGCTTTGTGTTGGGTTTCGTGCCAGAAACATCTTATGGATTGATTGGAGTGACATTATAGTGGGAAACAAGTGTTTGAAGCTGAAATTCTTATTTAGCTTAGATGCATATTTAAGAAGTGCAATTCAAGCACCAATTGATGGTTCTTAACTTTACAAGTGAAGCGGGATGTTTATTAAATTAGCATTTATGTCCAGTTAATGATACTGTTGAACATGAACTCAATGTTAAAGGTTGGATGAGGGTTTTCTTTATACGTCTGAATATTCAAGTCAAATATTTGGTTGATTGAGTTGCTCTTAGTTGGACTGCTGCTACTGTTAGCTGTGTTTGTTTCGTTTGTTAGTTTGACAATTGTGTTTTACCTCTCCGAATTGAAATATTTCCGTTTGCTCATATATCCTAATCATAACAAGTCTACAACAATGTTCTTGATGGCCCTCTTTATTCTAGTCTATGTTAAAGGAAGGTTCATTTTGTGCCTGTATTTTAAGAAAGTGATTTCGAATGTGTTGAGGTTGGCTTCGCCGCTTCACCTTAGTCAAGATTAAGTAATTCATAGTATACCACGGCGCCTTTTTCTTTTATTTTAATGTATTTCATTGGACTATAATGCACCAGTTTTTTTTTTTCCCTTCGTGTACTGGTATAATCATCAGACTTTTCAATGGATTGGTGAATCCAAATTTTACTGGGATTTGAGTCCAAAGCTTGTTTATATCTTTCGTTTCAATTGTGTTGTCATAAGCTAATTAGCCATCTTTGTTTTTGGTTCCATCAACGTAGAATGATGTCACTGACTCATCGTTTTTAATTATTGGAAATCCCTTGTTTCATTAAATTCAAAGATTGTTCATTGTCCATCCTTGTGTAAGTTTAATTGTAAAGCAGGTCTTTATTTCTTGTAGCAACACGTCTTTTTTGATTTATTGCACTGCTGTATAAAAAATATTCTAAATATCCACGGGAGTATTTTGAATTTCCTTTTGTTGAAATATCAGTAATTTTTGCGAATAAATGCAAATATTTCTGTAATTATTCACATATTACATATATATGTTGAAAGATGGATGAATAATCATTGATATATCAGCAATTATTTATATATAGTTACTAATATATAATTATTTATATATAATTACTGATATATGTTAGTAATTAGTTTATAATTGAAGTAACTAGTTGAAAAAATTGTTAAAATATCAACAAATTTTGCATAATTTGCAGCAATTTACCAAAGATGAAATATTTTTTATTTATATGTATTTTTTTTATTTTTGTTGATTTTCCTGCAATACTTAAATTAAAAATAGGCATCTAACTGACCATTCTGACTTAACAACATTAATCGATTTGTATTAAAACAACTTAACCGCTTAAATCGGTTAATCGATACATTGGTTAACTGACCTTAACTGAATATTTTTGGATTGGTTAACGGTTTACCATAATTAGGTCGATTAATCGTTAACCAGCCAGTTTTTAAATATAAACTGCCCAGCCCAAAATTTAACAATGCCCAATGCGTTACTGCCTAAAGACCAAACCCTATAGTTCTAGTTTCCATCCGTCGGTCGCTAGAAGCAAGCTTACTCTAGTCTTCTAGAAGTTGTGCAAAAAAACCTAAGATCTGTTGTAGTCAACTAAAATTGTAAAACACCAAGATATTTCTCCTTGACCTTAATCTATCAAATCGGCGTTCCTTGCCATTGCTGTGCTAGTGCTGATTAGTGTTAAGTGATGAGTGCTAGGCTACTAGCGGTGAAAGACGATTTCAACAGTTTGTCGAGACATCGACTTGGAGTCAGATTGTTTGCACCATCGAGCTCGAAGAGAAAGAGGGCACGTAAGTTAAACTAGTTGCTCCTGCAGTTTCAAATTTCTTGTTTTGAAATTTCAAAACGTGACATGAGTTAAGAAGGAATCGTTGAACATATTTGAGTACAATGTGATCTGTAGTTTTGAGTATTATTTAAAGTCCAGATGTGTATTTTGTCTATGAATCCTTCTGCACATCATCAAACGAAAATGAGGAAGCAATTTACCTTTCTAGATATGTATCACTCGGGTCCATTTAAGCACAACCTTGGCTTGAAATTTGCTGTGTAAATACGTTAGTTCGTTACCAGGGTCCAGGTTATCCTAGTAAGAACTAAACATTGTCTTTCTTTTTTGTCATAAGCCTGGTTATGCTACCAATTTATCAGCAAACACAATCACAGGTAGTTTATTAGATAATTTGTTGTGTTCACCAGATTTGAAACTGATGGAAAATTTATATTTGAATTTGCTTTGTTCACTAAATTTGCTGATAAACCACCGACTTTCTGGTTTAAATTTGTTGTGTTCATCAAATTTGAATTTCAGCAATTTATGTGTTTGAACACAACAAATTTGGTATCAGTCTATTTGTGATTAGTCAGTAAACAGCAGCAGATTGTCTTTCAGGTTGAGCAATCTGATAAACTGGTAAATTTATGTGTTTGCTTGTTCACCAAATTTGAAACTGATGAAAAATAATAATCAAATATGGTTTTTAATTTATAATGTGTCTAGTCTCTACTTTTTTTCACTGCTAGTTTACATTATAAACTAAGTCTCAACTCTCAGGTACCGTTTGCAGCACTTTTTTGCCACGTTACCGTTTTGATAGCGTTCGACGCGTCCAATGCCTGAACGTGGTTAAGCATGTTCAAAAGCGATCGTTCTGATCATTGGGAAATGAGCGTTAACATTGGACACATCCGATGCCAACAGAAAAATTATGTAAAATGAACGCACGTTGTTGGAATTAAATCATTGTCCGCATGCACGTTCGCGTTCTTGTGTCCATCTTTGAAACATAATATATATGTATCAGTATCAAGCCTTTATGTTTATTCAAGTCCATTTGGTTTTATTTTAATTGATACTATTGTTTGTATACTCATATATATATATGTGTGTGTGTGTGTGTGTGTGTGTGTGTGTGTGTGTGTGTGCGCGTGTGCGTGTGCGTGTGCGTGTGCGCGTGCGCGTGCGCGTGCGCGTGCGCGTGCGTGTGTGTGTGGAGGGTTCCGCTACATCTCTTATATTGCACGTGGACTCTTCCTCTTAATCTGCACCACTCATTCTCTCTTTCCACTAAGAAATAATATTGAAATGGGAAGAGAGAGAATGAGTGGTGTGGGTTAAGGGGGAGAGTTCACGTGCAATATAAGAGGTGTAGCGGAACCCTCCTACACACACACACCCCAAGATACTTATAATGTTTTGACTGTGCGAGACTAATATTCTAATCTTTCCAAAATGTTGTCATTCACATAACAAACATGACTTAAAATTAAATGCACAAATTAATTCAAAACAAATAAATTAACAAATAAGTACCCGTTTAAAAACCATGCTTAAATATTTTGTTTGTAGCAAAAAACGCATTCTTTGTTTATAACGATGCCACGTTCAATTGTCACTTTCAAATATCCTTTTACCATTCGTCAAAAATGCAACTTCAATCTCTCTTGTAGGTTTGAGAACGCCAAGAAGTCATTTTCAATTAACCATCTTCTATCTCTATTCATTAGTATATACGCAAAGAAGTCATTTTCAATTTGTAACATTATCTTAATAGTAAAGACGAAGACGTTCGCATATGTAAGCTTCAATGCGTGCAAATCCAGGTGATTGATGGGGCGAAGATGACGACAATGACCCATGGTGGTGGAAATAAGCTGTTAAAGAGAATGCTAGTTTAACTTAGGCATTATACATGTGTGATGTTGGTTTAACTTAACATTGTATGAATTGTGAAAATACAACTTATGTATTTATGCTAGTTCAAAATGATTATATTATGTGTTTCTTTTGCTTCGAGAAAAAACGTGCAGTGTATTATAGTTTTTAGACTTATAATATTTTTTTTCATTTAACATGTTTGAATTAGGCCAATGGATGCTTTTGAATACAATAATGTTATGTCCACAAATTATTCTATCTGTTAACAGTTGATAAATCAATGAATGAATATAAATAAAAATCTGTACTTTAACTCGTTTACTTTCCAGTTTCTTTGATTATTTAAAAAAAGATAGAGTCAACAAATATAAAGATAATAAATACTATTGAGTCGTTATTATGCTTTTAAAATGCATATAGTATGTGCTTTTCAATTCCTTTGATTGTTAAAAAAAAAAAATCAACAAATATAATGCTAGTGAATACTTTTGAGCAATTATTATGCATTAAATGCATATACTATACATATTAAGTTAGTTAAATAATAAATACATACCTATGTTGTACGAAAATACACATAACATAAACCATGAAAAACCCGAATGGATAATTTTCAAAGGTTGATGTCACCATGATCAATACCTATATTCCTATTCTTTAACATTTGAGAAATCAAGAAATACAAATAAAATTTGTTAGTTTAGCTCGATTATTTTCAATCTCGTTGATTATAGAAACATTTTAAATCAATGAATATAATGATTATAAATATTTGCTTAATGCATATAATATACGCTATTAAGTTAATAAAATAATAATAACATATTTATTTTTGTTAGAACTATTATGGTAACGGTAAATTCTATTAGTAGACAATTTTGGTTACTATTTTTAAGTAACATCGGTAAACTAGTATAATCGGTATGTAATAGTAAATTTACCATTTCTATGGTGTAACATCGGTAAATTTTGTCAAAACCAGCATTAACGGTAATTTACCAGTCAATTTACAATACATGAATATTCATATAATATATTGCATTATAGGTAATTTAGAGGTAAGAAAATGATTAAATTTAATTATGTTTAAATGACGTTAAATACCATTTTTTCTTTTTTCGTTGACATCTTTCATTAAATAATATGATAAAATGTATAATATGAAGATATTACAGTGTGAATAAATGTCAAATTGTTGATTTTTTAGACACAATAATTTATCATTACTAGTGTAACAGTTATCAAATCATCTGTATACCAATTTTCCGTATACCTGTCAATCTGTAACGGTAAACTATTTTAATTTATCAGTAAAACAGTATGGTAACGATATTGCTAAACGGTAACGGTAACCACTATCATAACAATCCTAATTGTTTTATCAAAATGCACATGGCATATACTATGATAAAAACGTAACATATAATTTTGTGTTGTAGATTCTTTCGTATTTGTATCTGCGTTCACGTTCGGTTGTCTAAATTTTACATATTTAACTGTTTTTAGATATTCACAGCAGTCTCTAGTAGTACTATTTCTCCTTTTTACCAATTTTTTTTCTTTTGCTTCTTTCCATGTTTGCACCATTCTGCCTAATCTTTTTTTTTCACTAACAGCATAGCAACACTACAAACATTGTATGTACCATTATACCATTAACATCCATCAAGAGTCTAATTTTTGTTATAGATAAAGAAAACTACAAGTAGGCGAAGCATAGAAATTCAGTGACTTCAAACGTGCACTTTCAAATTTCATTTTAGTACTGTTTAAGGTAATAAATAACCTTTCAATGCACAAATCAATTATGTTAACACTAGTCAACTTATAGACTTGAATGTTAACCAAACAAGCTCCTGGTTTCAAGAAATAAATAAAGATAATTAGATTGACGAATGGTTTCAAAGCAGCTCAATCCATCAAGCCTCAATGCATAATTTCAGTTTGCAATTGTTTCTTATTTTCGTTAGAACTTTTGTAATTACACAATTGTATTATAAACAGACAACAACAACAATTAACGTTAATCAATTACGCTACAATTGTCACGTCAAACTGTGTTTACAATAATAACAGAAAGCGTAACCGATTTGTGCACAAGATTGAAGATAAACAGAAAGTATTATGTTTCAGTAAGGTCCGAGTCCAGAAATTTTCTGCTTCCTTGAAATAATTTTGCCATCGTATGCACCAATCGACGTAGTTGCAATTTGTTTCCCAGCAAAAAATGGACCAAGTTCGTTGAGTAGTGCCGGCAAACAGAGCTCTGACGAACTGAAGTTGATTACAAAAACTAGATCAGAGGATTACTTTGAAGAAGAAGAAGTAATGCAAGCAGAAAAAATAAATTATGTCTTCTTTTGGGCAGTGTATATTTAGGCAAGGAGGAGTGCCTGTTCGCATGCATTAGTTACCGTCAAAATAGGAAATGTTGCGACCCTTTAACCACCCAGTTATTAATATGTATACGTTGAGAATTCAAATGGTTGTACTCATTCAGCTAGCAGACATTCCTTTCGAATTCTGGACTGAATGGACATATCTTTAAAATTTGAGAAAAAATATTGTCATATCAGTGCACTAGCCCAATCAACAACCGTCGGCCATATCCAATCAAAAGACCCCAAGGCCCAAGGCCCTTATTTTTGACATTTTAATGTATTATTATGTCACGACCAAGCCCACATCCTCATGTCATCCCTCTCCTTTCTATTTTACTTAAGCTTATTTGGCTTCTAATATATTAGGAGAGATTGTGCTAATATTTCTATGAGGTGGGACTTTAAATGTTGCTATCTCTTCTTTTTCGCTATCTCTTCTTGTTCTCACTTTCCTCTTTCTTTGCTCATTCATTTCCAATAATCCCCCACATGAATGAGCAGTCGATCTTAGTTTCAGGAATCATTTATCGCATCGGTTAAAGTAGCACATGGACCTTGAACTTTCCTATGATTACCTATTTGAATCAAAGGCGAATCAGTAGACATAGACTGTCCTTGAACTATAAGCCTTTTGTGTAATTCCAAAGTAGATAACACACGATAAATATTTCTTCTAACCCCTCGTTCTCTGTATGTGTTCGTTTTTTCCTTGAACACCTTCCTGGTCTCATAAATTGCTTAGAGAATTTGGCCTCATAATTCTCTTTAAAGTGGCCCCTTCGCACTTACGTAGGTGATTCTGTAAAGGGTATTATCTAATTCCTCAAATAAAGACATCATTAAAAGTATTAATACTTATCCTTATTCAACATATAATGCACTGACTTATCATAGGAATGGTTTGTGTATAACAGTGTCATCAAGTTTCTCTTAAACTTTGTTGTCCCTTTGAACCTAGATCTTGGGATCTCCAGTCAACTTGGTGGGGTTTCCATTTTAGAAAAACCTGTAGTCTATAGGCCTTAGCCCCATTCCCTTCGATAAGGTTTGAACTTTCTCTCTTGGCAAGCCTTTTGTAAGTGGATCCGCTAAGTTATCTTTAGATCGAATGTAATCTATTGTGATAACCCTATTAGAGAGAAGTTGTCTTATCGTTTTATGTCTACGACGAATATAACCCTACTAGAGAGAAGTTGTCTTATCATTTTATGTCTACGACGAATATGCCTAGATTTACCATTGTATAGTGTACTATTAGCTCTTCCAATAGCTGATTGACTATCACAATGTATACATATTGGAGGCATAGGTTTGCTTCAATTAGGAATGTCTTCCAAGAAGCTTCGAATCTATTCTGCTTCTTCTACAGTCTTATCTAGTGCAGTAAACTCTGATTCCATCGTAGATCTAGTGATACAAGTCTGTTTGGATGATTTCCATGAAATTGCTCCATTTCCTAATGTGAACACGTATCCACTTGTAGATTTTGTATCATTTGATCCAGTGATCCAATTTGCATCACTGTATCCTTCCACTATTGAAGGATAGTTTGTATAGTATAGAGCATAACTCTGTGTATACTTTAGATATCCTAGAACTTTGATTACCCCTTTCCAATGATGCTTACCAGGATTGCTGGTAAATCTACTTAGTTTGCTTACAACATATGCGATATCAGGCCTAGTACAACTCATAACATATATGATGCTTCCTAGTATACGAGTGTATTCCAATTGGTAAATACCATCACCAGTGTTCTTTACCCAATTTTGGTTCATATCTACTGGTGATTTTGCAATAGTTACATTATATTGCTTGAATTTCTCAAGTATTTTGGTGATGTAATGCGATTGGGATATTGCATATCCCTTTGGTGTTCTCAGAATTTTTACACCCAATATCACATCAGTCAGTCCTGGGTCTTTCATGTCGAATCTAGAGGATAACATATCCTTGTAGATGTTATTATGGCCTTGTTATTGCCCAGGATCAATAAGTCATCAACATAAAGACAAACAATGACATATCCAATATGTGTATGTTTTATGTACACACATTTATCTGATTCATTTATCGTGAATCCATTTGATAGCATAGTATTATCAAACTTCTCATGCCACTGTTTTGGATCTTGCTTAAGGCCATAAAGTGATTTTACTAGTTTGCAAACTTTATGCTTATTTTATGATCTTAGAAATCCTTCAGGTTGTTTCATATAGATTTCTTCCTCTAGTTCACCATTCAAGAATACAGTTTTAAAATCCATTTGATGTATTTCCAAGTCATATATGGATGCAATTGCAATGAGCATTCTAACTGACGTTATCCTCATTACAGGTGGATATGTATCGAAATAGTCCAGGTCTTCCTTTTTTCTAAATCCTTGGACTACCGAACGAGCTTTATACTTGTCTATTGAACCATCAGGTTTCAATTTCCTTTTAAATATTCATTTATTACCAAAGGCCTTACATCCTTGAGGCAAATCAATCAATTCTCATGTATGATTGAACATAATGGATTCAATCTCATTATTAATTGCCTCCTTCCAATAAGGGGCATCGCTGGAAGACATAGCTTGTTTGTATGTCAATGGATCATCTTCTAACATAAATGTATAGAAGTCCGGTCCAAAGGTTTTTAAAGCTCTTGACCTTTTACTTTTTCTTGGTTCCTCCACTTGCTGCTCAATACTACTTTGCTTGGTGTTATTTTGTTCAGCATCCTCAATAGAGTAAGGAACTTCATTTTCCCTTGGTCTCTTAGGTGCATGATTTTCAGTACCATGTTTCAAGGGAAACACATGTTCGAAAAATCTAGCATTTCTCGACTCAGTGATGGTATTTTCATGAATGTCATCAATTTCAGATTTGTGTACCAAAAATCGATATGCGACACTATCCAATGAATACACAATTAATTGTATTTGGTCCAATTTTGACCTTCTTTGGTTTTGGTACCTCTACTTTAGCAAGACACCCCCACACTTTTAGGTATTTATAGGATGGTTGTCTGTTTTTCCCAAGTTCATGAGGCGATTTAGATATTTTCTTTCGGGGCATTTTATTTAAACTATGATTTGCCGAAAGAATAGCTTCTTCCCAAAAGTTATCTGGCAAGCCAGAGCTAATTAGTAAGGCATTCATCATTTCTTTAAGAGTTCTATTTTTCCGTTCGGCTATACCGTTGGATTGAGGTGAATACGGGGCCGTAGTTTGACGTATAATTCCATGCTCAGCACAGAATTCCTCAAATGAAGACTCGTATTCTCCTCATCTATCACTTCTTAAAGATTTTATTTTCTTGTTGAGTTGATTCTCAACTTCTACCTTATACTTTTTAAACATTTCGAATGCTTCATCCTTACTTCTAAGGAGATATACATGACAGTATCTGGTACAATCATCAATGAATGTAATAAAGTACCTTTTTCCACTTCTAGTTTGACACATTTTCAAATCGCATACATTCGCATGTATTAAGTCTAGAGGTTCTGTTTCTCGTTCAACATGATGAAACAAGGTTTTTGTCAATTTATCAAAGTTTACATGCCATAATCTAGAATGCCATATGTCAGAAGATTCAACAATGTAAGCAGAAGATTCACTTTTATTCATATCAGTGCGTGGTACAACAGTGGTTACATTTGCTTTAAATAAGTCATTACACACATATCCTCTTCCAACATACACTCCATTCTTGGAAAAAACAAAATTTTCAGCTTCAAAGATCAATTTGAAGCCATGCTTGCCCAGCAACGATCCCGAAATCAGGTTCTTTTGAATTTCCGGAATATGGAGAACATCATTTAAAGTCAGTTCCTTTCCAGAAGCCAGTCCAACACAACTTTTCCTTTGCCTTCGACTTTTGAAGTGGAAGAATTGCCCATAAAAGTTGTTCAACATCAATTGGAGTTTTATAGGTTGTCGAGTGGCTCCAGAGTCTACAAACCATTCGTTTGAGTTATGAACAAGGTCACATTCTGATGTTACTCCACATAAATCAAGATCAGAAATGCCTTTTGAAACATCAGCCGTATTTGCTTCTAACTTCTTCTTTTTAGGTGCACGACATTCGGCTGTTTTGTGCCCCTTCTTTCCACAGTTGTGGCAGCATTCTCCCTTTTTCTTTTGCTAATCTTGTCAGACTCAGCAACATTTGCTTTGGCAGCAATATTATGAGAAATCTTTTTCTCAGAATTTCTGTTATCTTCCTCAATGCGTAGCCAAACTATGAGATCTTCCATTGTCATTTCCTTACGCTTGTGCTTAAGGTAATTTTTTAAGTCCTTCCAAGAAGGAGGCAATTTCTCAATAGTTGCAGCAACTTGAAAAGTCTTGCTAAGAGTCATCTTTTCATCTTCTAATTAACGGATGATAAGTTGCAGTTCTTGAGCTTGACTTATCACCGTCTTTGAGTCAATCATTTTGAAGTCTAGAAATTCTCCAGCAATGAATTTCTTCATGTCTGTCTTCAGTTTTGTACTTCTTTTCCAGAGCCAACCAGAGTTGCTTGGACGTTGCAAAAGTACAATAGACATTGTAGAGGCTATCATCCAGACCATTCAGAATATAGTTTTTGCAAATGAAATCTGAGTTTGTCCAGATATTAAGTGCCTCTACTTTAGTAACGTCAGGTTCGAGTTCGTCTACCACAGGAGCCTTTTCAGTCAGAAACTTGGCAAAGCTTAATGTTGTTAAATAAAACAACATTTTCTATTGCTAGCACTTGAAATTGATTCCATTGAACTTCTCTGGCCTTTCGCCATGAGACAGAGCCATTGTTGGAAGCACCTCGCTGGCTGAGCAGTTGTCACCGTCTGAATCGGTGCAGAATCAGTGCTGTTGTTTTTCGTCATCAACAACAAATATTGTTTCAAGAATGTTAGAACTTTTGTTATTACACAATTGTATTACAAATAGACAACAACAACAATCAACATTAATCAATTATGCCACAATTGTCATGTCAAACTGTGTCGACAATAATCACAGAAAGCGTAACCGATTTGTGCTTAAGATTGAAGATAAACAGAAAGTATTCTGTTTCAGTAATGTCCGAGTCCAAAAATTTTCTGTTTCCTTGAAATAATATTGTCGTCGTATGCACAAATCGACGTAGTTGCATTTTGTTTTTTAGGATAAAATGGACCAATTCCGTTGTGTAGTGCCAGCAAACGGAGCTCTGACGAACTGAAGTTGATTAAAGAAACTAGATCAGAGGATTACTTTGAAGAAGAGAAGTAATGCAAGCAGAAAAAGTGAATTCTGTCTTGTTTTGGGCACTGTATATATGGGCAAGGAGGAGTGCATGTTCGCATGCATTAGTAACCGTTAGAATAGGAAAGGTTGCGACCCTTTAACCTCCCGGTTATTAATATGCATTAATGCCTGTTCACATGTACCAAAGTTTACATCCCTCTCCTTTCTATTTTACATAAGCCTATTTGGCTTCTAATATATTAGGAGAGATTGTGCTAATATTTCTATGATGTGGGACTTTAAATGTTGCTATCTCTTCTTCTTCACACTTTCCTCTTTCTTTGCTTATCCATTTCCAATAATTTTTGTGTTCATTGATTGTTCTTTTCTTTACCGATAGGTTTGTGTTTGTTAAGGGTGGACCAAACTCAAGGTAGCTAACAACTTCTCCATTTGACAAATTATGTACGTATGTATACGTGGATGGTGTAAGAAGAGAGGGAATGGATATATATGAAGAGCGGAGGAGAAATCAGTTTGATATTGTAGTACTTTGAGGTGTGATTGTTTTAAATCATAGGCTAATATTTACCTTGGATGCTTTTTAATGGAACGCGACATGTTTTATATCTTCAATTTTTATGGCGTTAAGTATTCCAATAATGTATATGTCTAGAAATTGTTGATGACCTAAAATCATGATCTTGGTAGGAAATTGGTAGGTGGCACTTCCTTTATGGTTAGTTTACATTTGTAACGTAGCTACTTAGCTTATATTTAGGTTGAAAAGTTTTATTTGCTAAACCACTTTTTAAATGTTTACCGATTTCAAAAGTATGTTAACATGGCCAATACGTTGGACCTTCTTACATTGAATTGGTTATTCTACGTTTCAAATGTTTTCGTCAATGAATAAAACTAGTGACTTTAATCAACAATATGATGATGTTTTCAATCTGATTATCAATCCTCTTCATATTTCACTGCTTGGGTACTTTACACGGGGTTGTTATTGGTTTGAACATCTTAATAGTATTGTTTTAACAACAACAACAACAAAGCCATATATCCCAAACAAGTTGGGGATGTCAATAGTATTGTTTTAACATTATTAATTAAAGTCGACAATATTTTAAAAGTGTGGATTGTTAAAGGGACTCCAATATTAGTTAAGGGTTGGTTAATTTTAAGGGGACTTCTCCTTATTTGTAATTTGTTAAGGGAGGTTGTATGTAAAAAAATAAAAACAAAAATAGACTAAAATACCCTTGTCCACCTTCCCTACCTATCATGTGTATTGTTGTAACCCGAACATTGTTGCTGAACATATAATCGAACAACAACAAAGAGAATGCAAATTTGGTTCCTATTTCAGCAAAAACAAAGTCCAATGTAGTGAAATATGAGAATTTGATTCAAAGAAAGCTGAAGTCTGCTGACAGAGAAATGCTTGAAATGAAAAGCAAGGTAAATTTGAAGTCTGTTTATTCAAATGTTGATGTTGCATTTATTTTTCTTTCTTCGTTTTAAATTGTAATTATTGATTAAGATTTAGGTTTTATGGTTACATTAATCAGGATTATAGGGTTAATATTGGAAATTTTATTGATATATTTAGGAGGGGGCTAATTTATTTTAATTCCCTTAATAATTTTACAATAAATTGAAAATGATACTCCTCTAATGAAAAATGGTGTCCTTTTAAGAATCCACTTAAAAGTATTAATAACTGTCAATTGCTATATACTGTTAGTTTTGTATTACTAATTTTGAACTACTTAGAAATGTTTGGTACATGCTAAACTGTGAAATGATGTGGATGTAATTTAATTATCAGTTGGACGTATACCATGGAACATTTGGCTATGTGGTTGATGTACTCGGTTCTCCATGATTGTTGACATAAGTACATATCTAAGATATAAAATGCACTTGTTTAATTTAAACTTTTTTGGATTTTTATTACATATACCCTATTTCTAAATATATAATCAAGATAATTTAGTTGAATTCATTTTTGCTCTTTAGAATAAGAACTAATTTTGTCTTTCTAACTAACACAAATCATGTAGCAGAATTTTCTATATGCATGAAGTATATAAAGTAGGGAGTGTAACTACTTATTTATAATTTGTGTATTTTAATTTGAGCATTGAACAAATTTGAATTCCTCGATATCTATATGTTAACAACACAACAACAATTAAACCATTAAGCCTTTTTTTACAATATTTATATTTCGATCATTTTAGTTTAGCTTTAAAAAAAAAATAGCATAATAGATTTTATTTTACATATGGCATCCGTGTTGAAATTTTCTGCTGTAATCATGCTTAAATTTATTAGATAAAAAAAATTATTATATATAACATAAGTTGTACTTGAAAAACCAATTGCTTTCGTTAACTCCGCTGATAAATGATCAAATTGGCATTTGCTATTTTTATTCTTATCAAGTCCATTAACAGTTATATATACTAATACAATAAAACGACATAGCTAAATCAAGGATGCATAGCATAGAAATCACATGAAATATATGACCCATATGTATCTATTTTCAATCAGTGAGATTTTTTTTAAAAAAAAATTAACATTGTAAGATAGAGTATAAAAGTAACTTTATTATTTTAACTTTGATTAGAAAAACAAAATGGTGAAATATATTCACATCAAATTATAGGTATGTTTTATATGATAATATCAAATATAAACTCTTCAGAAGCAATATACCCTTAAATAAAAGATACACCCATTTAAGTGACTTACTAGGACAGGCGTTGGAAAAAATTTCTTCGCTAAGCATATTTGTTTCCATAAAATTTTCTTAATCAAGTTCTATAAGTTACAATCTATTTTGCACTTTCCCTTTTTTAGAAAACGATGCAACTGTTTATTGCCACAACATTTTTACCTTAATCGATTTTTTTTTTAATAAATAGTCCACAACCCTATATTAAAGTATTAAACTTTTTTTATAGTTGGATGCCTCATAATTAGCCATAAAAATTGGTTACACAATGGAAAAGTGAAAAGGCCTAGTAGGATCGACTAATATGGAAATGAGAGTAATATATTAAATGCGGAAGCTCTAACGGATCATGTATTAACATTGATATATGCAAGTAAATATTTAATGAGATAAATCTCTAGAAATGATATCACAGATATACAATATAAAAACTGTAATAAAAATAAAGAACACTAGGAATTTATATGCTGGTTCAGAGCACTGTCCTACGTCGAGTCCTTAAGATATCCTTAGGCCTTTCAGTGTAAAACCTCTCTTCACTCGGAGCAACTTGTCTCTACCGTCGTTGCAGAACTTCTTTCCATTTAGACTATACCAACTAGGACTTTCCCGTTTGGGCTTGTTTACAGGACTTCACCACCTGAATTGCCTTCAGAATTTTCTACTGCCTTTGCAGGACTTTGTTACAAGAATATAGTTGACTTGTTTTTTTTTTTTGAAAGGCAAGTGAAAGTTTTTATTCACTACTTCAACAGTAACATCCAAAGAATACAAATAAAGCTTAATACAGACTCTTGACATTTTCTAGCCTTAGACTATCAAAACAGAAATCGTATTACAACTGACAAAATCCCTTAATGTGCAGCAAACCACCAAAGAGGCAACATTGCTAAGAATACTCTAGCCGTTAGCAGAAAAATGACTCAAACAAATTAAAATATCTAAAACAACCGCACGATGCTAAGAATAACAAATCACACTCATTTAAATTGAAGAGACCCAAGCATATAAGTGGGATTGTTTCTGGTATGTCTTCCAGATTTCCTTGAATTAGTTGCTGTCATAACGTCTTCTGGTCTATAATCTAACCCATCATTCAAATCATCATCATCAGATTGTTGCTTTTTCTTACTTCCCTTTTTCTTACCACTCATTGATGATGACATAAGTGGTGAGGCAGTAGATGGTCTTACGTTGGGTGGTGGAGGAAGAATAAAGTGAGAAGGAGGCGCCAGGTGAGAGTAAAGTGATGCTGACGACATAGTAGTATAAGATGTACTGGCCGTACTAACAAAAGAAGGAGCAAACATTGTAGCATTTAGGACAGAAGAGAAAGATTTGCTCAAGGAAGAAGGCAATGAAGAAATGGACGCTCCCAAATCAGCAGCAACTATATGTGTACTAATCAAACCCTCTTCACTGTCACAAAATAAATTTCCAAGGAATGTATCATTCAAATCAATAACAATCGTATCCAAACAATCTTGATTTCCAATTGTAACCCCTTTTCCATGTATAGAAGCTCCATAAATTTGGCTTGAAGATGCATTAATTAAAATGTCCTGATGTGAAGATCCATCGTTCTTAGCTTCCGTAATAATCTGAGTTTCTTGTTCAGCCAAAATTGTATCATCCCCATTGGTCTTATCAGTGTTTTCAGTAGCTAAAGCTTTGAATGGATTCACATCTGCCTTCTTACCCTCCTTAGAAGCAACATCTTCTTTATTGTTATTCACCCCTTTTCTTTTCCAATATTTCTTTGCTTTTGAATTCACTGTTGTCCAGTTACTTTGATTTGCATTAGAAAAAACTTTATTGTAGTTCTAATCTATAGGAGCATGATTCCTAACATGTGTGGCAACCTGTTCCTACACATCATTATCCTTCATAGCCTTGGGATTGTGTTCACATTTATTAGTGTCATGGCCGAAAACTTTGCAAAATGTACAAATCCGAGGTCTCCAATCATAAGTTAACTTAACAAAAGGACAATTATCACCTAGGCCGTCAACCTCTATTTTATCAGGTAATTCAAATTCTGCTGAAATTTCAATCAAAGCTTTAGCATATCGAAATCTTTGCAATCTTTCAGTACTGTTATCAAGGCATATAAGCTTCCCAACGTGACAAGCAAGCCAGTTAATCCCAACGAGTGTCCAAAGTATGCTTGGAATTCTTTTAAAATGAACCCACACCGGCACTTTCCTAATATGTGCTTGGGAATTTCCAATGGAAGGATCCCAGTGTATAATTATAAACATTCGACCTCTAATAAAAATCGGATCAGATTTAAGTATTTTCTCCCTATCCATTTCATTTGAAAATTTGAAATAAAAATGTATACCATCAGATTATATATCAACCTCGCCATCCAATTTCCAATATCGGTTCAGAAAAGTAACAACAGAAGTATAAGACAGAGTACCATCTAGGAAGAAGCCAACGAGGTGATTGCCCCAGTACTTCACGCCTTCATCCCTTACTAGATCTGGCAGTTTTTTTGGTTTGCCATCCCTCTCAATATCGAAATGTATTGGCCTGAATACCCCTGCATTTCGAGGAAGTGAACTAAAAAGTGACGCATAGTCAAACTTGGTGAAAGAGGGATAGGAAGAATTCGAGGAATTCAGATTGGCATTTAGATTAATCGCAAATTCACCCTTAGTACGATTAGGGTTAAAAGGCGAATCACTAGAATAATTGGAAGTACCCAGATCTGGATTGGATGAGGTCGCTCCCAAATTTGAATCAGAGGGGTTAGCAGATGATGGACTAACACGAGGAGGTGGTGGATCAAGGGGAATGGGTGGAGAAGAGCGTGAAGGGAGAGGTGGGAAAGCGACATTGAAAGAGGAGGAGAAGAGTGATGAGAAGTTAGATCTCACAGCCGCCATGGATCACTAGAATATCCTAATAACAAAACCACAAAATAAATTATTTTATATAGAGTTCTTTTGAATGTTCCATGCATGATAGTTGACTTGTTTGTGTTCTAGTACAACATTGATTTGTCACAAATGAAGTACAATATCCTATGATCTTCTCCTCGAGTTTATAGAGTAAGAAATGTAAGTAAATGGGGATAGAATAAGATTTTGATCTCTTTTGAATTCAAACGATGTTTGAATTATAATCACAGAATTCAAAAGATTTAGAATGCAAGAATTGAGCAATTAGAATGAGCAAGAACTTGAATTCGATAGAATATATGAGAATGAGATCAAGTAAGTTATTTGAGATGTTGTTCTTGCATGAATATATAGTGAATGAAGAGTTACAACTGCTACTAAAGTTCTATGACCGAAATCAGAGAGTTGCAACCTTTTAAGACCAAGAAAATCTTCAAAACTTCAAAATATGACACTTGGAACTCTGTTCAGTTGACTGAATATTCATAGTCAGTCGAATGAACTGGAAGAAAACAAAAGTTTTGTATATGACCAAGTTTAGTCGACTGAATAGGTATATTAAGTTGATTGAATCTGGAATATGCACACATATTCAGTCGACTAAACTGATTAAATTAGTCGATTGAAATGTGCTTTTTCCAAATTATCATATATACATGAAGTTTAATTGAGAATTTAAAAATTAAAAACTTCGAGGAGAGATTTAACAATATAATATAACAAAAGACTCAACTTAATATAAAATGACTAATGTACATCTAGAGTCTTTGATGTTTTTGCAAGACATCTTATTGTAATATGTTGACTTGTTCTTTTATCTTGTCATTGTCAAAATCCTATGATTCAACATTTTCCCCCTTTTTGATTGATAACAACACTTGAATAGGATGTGAGCAAACACTTGTAATCTCCCCTTGATTTTATGCTTTCTCCCCATGAATCTTTGCTACATTTTGCATTCATTTGTTAGCATATACTCGATTTCTCCCCCTTTGTCATCGACAAAAAGGAGATATTTATTATATAATCATAACATATATATTTAGATAGCATGCTACATGTACACACCATAAATTCAAAATATATCGAGCCGTGCATATGTAAGCATATGTGCTATGTTAGGGTAACTATATAATGGTGAACATAAGTCATTTCCAAAGACACAAGCATAGCATAGCATGATGTTCACACATAATAATTACATACCTAGTAGTCATGGAAGAATATTTACAAACATACCATTTTAAGCTAAAAGAGTACTAAAAGAGTTTCAAGATTAATGGTCAAAATATAGCAATGATTGAATGAAATCATTCTTTTGGATCTTCCCCACCATCTTTAACAATTCCATCACCTTCCTTATTGGCAGCATCTTCATCCTTATCCTATTCTTCGGATCCCCAATAAACACCATGGGAGGGATCAAAATCTATAAGAGCAGTGGACTTAGAGGTAACTTTTTATTATCTGATGTATAACCAATATGATAATTTGACCATTTATAAACTGGATCATGTCGTGGGAGTGGAGTTTGAATCCTTGGTGATGTAAGTGACTTAGGTGATGATGGTGAGGATTCAGTTGTTGGTGGAGTAAATCGATTGAGGATGGATGATTGTTTGAAGCTGTTTTTTGTTGATAATGTGTGTTTATATTTGTTTTATAAAAGCAAGTACAAGTTTTTTGTTTATAGCTAGTTATCTCTTAATTTTAGGAATTTACTTTGTGGCATAGAAATAACATAAAATGTGAACCTGTAATCAAGTTTATAAATAGAGTTTTAAGAATTAGTGGCTTAGAATTTTCTAAGTAATCAAGAAACATCATATAGTCCAATGGTAAATGTATATGTCGAGTAATCAAGCCATTAGGGTTCAAGACCCAGTTAGTGCGGAAAATTCAAATTTTTGTTTTTCAATATAATATTGCATAAATCTTTAAACGATACTGTGGCACCCTATGTCCGTTAATGTCGCTCTTTATCAGAATGCGTTAAATTTCATGAAGCGTTATAAGTAAACAGAAACAGAAACAGAAACATTACAAGACAAATATAAAATAACAGCAGAATTTTGAAGCTTTATTAAATAGAAAACATCGTGGTACAAAACATAGTTACATCATAAGTCTGAAATACAGAAAACCCATTACATCAACTTAAAACTTCTGTCTTGTACTAAAATCATCAGAGTACAGTAATAAAAGGAGCACAATTCCCTATAAATATAGCCATATAAGAGAAGACAGGAAATCAAAGTGATACATCTAAGCAGGTCCAAGAAGAATGAAAGAGAGAATCCAAGTAAATCCTGAGTATTCCCACCCTGAGAACCTGAGGGGGGAGGGGAACGGAAGAGAGAGAAAAGGAAACAAAACAAGCCAGACATAAAGTATGGTGAGTCCAGTTACTTTTAGCATATAAATAAGTAAAAGCATCATAACATGCATATAAACTGGATGAGAGAGACAACATTATCATAAGACTGGTAAAACAGGCTGAGCAAGATAAACAAGACAGAATATATTGCGCTTCTCAAGTGCTTTTCTCTGCACCAATACTAGCGTAACAAGAATAAGATGATCCCAACTAGAACAAAATGGTAGACTTAGGTGTACTTCTGGTAACAAATTATACCCCAGCAAGAATAACAGGTAGCCCAACAGGAATGGCAGGTGTTACACCCAACAAGAATAACAGGCTCCCAACAAGCAAGACTAGATGTACCCTAATTTCTACCCCCAATCGATCAGCTCCCTATCCCATAGATTCCCTGTGATGGCCCCACATTAGAATGTATCACTTCCTAAAGTGGCAACCCATTATTTTCAGGATGTGTACAATGATATCTACTGTTGTCACAACGTCTTGTCTTCCCGAGCAAGCGGACCCATGCACGCACATGACCCCGATGGAACATGCCGTCAACTCCCTCACCCAAGTGACCTCTTATAATCAGCTCAGTAAGTGTGCCCCGAACCCAACCTAGTTCGGAGTACTCGTTTGATACTTATATGGGTTACTGACTGAAACGGATCCCACACAGCAGATGATACAAGCTTCCCTCTTAGGCTTGCATCCCCACTACTAGGATTTTAACAGGTTATGCCTAACAGTTTAACAAGATTGCATAACCCTCACATGTAAAATAGGTTAATTTTTTTCGGGTGTGTGTGTGTGTATATACATACATACATACATATAGCCCCCCCCCCACATGATTAACTTAACCCCCCACTGATTCAAACAAGTTCACTTAACCCCTAATCAATTTAACAGGTTCATGTAAACCCCCACGGGTTTAAACAGGTTAAGTATTATAGGTTAACAAGTCATCCATTTATGTCTTATTAATGGACTAGACCTCTCACCTTAAGTCTATTACTTGTGGATGTTGGATATATCGGGCGGTTCCGGGCAGACTTATACCACAATTCTGACTTAACCTCGAGTCTTAGCACAGTTATGTGTACATTTATGCACTCGACCCCTCACATAAGATTAACCACTTGTGGACGCTGGATTTGTCGGGCGGTTCCAGGAAGACTTCTACCACAAGTGTAATCTAACCTCTCGTCTAAGTGCGGTTACAGTTTCTAATTACTGTAAATTTAGGCATGTTCATTATTAACCAATTTTCATGTTTACCCAAGATTATGTCCCAAATCCTAGTTTGATTCATAATGCAAGTTATGCCCAAATTTAAGTTTTAGATCAAGGTATAAGTTATGCCCAAATCCCAATCATGTTCTAATATAAGTTATGCCCCAAATTAACATTCCCCATCGTTCCCAATTTCGTGTGCTTGCGTATTGCAGCGATAGGCCTAGGCTCGAAAATAGCCTGGCTATAAAAATAAAAAGGGAAGGAGGAGGAGAAGAGAACAGGAATAAGCATAATAACAAAAAAGCATAATATGTTAGAAATAGGCATACTAACTGAATAGGCATATGGTGACAGAAATAGGCCTAATGGCAGAATGGACATATGATTACAAACCTAGGCATGATAACAGAACATGCATATCAGGAATAGGCATATGAGAACTAATCAGCAGATTAGGTGAACAAGTAATAACAGATCTGATTAGTTATGATTCAAGTTATTAATTGGCATTAATTTAGATCCAACTTATGAACACGTCAGGATTACTTTTTACATGTTTACATCTAAAAATAACATAGACTCACTACGACTGGATCTAAAGAATAAAGAAGTGATTGTTGATGTCGTAGCAAAGATCCTTGAATCCGTATAACTTGTTATTGCAGAGGAATATGCTATTTTAATCTGAGTTGGGGCAACACCTCGTTTTCTCCATTGTTTTTGGTGAATAAAACAATGAGAGTGAGGTCCTATTATAGCCTAAGGTCAACGAATCTTGTTCAAAAATGCGTCTAGGTGCACAGAATTGGATCTGCCCGGATCTAACTGGGTTGACCCAGGGTTGACACCCCTGTGGAGGGGTCGACCTGGGTCGACACCGATAGCAGACAGGGTCAACCCCTAACGGGTCGATTTCCCCCTTATCCCATTTTTTGATTTTGAATTTTGAATCTGTTTTATTTATATTTAAATGGCTTATATGTATATAAATTTCAAACCTTGATATCTTCTACATACGATGTCCGTTTTATGCAAACTCGGAGTCTATCTTGAGCAGAATTCTGAGACGAACGCAATGGTGCAGTCCATTTTACTTAATTCCCAATATTTAATTAAGTATTCTTTAGTTTATCATTATAGTGTTCTTTAAAATTATGAGGTGTCACATTCTCCCTTACTTAAAGGATTTCGTCCCCGAAATCTCTAAGCTAAGAAGAATGTATATCCTAACTTCCATCATCCATCTACTCATCCACCAATCATAAAAATCCATTGTCCTTAAAGATTTCTAATGCTTATATGAAAAAATGCAAAGGTGTGTGTATATGTCCCTATACAAATCTGAAAGATCAGGCGGTCTACTAATTCAGTCGACCTCCTTAATGCAGTGTATGTTAGTGCCATGAATCCAACATGTATGCAAATAATCCTGCTATAACATGTAAAGGCCATCTGCATGCACAATCATCCATTGAAATGCAACATCAATATGATGATATACCCACTTTCATCCATTAAAAGAAGAAAAATATGCACACGCATCCATATGCAGTGTGAGAGTGATTGAGCCGATCTAGTGCCTAATATGTGCGTGTATGCATCCATAAGCAACCACTAACAAACACTTGCATCCATCAAACATAACATGCTTCAAACACATGTTTACATCCATGGGTTTCCTACCCAAAGGTTGAAGATTCGATCGATATGATATACTTAATCGTTAGAAACAAGTACGAATAAAAGCTTTGGAAAAAGAAGTTAAGGACATACCCTTGAAAAGAAAAGGGTACGAAGCGCGGATCTTATCTTCAGTCTCCCAAGTTGCATTCTCGGGGTCTTCTCCCCATTGAATTTTCATCAACTTGACCTCTCAGTTTGTAGCTTCTTAACCTATGATCCAAGAATACGGGTAGGAACTCGTCTACCTGTCGCCTCCCATTCCACCTCTACTTCCTCAAGCATACTCGGCTCAACTACTTATGTGGTATCATGTAAGCACTTCCGTAAATGAGAAACATGGAAAACATCATGAACACCGGACAATGTCTCTGGTAGCTTTACTATATAGGCCATTTGGCCAATCCTTTCGGTTATGGAAAATTGCCCCACAAATCTTGGTTCTAATTTCCCTATAGATCCAAAACGAACTACATTCCTCAAAGGTGATACCTTGATGAAAACCATGTCTCCTACTTCAAACTCAAAATCGGTCCTTCTCTTATCTGCATAGGACTTATGCATGTTAGAGCTATCTTCATGCACCTTCGAATAAGATCAATCTTTTATGAAGTCTCTCTAATCATCTCAAGTCCAAGTAGAAGCCTTTCTATAGACTCCCACCAACAAGTCGGTGATCTACAGGGTCGTCCATACAACGCTTCGAAGGGTACCATGCCAATGATAGCCTGATAACTATTGTTGTAAGCGAACTCTACCAAAGGAAGATGCTCTTCCAAAGTCCCTCTGAAGTCTAGGATACGCTGTCTTAAAAGATCCTCAAGAACTCTATTCACCCTCTCCGTCTGTCCATCGGGTTGTGGGTGGTAAGCGGTTCTCAAACACAACTGTGTACCTAATGCCTCTCGTAAGCTCCTCCAAAACTCACTGGTGAAAATGGGGTCACGATCACTCACAATACTAGAAGGTAGTCCATGTAGACGGACTATCTCATGAAGATAAACTACTGCCAAGCATGTTGTCGTCCTCTTACTCTTAACAGGAATGAAATGAGCGCTCTTAGTAAGCCTGTCAACTACAACTCAAATACTGGTGTTGTCTTCTCTCGATCTAGGCAAACCATCAATGAAATCCATAGAGACGCTCTCTCACTTCCACCGTGGGACTTCCACCGTGGGACTTCCAAAGGATGAAGTAAACCTCTGGGTTTTCTTTGCTCAGCCTTGACTTGTTTCCGGACCAAACATCGAGAAAAGTACTCCGCTACATCTTTCTTCGTCCCAGCCCAAAAAAAAACCCTCTTCATATCTTTATACATCTTATCACCACCTTGATGGATAGTCATCCTAGAATGACGGGCTTCCTTAAGGACTGTCTTAAACAAACTTCCAACCCGTGGAGCACAAGGCCTTCCATCTCATCGCAACCATCCCTTATCATCCGTGGAATATCTACCGAGGTAACGGGAAGTCTCCCATCTACGGAGCCTATCAAAGATGTCTGCTATCTTCGGGTCCTCTCACTGCGAAGTTTCTATCTGATCCAACAGAGTAGGTCTCACTGCGAAGTTCCTATCTGCTATCTTTGGATTTAATTATTATTTATTAAAATTCAGGGTGTTGCACCTAACTAGTGCCTAAAACCACTTAAGCCCACTGCTTCCACTGGTCACGCCCCACATCCGCGATCCAAACACAAAAATCCAAAAAAATAAATCCTATTATACAAGTTTTCTTTTTTTCTTTTCTAGATTTTTTCCCTGGTTCCCACTACCATAACATGCTCATATGAAACTAGAATCCCCTTTTTCAGATTGGGAAAAATTTAAAGAGCTGCAACTTTCATGTTGTAAAATTTTCAGATTCATATTCTTCTTTGTTGAAATTGTGAAATTTTCAAACCTATTTTCGAACATGGATTTCTGACCCGAAACTGATTTGTCGCTGTTTCAGCCTTTTCTCCCTCAAAAGTAATCCAAATTCAGTTTTCCTAATTTTTACTCGAAGAGAAAAGAATTTCCTAAAACTTTGTTGTTGACTACTTTTTCATATTCCGTGGTTAACTTATGAAAAAACAATTTTCAAAGTGTCCAAAATCTTGTTCTGTTTTGTAAATTTTGCGAAAATCAAAATCAATTTTCCTTAACCTAAACACATCTACTCTCTTATTATTAATTTTCTGAGGGTATTGTTTTGTGAATTTATTCATGCCATGGCTCTAGAGAGAGTATAGTTGTGCTTGTAGTCGGGTTGCATATATTACTTTTCATACCCACTTGTTTGTCTTCTCCGTTCAATGCCGCAAAATGTGAGTTTATCTCACACTTGACTAACATTTTGTGAAAATATTGTTTGGCTTATGTGAATGATTAAGTTGAAATGTTAGGATTATTTTAGTTGACATGATTGTTATGTTAAATTTAAATTTGCATTCATGACATGAAATTGTGCTACTTTGCGATATATGTTTATTTGTGAAATATATGATATGCCTTGAAGGTTATCGACAAATGACATGATATGAATTCGCTATGTGACATATTAGTGTTATTATATTTTTAATTTATGTTCTTACACTGCAAGTTCCCTGTAGATTTAGAAAAGTCATTATTGGGTTGAAATGATACATACTTGAATCACTATACCTTTTGATATTGAATTGGGATACGGGTTGCAATGTTATTAACCCGGAAATTTAATTAAACTGATTGAAATGATACATACCCAATTCACTTGAACACATGGTAGAAAATTATATATGAACATCGTTGGTCAATAAAAACTATGTTTGAAAACTTTAAAAGTATGTATTGATTTAAATAAACTGATTTTGAAATATAATTTAAACATTTTAGTTTAAATTAATGTTTGGAATAATTTAACCAAAACATATAAATTTGAGTTAAATTGATTAATGAAAGGATTTAATGTGATTATGGATTGATTCTTTATTTAAAAATAATTAATAAAATTAATTAATATTTAAATTAATTTAATATAATATAAACTATATCAATATAATACCATAGAATGTGATATAATAATTTATTTTAAAATGTTTTAGATTCAATATAAAAATATATTTAGCTCCAAAAGATTTAATTTAAAAATTTAACCTAATATAATTGCTTTAATAAATTTAATTAAAAGAAATAATTCACTTTAAGATTTATTTAAATGAAACGAGTGGAACAATTAATTTAAAGGTCTAAATTGATAATTTGTTAATTTAATAAATTTTGATGTTGAAATTTTTGGTTTAAAGGATTAATTTGACAATTAAATTTTGAATGTGTTGAATAATATAATAAGATGAAATTGATTTTTGAATATAAGCTTTACCCTGAATTGAGGTAACGGTTTAAAATTTGTTATTGTACTTGTAAAATAATAAATTAGATATTGTACTGGTTGATTTAAGTTAATTCAAGTGGCAATTTAAAATCTGAATTTATGATAAGTCAAATTTGAAATACGGGCATTTGGTTTGGATTGGATTAATTTAAACTATTTTAATTTTATTACAATTTTTAATAAAATTATTTTATATACTTTTAACTATTAAAATTTTATAACTATTTCATAAAAACTATTTTTAATAAAATCACTTTTATATTAAACTTAATTATATATATTCTATTATTTAAAATTAAACCATTTTTATATGTATTTTACTTTTTTAAACTAAAGTCAATTTCTAATCCGAGCCATTCTGTCTGAACTAGTTAAGACATAGATTTCAGTTAATAGTGATACTTTGGAATTAGAAATAAAATGCTGGTTTGAACTTGATAATGATAATATGAAATTTGATATTTGGAACTGGATCCAATACTTAATAGTTGCGAATAAATGATTTTATAGAAATCAATAATTGAAGTTAAAACTAATTTATGATATTAAAGTATGATTTTAAATTTGAATTGCCACGGTGTAAAAATGTAAATGTTTGGTTGTTAAAGAGACCGGGATCAGATCTTGTCATATTCTCTACCAATACTGAGAACCACTTTACAACTTTGCACATGGTGGAGAATCTAGAATGAAGCAGGTTGGTTTGGCGAACGCTACTGGAATGAAGTAAGAAGGCGATGATGGATGATAGCCTTGATCTTCGGGTCATAATGAAAAAGACCAAAACAGGAGTTATACCTAGGCCAATTGAATTAGCTCCCCTTAACGGACATGCTACTTCGATACCATATCTCTTACTCTATGATTTTGGAACCGTAAATGTGACGGCCCGCCCCGCACCAACCAACATTTACTCCAAAAGTGCGCTGTACACATGTCCAGTTAGCACGGAACGGGTCGTCGGAAGGAAAGGGAAGAAGGAAATGAACTAACAAAGAACCTGTAGAATGTCTTACAGCGCATAGAATAAAATATAATAATAACACACTTGACATAAAACAGGTGAGACAGTGCATAAGCTGAAACAACTAACATGGCAGCGGAAAATGTAAGTACAGCTTATGATCCAAAGTTAAACATTATTACAACTTTTCAAACTGTCTCAAGGCAAAAGCAAGATAAAGGAGGTACACTACTAATGCCCAAGTAGCGACCACCAACGACACAAGGAGAATATCTATATATCATACGTGGAAGCCTCCTGCCCGCCTCCGAATCATCTACTCGCGCATCACCAGCTAACCTGTCTCTAGTCTGCTCGTGTGAGCACCCAGAGTAATAAGAGGAGACATAAAACTCTGGGTCAGACATAAAGCCTGGTATGAGCGATAAGCATCTAAAGTGAACAATAACAGGTAGACAAAACATACCTGAACCTGGACCTGCAACCAAAGAGTTAGCACTACATACTGTACAACACTCTAAGATGCCATATCAAATGGTGTAAAGATGCGGAGGTGGGGGTGTGCATGTCATAATGATGGCAAACAATCAAACATAGCATCCATCCTCACATCTCTCGCTCAGTGCGTAAAGCATACGATATTCACCACTTCGATCACCCAACATACTTTTCTACGATCACTTTACCCCATGAAGTCATAAATGGCTTCACTGCACTGATAACGTAGCCACAAATCCTTCGCTATGTCCACTTTGCCCCATGGAGTCACAAGGACCCCACTGCACTAGCTCATAGCCTTACTAATCCTTACTATGTCCACTCTGCCCCATGGAGTCACAATGACCCCACCGCACTGGCTCATAGTCTTACTACGCATCACTTTGCCCCTCGAGTCGTAATGACTCTACTGCACTGATAGCGTAGTCTTGCTATCATCACCTTGCCCCTCGAGTCGTAATGACTCTACTGCACTGATAAGTAGCCCATCATCCATTCTCAGTGGTGAATCGAAGTTATGAACGTCGACAACTCCTTAACACACGTCCCGCAGCAAAGCCCAACCATGAAGTGAACTCATTGGTTCCCCATTGGATCCTGAGCTCTAACTTCCACTTGGACTACCTTTGCATCTCGGGTTATTGGTCATCACTGGATCGGTTCGGCCTTTATCGTCTTTCATTGGATCGTGGTACCCTTCAGTTCATGGTTCCCTGGCGCCCTTCAGTTCGTGACCGTGCTTCCTCACCGGTTCGGATCGTGCTCCACCTTCGTCAGGTCGGATCGGGTCGAGGCACTCCCACTGGTTCGGGTCGTGCTCCATAGCTCGTGGCGCTTCCCTTCGGTCGTGATGCTACTCCCCCTTCAGATCGTGGATGCACATCGGTTCGGATCGTGAGCTTCTGAAGTGGATTGGGTCGGATTAGAGATGGCATGCGATTGGGTGCTCTAGCGCGTGACGCGGTTCGAGTTAGAGCTCCTCCCACCTTCGGATCGTGGTCTCCGGTCCGGGTCATGGCACATAGGGCGATCCGCGATCCGGTCCCTGCACAGCTTCCCTGCGACTTGTTTTACGCCATTCAACGGCGTTTTCGACCAATCTAACACTTCTAAACAACCACAAAGCATACCATACAGTCATAGCAACAAATAGAAGTGACCTCAAACACCAAAACATCAATATGATAAGTCAAAATGGATCAAACATAGCCAAAACCCCATATTTTCCCTTAAGCATGTTTAGGTGAAACTAATGATAGGATTAGCAAAACTTAACCAAATTAACCCAAATTCATATCAGAGGTCTAAAACATCATTTAAGAATTTGTAAACATTTTTCCAGAATTTTATCATGTTTAAATTCGCTAATTAACACTAATTACCCTTAATTAACCATAATTAGTGAGGAACTATGCAAATCACTCACCTTAGCCACAACAAAACTTAGATCTAAAATAAATCTCTGATTTGATGCGAATCTCGATGCTAAACAGCAGCTCCAATGTTGATTTGGTGTAGATCCCCCTTGATTTGATGTTGCTAAGCCTAATCCTTGATCAAAAGATGGTTTGGAGGTGATGTAGAGGTTGGAGGCCATTTTTAGGGTTTCTTGGAGGTAAGTGGAGGCAAGAAAACTGAAATGGAATGATTCTCTACTTCATTTCAGCCTCCCCATAACCCTAATCCCGAAATGGGTTATGGGCCTATTCACTTATCACCCTATTTGGCCCGGTTAAGCAGTTTTTTCACCCTCCAAACCTTATTTCAGCCATATCTCCCAAACGGTAAGCCCGTTTGGCTATTATGACCACTCTACGGAAAGGTAAACCATCAAACGAATCTAATGGAAGTGGTTTCAGGTCAAAATTCCTTTCCAATCAAAAATTATGGCCAAAACAGTACTAACTAGGGGCAAAATGGTCATTTAAAAATCGACAAAAATCATGAACATGAGAAATGACTCTAATGGATGTTTCCCAAAGTTACATGGCCATACGACTTCATATGGGAAAGAAATAAATATTCTACGATCCTCCGATGCGTAGAATGCGGACCGTTACACTCTCCCCCCCCCCCCTTAAGAAATTTCGCCCCCGAAATTCCCTTACCAAACCACACAAAAGGGTCCCGCATGCCTATCAATCATAAAACAACCATCAAATATGCAAAACAAGTAAAATAAGTCTATCCTAGCATGCGGAATAACTAAATCGTAAAGTAAAACTTACCAGGCAAAGAGTTCTGGATACGCCTTCCTAATGCTCTCCTCTGTCTCCCAAGTACAATCATTCTCGTTCTCGCTCCACTGAACCTTGACTAGCTTCACCGCCTTCCTTCGAAGTTGCTTCGTATCGTGTCCCACAATACGAATCGGCTTGCGGTTCCCAACCGCTTCGGGTTCTACTTCGAAGTCCTCTAACTGATCAGGTGAAATAGTCATATCTGAGTCATGAACGAACTTCCTTAGTTGGGAAACATGAAATACATTGTGAACTCCCGCCATCTTCTCTGGTAAGCCAACTCTATACGCCAAATTCCCGACTAATTCAAGAACAAGGAATGGGCCAACAAATCGTGGTGCCAATTTGCCTCTCCTGCCAAATCGAATCACGCTCTTCAACGGAGAAATCTTGACAAACACCAAGTCACCAACGGAGAATTTTAAGTCTCTTCTCCTCTTATCAGCATAACTCTTCTGCCTATCTTGGGCAGCTTTCATTCGTTGTTGAATGATCTTAATCTTATCGGAAGTTTCCCTCACTACATCTGGTCCAAGCATAAACTTCTCGCCAGTCTCTATCCAACATGATGGTGAGTTGCACGGTCTTCCGTACAAAGCTTTATATGGAGCCATACCGATACTGGATTGGTAGCTATTATTATATGCAAACTCTACTAGATGCAAATGGTCATCCCATGATCCACCAAAATCCAACATACATGCTCTCAAGAGATCTTCCAATATGCGATTCACCCTCTCCGTCTGACCATCGGTCTGAGGATGATATGCGGTACTGAGATGTAATCCTGACCCTAGAGCCTCTTGTAAGCTCTTCCAAAACCCACTAGTGAACAACGGGTCTCGGTCACTCACAATGCTTTTAGGTACTCCATGAAATCTCACTACCCACTTCATATAAAATTCTTCCAACTTGGCTGCCGTTCTGGTCGATTTGACTGGTATAAATCTTGCGCTCTTAGTCAATCGATCCACAATTACCCAAATGCTATCATATCCTGGTCTAGTCCTTGGTAAACCATCGATGAAATCCATCGAGACTTGCTCCCATTTCCACTCGGGAATTTCTAATGGTTGCAACAACCCACTAGGCTTCTTTTGCTCGGCTTTAACTAGCTGGCAATTCATGCATTTAGATATAAACTTCCCAACGTCTCTTTTCATCCCTTCCCAGTAGTAAGTCTGTTTCATGTCTCGATACATCTTATTACCACCGGGATGTATAGTCAGTTTTGAGTGATGACATTTTCTAAGCACTTCATCCCTCAAACCATTCACGTTGGGCACAACTAGTCTTCCATTCTTTCTAAGCCATCCCTCTCGATCAAGCCCATACACATTCATCTCCTCACCGTCGATGTCTATCTCTAACTTGGAGATGATTTCTAATAGATTAGGATCGTCCCTCTAGCTGGAACCAATCCGCTCTATCAAAGTGGGTCTGATCGCCAAACTAGCTGGCATGACTGGATCCAATTCGCACTTTGGTCTGAAATCAAACCCCGCGATATACTCCAGTTGCTTCAACTCAAGAAACATAGCCCCTAAGCTGGCATGTCTCCTACTCAAGGCATCGGCTACCGCATTACCCTTCTCAGGTGTGTATGCGATATCAAAATCATACGAAGCCAAGAACTCTAACCATCTCTGCTGACGGAGATTTAGATCTTTCTGGGAGAAGAGATACTTTAACGATTTATGATCGGTAAACAACTCAAATCTTTCTCCCAAGAGATAATGTCTCCACATCTTCAGCGCAAACACGATCGCTGCTAGTTCCAAATCATGGGTAGGATACTTCTTCTCATGCGGCTTTAGCTGTCGACTAGCATAAGCTACAACCCTACCTCCTTGCATCAATACAGCACCTAACCCGGTACCACAAGCATCTGTGTATACCGTCATCTCTTCATTCCCCTTAGGAATGACTAACACTGGTGCACGCGTCAACTTTTCTTTTAGACTCATGAATGCCTTTTCACATACTCCGTCCCAGACGAAGGACTGATTCTTCTTAGTCAACTGAGTCAACGGTGCTGCTATCTTGGAGAAGTCCTGGATAAACTTACGATAATATCCAGCTAACCCCAAGAAACTTCTTACATCTGTTGCATTCTTGGGTGTTGGCCAATCCTGTACCGTAGCCACCTTCGCAGGGTCCACGGCAATACCACTCTCTGAAACAACATGACCCAAGAATCTCACTTCCCTTCTCCAAAAGTGACACTTAGAGAATTTCGCTTTCAATTGGTGTTTCCTCAACACCTCCATCACTATCCTCAAGTGTCCCTTGTGTTCCTCCTATGTCCTTGAGTAAACAAGGATATCATCCACGAACACAAGAACAAACTTATTCAACTGATCTCTGAATACTCGATTCATAAGATCCACAAAATAGGCCGGTGCATTGGTCAACCCAAATGGCATGACCAACCACTCATAAAATCCAGACGGCGTCCTAGATGCTGTTTTCGGAAAACTCTCATCTACTACTCGAAGCTGATGAAATCCTGTCGCGAGGTCCAACTGGGAGAACACTCTTGCTCCTTCCAGTTGATCAAACAAATCATCTATCCGCGGTAGAGGATACTTATTCTTCCTCGTTACCTTATTCAACTCGCGATAGTCCACACACAAACGAAGGGAACCACCTGCCTTAGTGGCAAACACAACTGGTGCTCCCCACTCGGAGACACTCCTCCTAATAAATCCCTTCTTCAAAAGATTGCTGACTTGCACCCCGAGCTCTCGCTTCTCCCTTAGTGCCATACGACGAAGTGGCATCACTATAGGTCTGGCATCTTTCACTAAATCAATACGGAACTCAATCTCTCGGTGTGGTGGAAGCCTGGTCACCTCCTCAAAGACGTCCGGATACTGGCCAACCATGGGCACATCTGACAACTCATCCTGCGGGATGTCGAGGGAATTTACAAAACTAGCCATTACCCCATCACTAGGTAGACTACCAAACACTACCCTCCGCCCATCATCCGCCCTCACTGTCACCAAAAAGCCCTCACAATCTACCAGCACCCCGTATCTTTGGAGCCAATCGACTCCCAATATAATGCCATACCCAGTAAAGCCCAAAACAAAGCAATCACAAACATACATCCATGACTCGATAAGACCAAATTCTTGCAAATCATACTAAGGCTAGTCGAACCACCAATAGGGTTCGTCACAACCAATGGTCTATCGACTATCTCGGGTTCCAGTACCAACCTATCTACCAGGTCACTAGATATGAAGGAACGGGAAGCCCCAGTATCAAACAAAACTCAAACTGGTACATCATAAATAGAAAGCATACCTTTAATAACAACATTCTTTCCTTTCTCCGCCGTAGTTGGGGCATTTGACGAAGAAGGAACAGCATCAATAGCATATGCTTTCACAATCTGCTTCTACTTAAGAGGTTGCAGACACTTATCCTTATGATGTCCCACTTGACCACAGTTGTAGCACTTCCTTTCTGCTGGCTTGGCCCGACATTCTTTAGCATAATGGCCCTTCTTACCACAACTGAAGCACTCAACATCCTTCTTGCTCTTTTTCTGGCCACCTTTAGATTGGTCTTGCTTCCTCTTATTCTGAGAGTCATTCTTGCCTCCACCGCCTGCTTGCAGCTTTCACCCTTCTGCAGATGCAGCCTCAGTCTTTGACTTAGGGTAAAGACTCTCTGATCTCAAAGCTTTCCCCACAATCGATTCAAAAATCTCATCGATGTGGTTGACAAGTCTTTCCCCCAAGTATCCATCCAAACCAGTAATGAACTTCTCATTCTTCTTCTCAGAAGTATCGATAAGAGATAGTCCATACTTCGACAAGGTGTCGAACTCAGCAATATAGTCAGAAACTGCCCTACCACTCTGCTTGAGTTCCAATAACCTCTTGAACAACACTGACTTCTGGGAACCTGGAATAAACTTCTCGCTAAAGCGAGCCTTGAACTGAACCCAAGTAACCTGATCCTCTGGAGTAGCTGTTCTAATGGCATTCCACCAATTCATCGCTCGCCCTTGCAGCTGACGAGACGCTAGCCTTCTCTTCATCGCATCCTCAAGACCCAAGTCATTGAAGATACGATCACAGCTATCCATCCAATCTTGAACATCTGTGGCCGACTCCGTCCCGTGGAACGGCTTCCCACCAAGGTTAGTGTAATCCTTGCACAACTTGGCGAAATCGACCCTAGGCGCCTGCACTACTGGGCCAGCACCAACTCCGGGATTAGGAATTGCCCCTTGCACTTCTCTAAGCATGTCTCTCATGAGGTCAGTAAACATCGCCCTCATGTCAGCGGCATTCCCATTATTGGCTCCTCTACCAGCACCTCTAGCATATCGGCTCATCGTCAATCTGTAAAAGGGAAACGATAAACGACCCCATAGTGGTGCTAGTGCAGTGCGACTTCATTCTTATACCACTAATAGTATATATATAGCTTTTGAAAACCAAAGTAATCACAAATACGCTCTCTCATATACGTACTATCTCTCCCTAGTGTCTTTCCCTAGGTTAACTACGCAACCTAGAGCTCTGATACCAAGTATGACGGCCCGCCCCGCACCAACCGACATTTACTCCAAAAGTGCGCTGTATACATGTCCAGTTAGCACGGAACGGGTCGTCGGAAGGAAAGGGAAGAAGGAAATGAACTAACAAAGAACCTGTAGAATGTCTCACAGCGCATAGAATAAAATATAATAATAACATACTTGACATAAAACAGGCGAGACGGTGCATAAGCTGAAACAACTAACATGGCAGCGGAAAATGTAAGTACAGCTTATGATCCAAAGTTAAACATTATTACAACTTTTCAAACTGTCTCAAGGCAAAAGCAAAATAAAGGAGGTACACTACTAATGCCCAAGTAGAGACCACCAACGACAAAGGGAGAATATCTATATATCATACGTGGAAGCCTCCTGCCCGCCTCCGAATCAGCTACTCGCGCATCACCAGCTAACCTGTCTCTAGTCTGCTCGTGTGAGCACCCAGAGTAATAAGACATAAAACTCTGGGTCAGACATAAAGCCTGGTATGAGCGATAAGCATCTAAAGTGAACAATAACAGGTAGACAAAACATACCTGAACCTGGACCTGCAACCAAAGAGTTAGCACTACATACTGTACAACACTCTAAGGTGCCATATCAAATGGTGTAAAGATGCGGAGGTGGGGGTGTGCATGTCATAATGATGGCAAACAATCAAACATAGTATCCATCCTCACATCTCTCACTCAGTGTGTAAAGCATACGATATTCACCAGTTCGATCACCCAACATACTTTGCTACGATCACTTTGCCCCATGAAGTCATAAATGGCTTCACTACACTGATAACGTAGCCACAAATCCTTCGCTATGTCCACTTTGCCCCATGGAGTCACAAGGACCCCACTGCACTGGCTCACAGCCTTACTAATCCTTACTATGTCCACTCTGCCCCATGGAGTCACAATGACCCCACCGCACTGGCTCATAGTCTTACTACGCATCACTTTGCCCCTCGAGTCGTAATGAATCTACTGCACTGATAGCGTAGTCTTGCTACCATCACCTTCCCCTCGAGTCGTAATGACTCTACTGCACTGATAAGTAGCCCATCATCCATTCTCAGTGGTGAATCGAAGTTATGAACATCGACAACTCCTTAGCACACGCCCCGCAGCAAAGCCCAACCATGAAGTGAACTCATTGGCTCCCCATTGGATCCTGGGCTCTAACTTCCACTTGGACTACCTTTGCATCTCGGGTTATTGGTCATCACCGGATCGGTTCGGCCTTTATCGTCTTTCATTGGATCGTGGTACCCTTCAGTTCGTGGTTCCCTGGCGCCCTTCAGTTCGTGACTGTGCTTCCTCACCGGTTCAGATCGTGCTTCACCTTCGTCAGGTCGGATCGGGTCGAGGCACTCCCATTGGTTCGGGTCGTGCTCCATAGCTCGTGGCGCTTCCCTTCGGTCGTGATGCTACTCCCCCTTCAGATCGTGGATGCACATCGGGTCGGATCGGAGATGGCATGCGATCGGGTGCTCTAGCGCGTGACGCGGTTCGAGTTCGAGCTCCTCCCACCTTCGGATCGTGGTCTCCGGTCCGGGTAGTGGCACATAGGGCGATCCGCGATCCGGTCCATGCACAACTTCCCTGCGACTTGTTTTACACCATTCGACGGCGTTTTTGACCAATCTAACACTTCTAAACAATCACAAAGCATACCATACAGTCATAGCAATAAATAGAAGTGACCTCAAACACCAAAACATCAATATGATAAGTCAAAATGGATCAAACATAGCCCAAACCCCAGATTTTCCTTTAAGCATGTTTAGGTGAAACTAATGATAGGATTAGCAAAACTTAACCAAATTAACCCAAATTCATATCAGAGGTCTAAAACATCATTTAAGAATTTGTAAACATTTTTCCAGAATTTTATCATGTTTAAATTCGCTAATTAACACTAATTACCCTTAATTAGCCATAATTAGTGCGGAACTATGCAAATCACTCACCTTAGGCACAACAAAACTTAGATCTGAAATAATTCTCTGATTTGATGTGAATCCCGTTGCTAAACAGCAGCTCCAATGTTGATTTGGTGTAGATCCCCCTTGATTTGATGTTGCTAAGCTTAATCCTTGATCAAAAGATGATTTGGAGGTGATTTAGAGGTTGGAGGCCATTTTTAGGGTTTCTTGGAGGTAAGTGGAGGCTAGAAAACTGAAATGGAATGATTCTCTACTTCATTTCAGCCTCCCCATAACCCTAATCCCAAAATGGGTTATGGGCCTATTCACTTATCACCCTATTTGGCCCGGTTAAGCAGTTTTTTCACCCTCCAAACCTTATTTCAGCCATATCTCCCAAACGGTAAGTCCATTTGGCTATTATGACAACTCTACGGAAAGGTAAACCATCAAACGAATCTAATGGAAGTGGTTTCAGGTCAAAATTCCTTTCCAATCAAAAGTTATGGCCAAAACAGTACCAACTAGGGGCAAAATGGTCATTTAAAAATCGACAAAAATCATGAACATGGGAAATGACTCTAATGGATGTTTCCCAAAGTTACATGGCCATACAACTTCATATGGGAAAGAAATAAATATTCTACGATCCTCCGATGCGTAGAATGCGGGTCGTTACAGTAAACACCATTATAATAGCATATTGTATTATATAATATCTAGTTTAACGGATCCTTATAGGATGGAAATCTTAAACATTCTTTAAGTTAAAATCTGCATTTCATTTGAACAGTTTTTTGAGTTGATTTAATTTCATGAGAATGTTAGTCCGGAACTGTGTGATTTGTTTTTGCATTATTGCTTAGGTCAGACTAAGTATTACAATACCGAGATTTCACCATTCGGAGTTGGAGACTTTTTGCCTCTATCTATTTATGTTAGTATTGTTTTCTCCTATATTACAAATCCACTATATTTAGACTTCCGTTGTATTTGATTCTGTAACTTTGATATTGTATATAAATTTTAAAAATTTGTATTTAATAGCTTCATGAACTATTATTAAATTTTGTTTATTCCAATGCGAGATATTCTGATTTTATGTCTATGATTTATTTGTGATTATGTGACGATTTTATATTTAACCCCACAGCAATAACAAATTGATGTTTACTAAATTAGTTTTATTATTGATTTAAATGGTTAAAAATAGCAGGTCGTTAGAAAAAGGCTCGAGCATAATAGTACAAGAAATCAACTAGTAGCAAAAGAATTAAAAAAATAAAAAAATAAAAACACCTTCAAATCTCAGTGATGGACATATTTACTATGAGTCTATGACAGTAGCCAATAACATTTATGAGCTGCTGGAAATATCTTCTTGCTTCATTTTCTTTTAGCCTCCCACTATTAACCTAAATGAGAGAAAACATGCATTATAACGATTTTGCATGAGACAACTCAATGGGAAATTTTTTATGATCAATCATTTTGCAAAATCAAATTAGATAATGATACGTTTAAAATACCTTTACTTTATAAGATTTGCAAAGTGTTTCTGCAACAGTTAGGATGCTTACGAAGACGAATGTAGAAGTTGCAAAACCAAAGAAAATCAATAATAAGAAATGACATTAGTAAAATGAAATTGAATTGAGTGACAGTATGAAATTGATAGTAACCATCATATTTTATAAAAACTAAATCAAATTATAAAAGCAAACACAGTTATCATACTCCATTCCCACATGGCATAATTTATCTATTCATATTGCATATTATTTACTTTTTCATCTTTAAGTAAGAGAAGTATTTTGACCCAGTTTCTTAAAATAGATAAAATAAAATAATATGTGTTATGAAAAGTGCTTCTAAAACAATTAGGATGTTTTTGCAAATATGCACTCATTTGGCATATATATGCTGAAAGACCAACATTTGCAAAAATATGCAAGAAGAAATAAAAAAATAAAAAATGCGCAAAAGGAACTATTAGAACTAAACAATGATAAAATAAGAGATAACATTTATTTATGTTTTAAACATATCTTACCATGTAGATGTGTAGTAGCTGCGGGAAATCAATAAAAAAAATGTTAATCGATTAGCATTTGCTGATACAATGAAGTTGAACTTATTGACTTATTCACATATCAAATTGAAATAAAAGGAAAAAAATCAGGAATAATTGGTGATAAAATATCTTGGTTATCTTAAACTAATCAAATTTAAAATTTATTATTGAAAAAAGGGGAAAACAACATTATTCAAAATAAAATTAAAATAATTGCGTTCTAACCGAATCACAAGGCACTACTTTTTGTGTAAGGGTGATGTTACATGTGAAATATTTTTCCTTAAGAAATAGCTAAACTAACCACACGAAATTAAGCTAATTCACAAGCAATAATGACACATAATCAATTAATGTAAACCTATGCAAATATACAATATTATTTCGTAGATTAATATTATAAAAATAAGAAAATTTTCCCATTTGTCAAGAAGTCCTATGAAAGGCAATAAAGAGTTGTACTATAGAACGGGGATACTCTTGACGCAGTTAAACAATGTAGCAATAAAGAGGAACAAAGTTTTAAGTACATCAATGCAATTTTACCTAATAATTACTAACACGATGTGTACCGTGTCAATTTATAGATAAGAATTATTAAGTATCGAAATGAAAACAAAGGATACCTTCTCATTGTACTTTTTAGTAGCCATCATAATAAAAATCATTACTGTGTGGATACTCATATGAAATAAATAAAAAATTGTACATTATATAATGATGTACTGTGTTGGTTTTCGTAGAAGTAAGATATGGAAATATACTAAAGAACCCTCAATAGAATGCCAATTTGATTGTAATTCTTGGTTGGGATTCAAATTTTATGTCTTTAACTAATGGAGATACGTAATTATACTTACTACAATTTGCAGTGTATTTAGAAGTCGTTTGGGAGATTGTTCATTCCAAGTGCAAAAATCCTATTTTGCCTTTAGGCTTCCATCCAAATTACATCGCCACGTCTTAAAATTTGACACTACACTTATTTTCAATAAAGCTGTGTTGCTAGTTCAGTAGTGGGCTGTGCTCAATTAATTTTATGTTGACTATTTTACTAATTTTACGCAAAATCAATCTTTATCTTCCATTCCATTTTATTTGAATTTCATAGCTACACCAACTAACCTTCCATCGAATTTATGGAAATTCAATAACACTAATTGAGAATAAAATCAATAAGGATTTCGTATTACTTCAAATATACGGCTATTCGTTTATGGTTCCACTCTAATTGACCATTAAATATGGTAATTCATTAACATGTTTCAATATATTTATCTGACAATGGTATAATTTTTACATTTTAAACTTACAATCACATAATCAAGCTATTTTTTTAATACAAAAAAAAAATGAGATTTTCAATATTAAACATATACAAATTACGGTATTAAAATGTCACTCTGATATATACAAATATATCAATCACATAACATAAATCATATACATAAAAATATACAAACCTGAATTAAAAAATCATTTATATCAATATGTTAATTATACATTGCATTATTATTATTTTTTAACCATCAAGTGCCTGCAGTTTGAAATTTAAATACTTATTTAAATATCAGTATCAACGTATATTGTAAATCTAAAATAACATATTTTAGTTAGTTATGCTACTTGGAATTTGAAATTGTTTCAATTATGTAACCTAACAAATATTTGTGAGTACTTAGTATAAGTGATAAATATGGCAACTTCAACATATAAGAAATATTCTTATCAACAAAATTGGTAAATTTGTTTCGGTATTCAAATATAAGTTTTATAAATCATGCTCGTGATAAAATTAACAAATTTAGCTTATTATTGACTTATCTAATAGAAAATAGTGTCCATTTACATTGCAAAATTCTGCTTTTAGCATCTCTACCTTTATTAACAAAAACCACCTTAATTTTTTCTTAATATTTTATTTTTGAAGTCACATATTCAAATTACTAAAGTAATCTCAAATTTGACTATATAAATAATCTAATAAATAGTAGTTAGCATATCTTTTAATACAACCTTAACAGATTCACACATTTTAATATATCTATTAAATAATAGCAAAGCCGAAGAATTTGAAACTCCGAGTTCCTGGATATATCATTTTCAAATTAATTTATCGCTGTACATTTATTTGCTTATTTTATCCCATCATTTTACCTCTTTTATTATTTTACATTCTAATATGGACATTTTAGAGTCTACACAATTGTTTACATATAATTTAATAGTTAGCTCCTAACATCTTATGTTTAAGTTCACAAATTCAAATTAATGACAAAAATTGAAATTTAAGTAAATTAATTAACTAATATTTTTTCAAGCACTATAAAAATGATAAAATTTTGTTTTTAGCTCAAAATACCTACGCTTCAAATTTTCTATAATAATTTAAGTGTTTCACGATTCTTTTCTGATATTATATGTTTAATACTATAATTTATAATTAATTACAGATTATTAAAACTATTCAAATAACTTTAATGAACTATTGTTCATTATTCGCCTAATAAATCACATCAAGATTAACTACATTCATATAAACAAAAATGAAAAAAAAATAGTGATTCAAATATATAAACACACCAATCGCATAACATAACTATACACATAATAATAATCACAAGTTCAAAGTTTAACCCATTTACGTCATATATTTATCCCGTGTCACATTATAATATTAACATTAAGCGGTTAGGTTTCAAAATTTATTTAGTAATTTACAAAACACTCCACAGTATCACTTAATATTTTACATTTAAGTCCATACGTTTAAAATAATTATATGATTTTGAATTTACCAAATAAAGTCAATGTTGTTAATTAATCTAATTAACGCCAAATATTGTGTTTTAAAATATATACCATATTCATATAAAAAAGAAGGCAAAATCAGTTTTTCTTTCAAATATAAAGTTAAAGAAGTCATATATTTTAAATAATAGATGTAAACAATAATAGCAAATTTAATATATTATACTTATCTCAATAAATTCTTTATAAGTTGGAAAAACAATTTTTTCTAAATACCTACATTTTAACATTTCTACAATTATTTATGGAGCCACCTCAATTCTTTCATTATATTTTATATTTAGGACAAATTGACACATTTAATCCGAAGTTTCACGTGTCTTCCTATATTACTCTAGAGTTTGGGTTAATTTTAGTTAATCCTAAGTATTATGGGTCCCTTCTCATACTGATCTCATTTACCTATTAACTTATTTAGCCGATTTCATGTGTCTTTTCATATTGACACCATTAATCCAAAGTTTCACGTGTCTTCCCATATTAATCTGAAGTTTCACGTGTATGGGAAAGTTAAAAGCATAAAACTGGCTAAACATGTTAATAGGTAAATAGGATCAATATGGGAAGGGACCCCCAATATTTGGGATTAATTACCAAATTCTGAATTAATATGGGAAAACACGTGAAACATCGGGTTAATGGAGTCAATTTGTTCTTATGTTTAAATTCATATGTTTAAACTTCTTATGAAATCTTAAATTTTAATTATTCAAATAATCTTAGTGAATTTGTATAAATCATATATATGTTTAAAAACTCTCTCTCTCTCTATACATATATATTCATATTAAAAAAGGGTATCGTTCCATTCAACTGTAAAGATGTATGAATCATATAATATAAATTATGTATGTCAACAACAATAATAAAAGTTAATTTGTAAATCAACTATGATTCGTTTATATTAAGAATTTTCCATATATTATATCACAAAAAAATTTAACGTCAATAAAGTCACAATAAATTTATACATTTTTTTTACATATTTCTTTTCTATTCTTCCTACTATCCTATATATTTAAACTAAGCTCATTTAACCTATATAAAAAAAATTCTATTAAATAATATTTTCTAACTCATTGAATAAATTACTAACATACACAATTTCAGCATGTATAGTATTTTCATATTAACAAAATGGTTAAAAAAAATTCGAATATGCATGCATACATATTTTTTACGTAAGCTATAAAACATAGATTGTCCGAGAAAAATATAAATTTCATATTAAAATTTATCCTATATTACATGAAAAAGTTGTCATTTTAACACTAAAATAATATTTTTTATTTTTAATAATTGTTGTCATGTGCAACGCATGGGTTACTAGTCCATTCGAGTATTCTTGAAAGTGTTGAAGCCGGAACAAAACAAAAGTTGTTGATTCTATGATTTTAAGTGTTGACTTGTTTCGCACAAGAATGTCTTTTATTAGCAGTGCATGCTCCTAGATCTCTGGTTTGGTCTCGTTCATCAAGTTAGAATGAATCCATCAAGTTTTATCTTTTTGTTTAAATGACTGCCACGTTGTTTTGCAAATTAACTGATGGAATTTTGCCTCTTGTAGAATAATTGATTATAGGATAATATGGCTCTTCTTAGCACCTACTGCTTATTTTTTTGTCCTTTTGCTCTGTAAGCTTTCATATTTGTAGTACGAGAAAAGAGTTTGTACATTATTTATTGAGTCCAATATATGGAGCCGAGGTTAAATCCCCTGGTCCCAATTACCATGGACCCCATGAACCAAACGAATCTGTCCCTTTGATTTTGGTGGGACCCACTTGAAATTAGGGGGTCATATCTGTTTGGTCCAAGGGGTCCATGCTAATTTGGACCGGGGGATTATTTTCCTATGGAGGCGGGTTAACACCATGCATTCCAACAAAGAAAGTACATACATTCTGCAAAGTATTGAGCATCCTTTTACTCTGGTCTTCGTTTAATACTATTCTGATAACCAGTTACAAGATATAGCTAATATTGTCTATTTTTATGCATGTTACGCTCATGCATATCATGTGAAAGCATCATTACGTTTGCTACCAACTTTTTATGCAGTGTTAGAGAAAAATAATGATTCATATATTTTTTTGTTCATATTTTGTTGTAAGCCTTCGGGTATATTATATTGGGTTTATTCATTATTAGCCCAACAAGGCTTTATATAATACTTTGTATACAAACCAAAGCACTTTGCAATTCTAATACATAGCTTTACATTTCATCAACCTCAGTTTATTCTCTCTTCACTGCTTTAATACATCTCATCATCAAAATTATACATTTCGTCATCAACAAGGTATCAGAGCCAAATGCCTTACATTCCCCATCAGAATAAATTCATCATTTAGGGGTGTGTTGTGATTCTCGATCAAAGTGATCGAATATTGCATCATTTTACCTTGTTCCATCCAAGAAAAGAGAAAGTCAGGATTTCTTCACCACTCTTTCTTCCTCTAGTTGCAGCAAGGCTTCTGCTTTCCTCCCTGATCAAGTGAAGTTGTTGCTATGTCGTTAAAGTGGTGATTCATGTATTAACATCATCTACCACTGCAGTTTGCTCCCAAAACACCATTTTGTCAATTTCCCATCTTTCAAGCAACTCGATGCTTATAATGCTTTTCTGAACCGTGAACTGTAGAAAGAAGTATACATGAAGCAGCTTAAAGGCTTCATTAAAAAAGAAAAACTTATATGTAGACTCAACAAATCTATCTATGGTCTAAAGCAAGCACAAAGAGTGTGGTTTAACTATTGTGAAAAACTGCGCCTTTGCGGAAGCGACCAGGATCTTCTTCACCCAATTACTTAAAGATGATTTCTATGGAAACAAACACAGATATGAAATCACACGCGCAAACACAAAATATTCTACCCAACCACCCTCTTTATTGATTCTCAAAACGAATTTTGTTTACACTCACTGGTTCAACAACCAACAATAAACAAACTACAAGAATCAATAACCTTATTGAGAAAGGGAAAGAATATCTAGATGACTACAATTTTGTTAGAGAAGGAGAACAATGAAGAACAACGGTTAACCCTTGGATTAATTAATTCGGTCTCAATCCCATACTTTTAATCCAACCCTAGATGCTGCTTTTATATGAGAATAGGAAGCCTAGGCAAATACCCAATTTGCCCCTTCATTACTTGCAAAATAAGTCACAGAAAGACCAAGTCAGAAACACAGAAAAAACTCGCTCAGACGTCTGACCAAATTATCTGTCAGACGTCTGTCCAAGCTTTTGGGTTCTAAACTCTGACAGCAGACGTCTGACCAAATGCTATCAGACGTCTGTGCTGAATCTCGACAAAAAACTTCTCTTCCTTGCCTTCTTTCTATTTCTACACCATCTCCACTATCACCAAGCACATCCACGCCTCGTCTCCATCAACATATGTGATTTCATGTCACAAATCACAACACTCCACCTTGATATGAAATCGCATCACATCAAAACGATCTTCCAACACACAAGTCATCTAGCTCTTTCAACGACACCTTCTCTCAATTAAACCATTACAAACACAACCCACCGCCTGCCAAAGATGCATCTTCCCCTCGAGATGCACCATGCAATACTAACGGTCTAAAAGTGCTTGTAATACCACCAGGATCTCCACCTTGTGGATTTTCTGCATTGACACCCGTCTATCACTTGATCTGAGTTCCTTCCTTGATCACTCCGGATCCCTTGAGCGCCATCAACATGAAGACCCCTGTCTAGCACCTCAGCAGTGAGCAAATTAACCTCTCCACCTTACTGTGGACTAGGTTCTTCAACCGTCACTCGCCTTCCACTGTCGACCACAAAACCAACCAATATATACAGGTTTCCTGCCTCCAAGACATCTCTCATCACAACACGACCACCCTTCTTCACTCTCAAAACTCCACCTCGAGTATCATAAGTGCAACCACGGCGATCCAACTGACTGAGAGAAATGAGGTTATGCGAACTAGCGGGTACATGTCTAACTCCAGAGACCTCTCTTACCACACCATCATGCATACGAAACCGGATAGATCCAATACCACAAACTGGTAGCTCTACTCCATTAGTTGTTCTAATCACGTCGACATTCTTCTCATAAGAAGAGAAATACTTCACATCCCCAAATGTGAAAACTGGCTCCTGAATCCATCTTCCAAGGATTAATTTCGCTAAACAGGACATCACTAGAAGTATCGCTAATGGAACTTCCAGCAATATCTGCCTGTGCCTCATTACTTCCATCACCATCCGCAACCTTCTTCTTATCCCTCTGATAAGCATAACAATCCTTGTGTATGTGACCTTGCTTACTACAATAATAACAAGCACCTTTACCATTATCCCCTTTCTTCTTCCTTCTCGTATCTTTCCCCAAGTCCTTTGCTACCATAGCTTCACCTTGAACTGATTTAAAACCCGACCCTTTTCTCCTTAGTTCCTCATTCAAAAGGCTGCTTCGTACTGTTTCCAAAGAGGTGGCTCCACCAGCATTTGAGTTACTCAATGGAAATACCAAAGTCTCCCAACTTTCTGAAAGCGAACTCATCAACAAAAGAGCCTGCAACTCATCATCAAAATTGACCTTCAAATTTGCCAATTGATTGATCACATCTTGAAACTCATTCAAGTGCTCTGCAACAGACTTCTCTTCTCCCAGTCTCAGCTGAACAAGCTTTCGAACCAGAAAATCCTTACTTGTAGCACTCCTCAAATCATACAATGATACCAACTTGTCCCACAAATCCTTCGCGGATTCACAATTAGCCACATGATGGAATACCGAATCATCAAGGTACTGCCGAATCAAGGCAATAACCTTCTTATCCATCTTCTTCCACGTTCCCTCATTCACACCTGAGGGCTTCTCCCCATTTCCAACAATCGGATCACGAAGATCATTGAGGTAAATCACATCATCCACCTTAGGCTTCCAAATCCCCCAATTTCTTCCGTAAAAAACAGTCATCTTCGGAAACGCCATCATATCCATCATAAAAAAAAATTGATTTTTCCACTCCAAAACCACTCTAAGCTTTGCGATGATCTAGCTCTGATACCAACTGTTGTGAAAAGCTGTGCCTTTGCGGAAGTGACCAGGATCTTCTTCACCCAATCACTTAAAGATGTTTTCTGTGGAAACAAACACAGATATGAAATCACACGCGCAAACACAAAATATTCTACCCAACCACCCTCTTTATTGATTCTCAAAACGAATTTTGTTTACACTCAATGGTTCAACAACCCATAATAAACAAACTACAAGAATCAATAACCTTATTGAGAAAGGGAAAGAATATCTAGATGACTACAATTTTGTTGGAGAAGGAGAACAATGAAGAACGACGGCTAACCCTTGGATTAATTAATTCGGTCTCAATCCCATGCTTTTAATCCAACCCTAGATGCCGCTTTTATAGGAGAATAGGAAGCCTAGGCAAATACCCAATTTTCCCCTTCATTACTTGTAGAATAAGTCATAGAAAGACAAAGTCAGAAACACAGAAAAAACCCGCTCAGACGTCTGACCAAATTATCTGTTAGACGTCTGTCCAAACTTTCGGGTTCCAAACCCTGACAACAGACGTCTGACCAAATGCTATCAGACGTCTGTGCTAAAGCTCGACACTGAACTGCTCCTCCTTGCCTTCTTTCTGCTTCTACACCATCTCCACTATCGCCAAGCACAACCACACCTCGTCTCCATCAACATATGTGATTTCATGTCACAAATCACAACATTAACAAGCTAAAATCAACACTTGTCAAACATGGATACAACTCAATCAAATATGATAACTCTATATTTACAGAATTTTCTGATAATGCAATTACCTGCATACTAATTTATGTTTTAATGATTTTGTTACTACTGGCAGCAGCAAATCAGAAATTGAGAGCATCAGTTAAATGCTGGATATGGAAATCTCAATCAAATATCTTGGCAGACTAAACTATTTTCTTGGAATTGAAGTCAAAAGACCAGTGTTTTCCGAAATGCATCCCAGTCGGAAGAATACATATCAAAAGTATTGTCGAAAGCCAGAAATGACAAAAGTTAATAGTCTACCAACATCAGTGGTTGTTAATTTACATCTATCAGAAAACAAGGGAGAAGCAATTTCAAATGACAAGCAATACAAAAGCATTATGGGAGCTCTACAGTATGTTACTATTACAAGACCAGTTATTGTATATGGTGTTAACAAATTGAGCCAATACATGCAAAAGCCAACAAATGAAAATTGGAATCTATCAAGAGAATACTCAGATACTTGAAAGGAACAATGAGATACTTGAAATAAACAATGAACAAAGGGCTAATTCTTAAGACAAGCAAAAACATCAACATCAATGCATACGCTGATGCAGACTGGGGAACGGATCAAGATGATAAAAAATCTTCTACTGATTACTGTGTATTCCTTGGAAAAAGATCCTGTGTTATGGTGTGCAAAAAAAGTAATGTACTATATTTAGATCTAGTACAGGGCCAGAATTCAAGAGTGCAGCTTAAGCACAACCGTAGAGATTATGCAGATAGAATCACTTTTAAGTGAACTAAAAATCAAATATGGCAGAACAACTACAATACAGTGTGATAACGTGAGTGCAATTTCACTCATTTTCAACCCTGTTCTACACTCCAAAACTAAACACATCGAGCTAGATATGTACTTCATCAGAGAAAGAGTTATGCAAGTAAAGATAAAAGCATGATACATAACCCGCACCTACCAAAAAGCAGACATACTAATAAAGCCACTGTCAGGGGTAAATTTCTCCAGGCAAAACCATGAAGTGACATCAATGAAGTTGACATAAAGCCCAGATCTCAAGCAACCTATTGCCCGAATAAACCTAAAGTTCTCTCTAGATTTACCTAGGAATCTCTTCGATTGAACTTGAGAAACCCCAATCATGACTTGCGATGGTTGTTTCTAGCAAACGCGATGTTAAAACTGCTGTTTGGAAGCAAATCCCCTCAATCTCATCGCCATTTTTTTCCTTTGAACCGAACCCTAACCCTAGTTGGGCTCGCGGGGGAGGGGGTGTAACAACTCGGAAATCTGAGCCAATTTAAAATTTTTATTTTGGCAATTTTAGCGAATTTTGAATATTTAAAATGAATTATTTTAAATAATAACGACGAGAAATTTAGAATTAGAACGTCTATATTATATAGATCATCGTTAGAATATAAATATTTATTTTAAATTATAAAAGGAATTGAAAATGGCGCGGTAGTTCGATAATTCGATTTCAAATTTCAATTGAATGTATCGGGTGCAAAACAAACCGGATTTTAGTGAAACCAAAAATATTAGAATCTATTTGTGAATATCTTTCCAACGAATCCGAAAGATTGGAATTTCATAGAGGGAATCAAAAGATACGTCCAGTTGAAAATTCAGAATAGTCGCTATGGAATTTCGGCCCTTAAAATAGACATTTTGCAAACGACCTCGGAATTCAACGAAACCACTTTTGTTGGGTCCATGATGTCAAGTTATTTCTAGGTTTCAAATTTCGTAATTTTTCGAATCAATATGTGAGCGTGGCAAGGGAAAACGTGTTTTGCCAATTTCAGTTGATTTTAATCGATTGGAAAATGGCCATTTTTCAAACGGTTTCAGAATTTTACGAAACTAGTTTTGTTAGGATCGTATCAATAATACGAAGCTAGAAAATATTTTTCAGGAATTTTTCGAGTTAGTATGTGGCCCCGGTAAATTGAAATGCGCGTTTGAAATTCAATATATAGAGTTATATGTTGATTTTGACGAAAACTAATCGAAACTGCCAAACCGGCTTATGACACATATCCCATTGTGTTCGGAATGGGGTTATTTAGCTAGAGGCGACAGTCGGTGGGTTTGATTTAGAGTTCGAATTGAAAAGTCAACTTTAGGAGAAATTAAATAATAATAAAATAAAACTTTATAACCCTCACCCCTCTTCCCTTTCTCTCTCCCACTCAGAAAAAAAAAACCGCTGGAACCCGAAACCCGCCTCTGCCCTAGCCATGCTCCGCCATCCATCACCTCCCTCGCAGCTGACGTCGGAGCCCCCCTTGTTGCGCCTGCCGTCGGCGATGCCCTCCCCCCCTTGGCGTCCTCCCTCCTCCTCTTCCTCTCCCCGCATAGACCCTCCTCCCTTCTGCCACGAAAGCCGTCGCGCCCTCCAAGGCTCTGCCCTCCGATCCTCCTCCAACTAACCTCCCTCCAGCCTCACCCCCCTCTCCTCTGAAATCCGCACCCAAATTGAACCCTCCACAGCCCTAGACTGCACCGAACCACCTCCGCCTGCCACCGCTCCACTACGGCTACCATCCCCTTCCCCTCTTCTCTTGCTTCCTCTGATTTGCAGCCCTCCCTTTTGTGAACGAAAATGAGGTGCGGTTTTATATTTATTTACTTTTGTTTTACTTTAATTTCAGTTTTAAATGTGTTTAGAGTCAATAAAAATGTGATCTTTATGAGGTTAAAGAGATGATTTTTTTTTAGATGAGTAAGGTCATGATTTTTAGACGATGAAAGGTTAAATTTTATTTATATGAAAGGTTAAATTTTTATATATAATATAGGAAGGCGAAATAAAAATAGGATTTTCATTGATTAGAATAATAAAAATATGATTTTTATAAAATAAAGTAAATAAAAATTCGATTTTTATTTGAGTAGCGAAGTAAAAATTCGATCTTTATATATGTAGCGAATTAAAAATATGATTTTTTGAGAATATGTAAATGTGATTTTTATTTATGTAGTATATACGGACGACAAAAGTGACGAAGGGCAAACACGATGAAGATTTCCTACATATGAAGAGTCGTGGAGTTTGGATTAGCTTGGTTGAGAACTTCTCACTTTAATCTTCTATTTCTAGTTTAAAATATATACTATGATGTAGATGATGTTTAGCAGCACCCGACACCCATCGTCCACAGACCATGGACAGCTTGTTTGTTTGATTGTATGTTATTGTGAAAATTGGTTGTGTTGTAGAATGAAATAAAATATTTATATAGTTAAAAATATTTTATATCGTTAAAAATATAATTTTCAACGTGAATGTGAATAAATAAATATTCAATTACAAACCGGACGGTTTGTTTATGTACACCTATTTGAAGGATATTGATTGGGACGATAAATTTTACACATCGCCCAACTGCATAAATAATATTCAGTGTTTGTTGATGTGAAACCCCATACGGGTGTTGGGATGATATTTGATGTACACTAGTCCTAATAATTAGTTGTGCGTCGACCGATAGGTTGACAGGCAGTTGTGTGGTGCACTTTGGATGATGGTTGATTATTTATCGTTGCTATTATATACATGTGTTGTATGGAATCCATCGCTATATGGTAATTGATTGGGCCTCATTCCAATTGGAAAAATAAAGAATATTATAAAATATAGTCACATGTGGCAGTACTCATTTGTTGAGATTAGTCATGTGTCGAAAGAAATATAGATTCATTTGTTGAATAGAATAACGGAATTATTGAAAAATATAAAGTCGTGTTGATTAGTGATGCGCTATTTTGACGCAAACGATATTTATATCGATTATATTCGTTTTTATAATGAATATTGAAAAGAGATTTAAGAATTCAAATTGAAATTGAATATAAAATGAATTCGAATTGAAATTGATATGAAATTAATTCGAATTGAAATTGAATAGAAATGATTTCGAATTGAAATTGAATAGAATCGAATTTGAATTGAAATCAATTTGAAATGAATTTAAAACGAATTTAAATTGGAAAAATTCAATTTTGATTTGAATTTGAAATGCAGTTGAAATCGTTTTGAAAACGAATTTAAAACAATTTATAAAATTCGTTTTTAAAAGGAAATCGACGAAGTATATATTATATATATATATATATATTATATATATAATATAATGGCCTGAATAGAACGCGCCGCACTGCGGTAATTCATGAATTTCGACCATTGACTTCGAACAGACATTACGGGAGATCCAACCGCCGGATTCTCCTGAAACCGGAACCGTTGGGTTCGTATCGAGAAGAGCTTTCCAATGAATATTAGAAATTTGAAATCTAACGGTTGGATTTGGAATTATGTCCAAATCAAATTTGGAAAAGGTCGCTGTAAGTGCAGTTTGATGGCCGTAGATGGAAATCGACAATACGGGCCTTGATAAAATAATTAAAAATATCTATAATTTGTGTAAAATCATAAGAACTAATTTGGGAAAATGGGATGAAAAACTCCATATTTGAAAAGATAAAAATAGATTTTTTATCGAAATGAACTATTTTTGAACTAGAATTAAAACCAATTTATTTTTGAAATAAATAAATTGAATTTGAAATGGGTTTTAAATAACCAGAATTTCTAATATATTTTATTGGAATTGAAATAGAATGTGATTTAGGTTTATAGTGAACTGTGTTTTAAATGACATTAGTTCTTTAACCCAGTAAAAGGAGTTTTAATGAATCTTTAATTAGATTGAAATATGAATTGATAATTTAAATTATCAAAATTTGGAAATGATCGAAAGAGGAGTATCACCAGTTTACTCCTAGCGATAGTTAAATCTTTAATTAGATTTGAACGTGAAATGGTAATTAAATTTACCGATAACACCGTGGTGTTAGTTATGGGGTAATAACAGTTTTGCTCCATGGGATGAATAGGTTGGGATTGGGAAATAAAATAAATAATTACTTCGGTGTGGTTCGCTAATCTCGACTAGGTTGGAAAACCAAAATCTGGTTTGAAATGACATCTAAAGGAAGATTAAAGAATAAAATTTAAAGAATTTATCTTTGATAAAATTAATGGGAACCTTTCCCTAAGAATATGAAATTTAGAAACTAGCTGTAGATTAGTTAACAAGAATGGTTTCCTAGGTATTGATCTGATGTTGGTTTCATCCTTCGGGGTTAATATTTGGGGAATTGTTCCCTTACTAATTTACGGTTAGTGACTGATGAATTGGAATGAGGCGTATATTGTGTTTTATAGCACTTGTTGATTAAGATACGCGAGTTATTCAGAAAGTCCGGGTATAACCCATTCTGAATAACTGATTCGACGATATGTCGAAGAGATTGAAGATGGTGCAAGACCGACGATCTTCACATCGAATGGATGGGTGCTACTGATGCTCACGATGGGAGTAGCTACCTTGAAGGGGGCTAAAGTAGTGGCCGTCCGGACGTACTTGGAGATCGACGAATATGCGAGGAATGTGCCTTCGGTTTCGTTCAGACCTAGAACGGACTTGTAAATGGATGGTGTGTCTGACATTGTATTCGTTGATCTCTGCTAAATATATATCTGTTTGGCGGCTGAGAATTTATTCTCTTGCTTAACGCCCTTCTCTGAGACATACGAGCTCAGAAGTTATATATTGGCAGAAATCAGTGGTACGATATGGATTGATAGTGTGGCATGCTGAGATGCAGTGATCCAGACTTTTGTTGAAAAGCAAAGTTTGGTGGATGATGATCAAAGCGCAGCTTTAATATAGCACGACTTTGTGTATAGCGTTGATTCGCGAGCCTCACACGCCGGTATGGTGGTAAACTGATGGTTTGATCAGTATGCTTTTTAGAGGATGGGCACCTTAGTGGTGTCGTGGATTCTGTTGACCGAGATTGAGCTTAGTGCTCAGTGGGATAGGGTAAGCGGTGTTTTCTCTCGCCGAGACGTAAGCCGCAATGATACTCGATTTCCCAAAAGTGCGGATGTGCATTACGGTGTTTTCTCTCGCTGAGACGTAAGTCGTTGTAGATGGCACTACGCGATCGATCTTTTGAATCAGGAGCCACCATGATGGAAATCCAATTTCCAAATATGACATTTTGCGGTTTTGATTGTAGAGCCTAGTATTGGCGACATGATATATGGTACCCATGTCATCTATTATTGATACATTTATATTTGAAATTGTTTTCTTCACTTATAATAATAATATAAGATGAAATTTCACGTATCAAGCATATTTGGCTATTATAAGGGAAAACCCTATCCTCCGGCTTGCGTTGCATTGTGTGATGGGACCTGGGTCTTATAATAGTTTCATTGTTCTTTATTTAGCATTGCGCTGTTTGTTTTCTGCGCTTGTATTCTTGGGAGGAAACTCATTCCGTGTCATACGGCGTGGTCCCTTGATTTACCTAACTTTAAAAACAAAGATTAATAACTGTTTTAGTTCTCACACCAGTCACATGACTGACCTGGAGTTTATTATTTTAACCTAAACTCTGGGTGCCCCTATTCTCCACACGGGCAGCTAGTAGTTTTGGTTTTGCAGATTTATATTCACAGGATCCTGATTTACAGCTGGAACAATGCTCGGAAAGCTCTGTATCCGTGTATTACTTTCAGTTGTGTTTTATATTGTTATTTCCGCTGCGATGTGTTTACATGTAATTTAAATCTCTGATATTTTTCTGTGTAATATTTATTCTAACTCTGCATATTCTTGTATTCTGATGGAATTGTTTGTAATAAGCAATGAAATGTTCTTCTGTTCGTGTTCTGATTTGTCGTGTTCTCGAGGTAATCCGGGCTTTCCTTCTCGGGGAAGTTTGGGTCATCACAGTTGGTATCAGAGCTCTGGTTTACAGAGCTAGAGAACATGACACATTAGAACCAAATGAAAGAATTCATCAGAGATTGGATTAGTAATATCCAGTGAGAATGACTCGTTAGAGCTAGGATCAGTAGTATTCTAGAACGAGTGTGAAGAGTATATTTTTAAAATGAAAACAAATTTTGTTTTGAAAATTTAAATCAATTATTCGTATTTGATTATTTATTTTATATTGATTTGGACAATCCAGTATATAAAGATTTTGCATATACGCCTTGCAAATGTATATTCGAAGTTTTAATATACTGGATAGATATAGAATCACACTCTAGTCGCTCGGAGATGATTCTGATGATAGTCTAGACATCATCAGAATTGGTATTCGAGTTTCGAAGGTGTAATATCTATATATTTCCATTAGATTGGTGTGAGAACCAAAATTAGATAGGGCTTATTGTTGTGATTTGGCATCAAAAATGTGATTTTTGACTATATATCAAAGTTATGAATTTGAAACATTAACCAACTAATTGATTGATGGTTGAGTTGTTTGATTATTAGTGGATTAATTAAAATTTTGAACCATTTAGCCTAATGGAACCAAATAGTAAACTGTATTGAAAATTAGTTGCAAATGCTTGCATATACATGTACTTACATTGAACAGGTCATTGCAAAGAGGCTAGAGCAGAAGAATAAAATTGTTTGCCCGACAAATAGGTACATGTTTACCATAATTTACTGTTTTGTTTGGGTGATGATGATTTTATGAGCCGATTGGCTTTTTCGTTTTCTTTTGGATTGAAGAAGGCCATGGGAGGCTATATGAAATATCCCGAAGTCCCCGGTGCAGGGGAGGTTATGGCGAAATTTTTCGGAAATTTAGGGTGTTAGCCAATTTTTTGAAAAATTTGAAAGGTTCTTAGAAACTAAAAAGTTGAAGAACTTAAGCCGTAAAGAAAATAATGGAAGTTGAGTTAATTAGTTAAACAACTTTCAGCTTCGTTCCTTTTCGGGGATGAAAAGTTTTAAGTGGGGGAGATTGAAACAACCCAGAAATCTGAGGCAATTTAAAAAATTTATTTTGTCAATTTTAGCGAATTTTGAATATTTAAAATGAATTATTTTAAATAATAACGACGAGAAATTTAGAATTAGAACGTCTATATTATATAGATCGTCGTTAGAATATAAATATTTATTTTAAATTATAAAAGGAAATGAAAATGGCACGGTAGTTTGATAATTCGATTTCAAATTTCAATTGAATGTACCGGGTGCAAAACAAACCGAATTTTAGTGAAACCAAAATATTAGAATCTATTTGTGAATATCTTTCCAATGAATCCGAAAGATTGGAATTTCATAGCGGGAATCAAAAGATACATCTAGTTGAAAATTCAGAATAGTCGCTATGGAATTTCGGCCCTTAAAAATAGACATTTTGCAAATGACTTCGGAATTCGACGAAACCACTTTTGTTGGATCCGTGATGTCAAGTTATTGCTAGGTTTCAAATTTCGTAATTTTTCGAATCAATATGTGAGTGTGGCAAGGGAAAACGTGTTTTGACCATTTAAGTTGATTTTAATCGACTGGAAAATGGCCATTTTTCAAACGGTTTCAGAATTTTACGAAACTAGTTTTGTTAGGATCGTATCATCAATACGAAGCTAGAAAATATTTTTCAGTAATTTTTCGAGTTAGTATGTGGCCCCGGTAAATTGAAATGCGCGTTCGAAATTCAATATATAGAGTTATATGTTGATTTTGACGAAAACTGATCGAAACGGCCAAACCGGCTTACGACACATATCCTATTGTGTTCGGAATGGGGGTATTTAGCTAGGGACGACAGTCGGTGGGTTTGATTTCGAGTTCGAATTGAAAAGTCAGCTTTAGGAGAAATTAAATAATAATAAAATAAAACTTTATAACCCTCACCCCTTTTCCCTTTCTCTCTCCCACTCAGAAAAAAAAAGAAAAAAAAACCGCTGGAACCCGAAACCCGCCTCTACCCTAGCCACGCTCCACCATCCATCACCTCCCGCTGCCGCTGACGTCGGAGCCCCCCTTGCTACGCCTGCCGTCGGCGATGCCCTCCCCCCCCGGCGTCCTCCCTCCTCCTCTTCTCCTCCCTGCATCGACCCTCCTCCCATCTGCCACGAAAGCCGTCGCGCCCCCCATGGCTCCGCCCTCCGATCCGCCTCCGACCAACCTCCCTCCAGCCTCGCCCCCCTCTCCTCTGAAATCCGCACCCAAATCGAGCCCTCCACAGGCCTAGACTGCACCGAACCACTTCCGCCTGCCACCGCTCCACTCCGGCTACCATCCCCTTCCCCTCTTCTCTTGCTTCCTCTGATTTGCAACCCTCCCTTTTGCGAACGTAAATGAGGTACAGTTTTATATTTATTTACTTTTGTTTTACTTTAATTTCAGTTTTAAATGTGTTTAGAGTCAATAAAAATGTGATCTTTATGAGGTTAAAGAGATGATTTTTTTTAGACGAGTAAGGTCATGATTTTTAGACGATGAAAGGTTAAATTTTTATATATAATATTGGAAGGCGAAATAAAAATAGGATTTTCATTGATTAGAATAATAAAAATATGATTTTTATAAGATAAAGTAAATAAAAATTCGATTTTTATTTGAGTAGCGAAGTAAAAATTCGATCTTTATATATGAAGCGAATTAAAAATATGATTTTTATATACTAGAGAATATGAAAATGTGATTTTTATATATGTAGTATATACAGACGACAAAAGTGACGAAGGGCAAACACGATGAAGATTTCCTACATATGAAGAGTCGTGTAGTTTAGATTAGCTTGGGTGAGAACTTCTCACTTTAATATTCTATTTCTAGTTTAAAATATATACTAGGATGCAGACGGTGTTTAGCAGCATCCGACACCCGTCGTCCACAGACCATGGACGACTTGTTTGTTTGATTGTATGTTATTGTGAAAATTGGCTGTGTTGTGGAATGAAATAAAATATTTATATAGTTAAAAATATTTTATATCGTTAAAAATATAATTTTCAATGTGAATGTGAATAAATTAATATTCATTTACAAACCGGACGGTTTGTTTATGTACACCTATTTGAAGGATATTGATTGGGACGATAAATTTTACACATCGCCCAACTGCACAAATAATATTCAGTGTTTGTTGATGTGAAACCCCACACGGATGTTGGGATGATATTTGACGTACACTAGTCCCAATAATTAGTTGTGCGTCGACCGATAGGTTGACAGGCAGTTGTGTGGTGCACTTTGGATGATGGTTGATTATTTATCGTTGCTATTATATACATGTGTTGTATGGAATCCATATAGTTAACACTATATGGTAATTGACTGGGCCTCATTCCAATTGGAAAAATAAAGAATATTATAAAATATAGTCACATGTGGACAGTACTCATTTGTTGAGATTAGTCATGTGTCGAAAGAAATATAATTCATTTGTTGAATAGAATAACGGAATTATTGAAAAATATAAAGCCGTGTTGATTAGTGATGTGCTATTTTGACGCGAACGATATTTATATCGATTATATTCATTTTTATAATGAATATTGAAAGAGATTTAAGAATTCGAATTAAAATTGAATATAAAATGAATTTGAATTGAAATTGATTAGGAATGAATTCGAATTGAAATTGAATAGAAATGAATTCGAATTGAAATTGAATAGAATCGAATTCGAATTGAAAACAATTTGAAATGAATTTAAAACGAATTTATATTGGAAAAATTCAATTTTGATTTGAATTTGAAATGCAGTTGAAATCATTTTGAAAACGAATTTAAAACGATTTATAAAATTCGTTTTTAAAAGGAAATCGACGAAGTATATATTGTATATATTATATATATTTAATATAATGGCCTGAATAGAACGCGCCGCGCTGCGGTAGTTCGCGAATTTCGACCATTGACTTCGAACAGACATTACGGGAGATCCGACCGTCGGATTCTCCTGAAACTGGAACCGTTGGGTTCGTATCGAGAAGAGCTTTCCAATGAATACTATAAATTTGAAATCTAACCGTTGGATTTGGAATTATATATAAATCAAATTTAGAAAAGGTCGCTGTAAGTGCAGTTCGATGGCCATAGATGGAAATCGACTGTACGGGCCTTGATAAAATAATTAAAAATATCTATAATTTGTGTAAAATCATAAGAACTGATTTGGGAAAAATTGGGATGAAAAACTCCATATTTGAAAAAATAAAAATAGATTTTTACCGAAATGAACTAGTTTTGAACTAGAATTAAAACCAATTTATTTTTGAAATAAATAAATTGAATTTGAAATGGGTTTTAAATAACCAGAATTTCTAATATATTTTATTGGAATTGAAATAGAATGTGATTTGGGTTTATAGTGAACTGTGTTTTAAATGACATTAGTTCTTTAACCCAGTAAAAGGAGTTTTAATGAATCTTTAATCAGATTGAAATAGGAATTGATAATTTAAATTATCAAAATTTGGAAATGATCGAAAGGGGAGTATCACCAGTTTTACTCCTAGCGATAATTAAATCTTTAATTAGATTTGAACGAGAAATGGTAATTAAATTTACCGATAACACCGTGGTGTTAGTTATGGGGTAATAACAGTTTTGCTCCATGGGATAAATAGGTTGGGATTGGGAAATAAAATAAATAATTACTTCGGTGTGGTTCGCTAATCTCGACTAGTTTGGAAAACCAAAATCTGGTTTGAAATGACATCCAAAGGAAAATTAAAGAATAAAATTTAAAGAATTTATCTTTGATAAAATTAATGGGAACCTTTCCCTAAGAATATGAAATTTAGAAAATAGCTGTAGGTTAGTTAAGAAGAATGGTTTCCTGGGTATTGATCTGATGTTGGTTTCGACCTTCGGGGTTAATATTTAGGGAATTGTTCCCTTACTAATTTACGGTTAGTGACTGATGAATTGGAATGAGGCGTATATTGTGTTTTATAGCACTTGTTGATTAAGATACGCGAGTTATTCAGAAAGTCCGGGTATAACCCATTCTGAATAACTGATTCAACGATATGTCGAAGAGATTGAAGACGGTGCAAGACCGACGATCTTCACATCGAATGGATGGGTGCTACTGATGCTCACGATGGGAGTAGCTACCTTGAAGGGGGCTAAAGTAGTAGCCGTCCGGACGTACTTGGAGATCGACAAATATGCGAGGAAAGTGCCTCCGGTTTCGTTCAGACCTTGAATGGACTTGTAAATGGATGGTGTGTCTGACATTGTATTCCTTTATATTGTATTCGTTGATCTCTGCTAAATATATATCTGTTTGGCAGTGGAGAATTTATTCTCTTGCTTAACGTCCTTCTCTGAGACATACGAGCTCAGAGGTTATATATTGGCAGAAATCAGTGGTACGATATGGATTGATAGTGTGGCATGCTGAGATGCAGTGATCCAGGCTTTTGTTGAAAATTAAAGTTTGGTGGATGATGATCAAAGCGCAGCTTTAATATAGCACGGCTTTGTGTATAGCGTTGATTCGCGAGCCTCACACCTCGGTATGGTGGTAAACTGATGGTTTGATCAGTATGCTTTTTAGAGGATGGGCACCTTAGTGGTGTCGTGGATTCGATCGACCGAGATTGAGCTTAGTGCCAAGAGGGATAGGGTAAGCGGTGTTTTCTCTCGCCGAGACGTAAGCCGCAGTGATACTCGATTTTCCAAAAGTACGGATGTGCATTACGGTGTTTTCTCTCGCTGAGACGTAAGCCGTTGTAGATGGCTCTACGCGATCGATCTTTCGAATCAGGAGCCACCATGATGGAAATCCAATTTCCAAATATGACATTTTGCGGTTTTGATTGTAGAGCCTAGTATTGGCGACATGATATATGGTACCCATGCCATCTATGATTGATACACTTATTTTTGAAATTGTTTTCTTCACTTATAGTAATAATATAATATGAAATTTCACGTATCAAGCATATTTGGCTATTATAAGGGAAAACCCTATCCTCTGGCTTGCGTTGCATTGTGTGATGGGACCTGGGTCTTATAATAGCTTCTTTGTTCTTTATTTAGCATTGCGCTCTTTGTTTTCTGCACTGGTATTCTTGGGAGGAAACCCGTTCCGTGTTATACGGCGTGGTCCCTTGATTTACCTAACTTTAAAAACAAAGATTAATAACTGTTTTAGTTCTCACACCAGTCACATGACTGACCTAGAGTTTATTGTTTTAACCTAAACTCTGGGTGCCCCTATTTTCCACACGGGCAGCTAGTAGTTTTGGTTTTGCAGATTTATATTCACAGGATCCTGATTTATAGCTGGAACGATGCTCGGAAAGCTCTGTATCCGTGTATTACTTTCAGTTTTGTTTTATATTGTTATTTCCGCTGCGATGTGTTTAAATGTAATTTAAATCTCTGATATTTTTCTGTGTAATATTTATTCTTACTCTGTATATTCTTGTATTCTGATGGAATTGTTTGTAATAAGCAATGAAATGTTCTTCTGTTTATGTTCTGATTTGTCGTGTTCTCGAGGTAATCCGGGCTTCCCTTCTCGGGGAAGTTTGGGTCATCACAGTGGGCGTTAGAGGATACAACAATTCATATATTTTGTATTCGTATTCTATTGTAAGCCTTTGGGAATATTACATTGGGCCTATTCATTATTAACACACAACTTTACATCTCATTAATCTCATTTTATTCTCTCTTCATAGCTTTACTACGTTTCATCTTCAAAATTATACATTTCATCATCAACATGGTATCTGAACCAAGTGCGTGACGGCATTCCCCACTATAGTAAATTCATCATTTGGGGGTGTGTTGTGATTCTTGATCAAACTGATCAAATGTTGCATTATTTAACCATGTGCCATCCAAGAAAGGAGAAAGTCAGAATTTCTTAATCATTCTTTCTCCCTCTAGTTGCAGCAAGGCTATCAGCTCTCCTTTCTGATCAAGTGAAGTTGTTTCCGTGTTGTACCAAAAAGTAGTGATTCGTGCATTTTCATAATCTACCACCGTGGTTTGCTCTTGAAACACCACTCTGCCAGTTTCCTATCTTTCGTACCTCAAAGATTGTCGTAGTCTCAGTTCTTGATCAATCTCCGATCATTTTCTCTCATGGATAACCAAGGAGACATCATAAGCCCTTTATCCTTATCCCCCAGGTGTCTCAAAATCAAACAGATCCCATTCATGATTTAATGAAGGCAATTGTCAAGCTTTAAAGCCAACTGATATCAATACAACTCGATGAATCTAACTACCTGCTGTGGAAATTATGAATAGAGATTTTTGTTAAAGGTTACGGTTTAGATGATTATGTTCTTGGAATAAAGATATTTCCACCAAAATTTATAAGAGACTGTGAAGACAAACTCCAAATCAAGATTATATTGCTCATTAAAAGGAAGATAGCCTCATATGTTCTTGGATAATGTCATCCATCACTACAACAATTTTTTTGTAATTAATTGGATGCAAACAGCACAAGAAGTGTGGCCAACTATTGAAAGAAACTTTACCTCTCAGTCATCTGCCAGGATTATGCACTATAATAGACAATTACAAAATATTAGAAAAGAAGGGTCAACCATGAATGAATATCTTCTCAAGATAAAAAAAAAATCTATATGATCAACTTGCCTCTATAGTGTAGAAAATAACAGAATCAGAACAGGTACTATCAATAATTAGTGGTCTTGATGATGACTACGAAGCTGTTGTAGCGATTATCTCATCCATGGACCCATCTCCTTCACTACAATATGTCTATTCCACTCTACTGGCATATAAAGGTAGAAATGAACATAAGAAAGGTGGCAATTTTGAACTACACTGAAGTCAACAGAGGGAAAAGTCAAAACAGAGGTAACTGGTCAATGGGTCAACCAAATAATCAAAGAAGTGATCTTATAGGGGCAGAGGCCGAGGAAGAGAAGATTTGTGAAAAAACTGGTCATGGGGCTAGCAAATGTTACTTCAAGTTTAATGCTAACTATACCCCCTTTCAACAACCAACAAATTAAGTGTCAACATAATGATACTTAAAAGGAAAACACAAAAAATCAATTAGAAGTGGCTAACACTGAAACTACAACTACTAATGGCATAAGTGATGATTGTTGATACCCAAACTCAAGGGTCACCAACCATGCGATGAATAATCTCAGCAATATGAATTTGGGAAACAAAGAGTACAAAGATATGCAAAATTTACTTAGTTGATAATGGAAAATTTGTGCGCATAACACACAGGAAATACAAAAAATGATGGATTAAGAAATTATATCTTAAAATTTTATTAAGGGTACCATCAATCAATAAGAATCATATGAGTGTTTCACAATTTGCAAAAGACAACAATGTGTTTTTCGAATTCTATCCAAATACTTGTTTAGTGAAATATATAACAACACAAAAAATTATGCTATAGTGAAGAGAGTGTAAAGGACCGTACAAATTTGATGTTGCAAATTCACTCTTGAGAATGCCCATTCATTAAGTCTTGAGAATGATTCGGAATGTTGTAAACAGTTTAATTTATGGCATAGTAAACTGTGACACTCAAGTGTAAAGACTATAAAACATGTTATGAGTAGCAATAAAATTTTGATCGAACAACTTCCTAACACTTATATCCATACTTTTTTCCAAATGGGAAAAAGTCGTAGGATGGCATTTCCTAACTCTAACACAAGTTATAAAAAGCCACTAGAACTCATTACTACTGATCTATGGGGACCTACTCCAATTCAACCTGGTTATGTTTACAAGTACTACATATCTTTTATGCATACTCTCTATTAGTGAGGATATATTTACTAAAATCCAAATACGAAACCTACCACACTGTGATACAGTTTATTATTAAACAAGGATTGAAAACTTATCTGGCCAGCTGGTCAAAAAAATTCAAACTGATGGCGGAAAGAATTTTTGTTACTCAAACCATTTTTTCAAACAAAAGAACATACTACATAGAACAACCTGTCCATATTGTTCAGAGCAAAATGGATTTATTAAAAGGAAGCATAGGCACATAGTTGAGACTGTGTTAATTCTTTTCGCACAAGCCTCTATGCCACAAAAAATATGGCTAGAGGCATTTAACACTGATGTGCATCTAATTAATTTGTTACCTACTAAAGTGCTTAAGGTTAAATTGCCTCAAGAAGTATTATTCAACATTAAGCATGATTACAAACATCTAAAAATATTTGGATGTTAATGTTTACCACATTTAAGGTCATACAATACACATAAACTACAGTTTAGGTCAACTTTCGTACTTTTTTTTGTTACTGTATGCATATAGAGATATTAAAGGAAGAATATGCATTACTACGCATGTGGTGTTGAATGAAGAGGTGTTTCCATTTAGTAAATTTGAAATTAAAACCACAGGTAAAATACAAAATCCAAGCCAGTACAGTTCAGATATACATGATGAAGTGATACTGGAAGTGTCACCTTAGCAAGATAAATCAGGTGACAAAGATCACTCTCAACTCACCATGCCCACTAGTGAACAGGTCAAGAGCAACTCAGCTCACCAATCAATGCCAACAGTAGTGAGTCATCCCAAGGTGAACATGATAACATGCATCAAGATCAAACATCAAAATTTGACAACAATACAGCAAGCGAAAATGACAAATACACTACCACTGAGGGCAATACAAACCAACATCCAATGTTAACAAAAGAAAAATGTGGAATTTTCAGGCCAAAGGCATTCAATGATGATATGATGCAAAGTGAACTAACATCTTTTTAGGAAGCCAACCACTGCAGTGAGTGGAGGACAACCATGCAAGAAGAGTATAATGCTCTAATTAAAAACAAAACATGGACACTTGTTAACTTGCCATGTCACTAAAATTTAATTGGTTGCAAATGGACATTTAAGCTTAAAATTATGCCAATGGCTTAGTTTCTAAGTATAAGGCAAGGTTAGTCGCAAAGGGATGATTTCAATAGTGTGGTTTCGATTTCTCAGAAATATTCTCATCTACCGTGAAACCATCCTCAATCTAAATAATTTTAATAATTACCTTATACAAAAATTGGGACATCAAGCAACTTGATGCTAATAATGCCTTTCTGAATGGTGAACTGCAGGAAGAAGCATACATGGAGCAGCCCTAAGGCTTCATTCTAAAAGGAAAAGAAAAACTTGTGTGCAGACTCAACAAATCTATCTATGGGCTAAAGTAAGCACCAAGAGTGTGGTTTAACAACGTAAAATCAACACATTTCAAACATGGATACAATTCATCAAATCTAGTAACTCCATTTTTACAAAATTTTCTGATAATGCAACTAGTTACATATTAATTTATGTTGATGATTTTGTTATTACAAGCAGTAGCAAATCAGAAATTGAGAGCATCACATAAATGATGGATAGAGAATTCTCAATTAAAGATCTTGATAGACTAAACTAATTTATTGGCATTAAAGTCAAAACACCAGTGTTTTTTCAGAAATGCATCTTTGTCAGAAGAAATACATTTCAGAAATCTATCAAAAGCCAGAATGACAAAAGCTAACGGTCTACCAATATCAATGATTGCTAATTTACATCTATCGAAAACAAAGGAGAAGAAATTTCAAATGACAAGTAACACAAAAGCATTGTGGGAGCTCTACAATATGTTACTATTACAAGACCAGACATTGCATATAGTGTTAACAAATTGAGTCAGTACATGCAAAAGCCAACGGATGAACCCTGAGAAGCTGTTAAGAGAATACTCAGATACTTGAAAGGAATAATCAACTAAGGGCTCATTCTTAAGACCGGCAAAAACATCAACATCAATGCATACACTAATGCAGACTGGGGAACATATCAGGATGATAGAAAATCTACTACTGGTTACTGTTTATTCCTGGGGGGAAAAATCCGGTGTCATAGTGTGCAAAAAAGTAATGTACTGTGTCTTGATCTAGTATAGAGGAAGAAATCAGAAGTGCACCATACACAACTTCATATATTATGTGGATAGAATCACTTTTAAGTGAACTAAAAACAAATCTGACAGAACAACTACAATATGATGTGATAACGTGAGTGCAATTCCACTCATTGCCAACCCTGTTCTACACTCAAAAAATAACCACATCGAGATGGATATGTACTTCATCAGAGAAAGAGTCATACAAGAAAAGCTAGCTAAAAGCAGGATACATACAATCCACCTACCAAAAAGCAGACATACTTACAAAGCCACTATCAAAAGCAAATTTCACCAGGCTAAAGCACGAAGTGAACACCGATGAAGCCAATATAAAGCTCAGATCTCAAGCAGCAACCTACTTGCCTGAATAAACCAGAAGTTCTCTTTGGATTTACCAAGGAATCTCTTCGATTGAGCTTGAGAAACCGCAATCATGACTTGTGATGGCAGTTTCTAGCAACGTCAATTTGGAAGCAAATTGCCTCAATTTGATCGTCTTATCTTTCTCTGAACTAAACCCTAACCCTATGTGACAACCCCAAACTTCCACAAGTGAAAGCAGGAGAAATCATTTTTGGAATACAACATAAATACAATAAAACAGAACACAGATACAATATAGCAAAGGAGATTCATAGAGTAATAACATTATAGCAGCGGAAAAATATAATGTCATCAATCACAGAAATTCCACAGTCACAGAACTAAGATTATTACAACAAGTTTGCAGAAAAGAAATAAGTTTGATGTCTAAAAAGAAAAGAAAAGATGCCAACAGAAACAAAAAGTCTTCAAGCTCCAAGTCATCACCTCTTCTCCCACGCAGAATCCAAGAGAGAGAAAATAAGCAGCTTCAAAGAAAACTCCAAGCAAAGAATGAACCTGTCTACTTGGCTGCCCGTGTAGAAGAGAGGGCACCCAAGTTTGCAAAAAGGTGAAACAAACTATGGGTCAGTCGTGGGACTGGTGTGAGAATTCTTAAATAGATTTACTCGTACTAATAAGGCAAATCCAAAGACCACGCCGCTAGCGCGGAACGGGTTGTACCAATGGATTGCCGTGCATAACTACAGTGTCATAATAAATGATTAAATAAGTCGTCAACAACGCAATGTCTTTTGAAAAATGGAACCACCATAAGACTCAGGTCCCATCACACAATGCAACGCACACTAAGAGGATAGAGTTTTACCTTATGGTGGTTAAACATGCTAAATACGCCAAATACGAAACTAATACTATTATTAGTGTATATGTTTTAAAACAATTCAAAGCAATGTATTAATCCTAGGAAGCATAGGTACCATATACTATGCCTCCAATACTAGTAATACAATCAAATCCGTCGGGGTCGTATTGGAAATTTGGGTTTCCATCATGAGTCCAGGCTAGGGAGGACTCCTTACCGATTCGAGACGCTCTAGTTAACGTCTCAGGATTACCCGCAGTTAACCCTTGGATCCTGCAGGGCCGGTCCTCACATACAGCTTAGAGGATTGGCAATTCCTAAGCACACGTTCCCCGGTCCTATAGGACCTATCCGAGGCGCCTCATTTCATCATCCTCCAAAAGTAAAATGACTACTAACTAGAAAGAAACGTGCTACTTTCCCTGCGTTCCCTTCCCCCTTTTTAGACTCTACCGGTTTGTGAGGCTCGTGAAGTCATGTTCTTCATACCACAAGGTTCTGCTTTTCAACAAGAAACCCTGATCATTGCATCTTAGTATGCCACACCGTCACTCCATACCGTACTATTGATCGTCCGTCACTATATAAACGGGTGTTAAGTAGAGAATAAATTCTCTACCACCAATCGTTTATATATTAACTGAGTATCAACAACATAATATTTTGTGGGGTACGATGTCAGACACACTATCCATTTATACCCATGCTCTAGGTCTGAACTAGGGTCAAACCCGTGAAATCAACACGTACGTTTGGGCAATTATCCCGACCCTTGAATTGGGAGCAAACCAATTCAGAGTCTTGATCGTTGTCCATTCGAGGGGAGATTTACGGTCTTCATGCGCCGTCTTCATACTTGAATTCTTGAAATCGTACGATCATTTGGAATGGGATTAACCCGGTCTTTCCAAATAATCTCGCATTCATATATTTTGAGAAAAACATATTTCATCTCGTTATTTTATTTTATAACGATTAATTCTTGCCTTAATTTTTTTAATATAATTAATTCCTTATTTAACGACGCTTCAGGTCAAGGGCGACCTTGGCGCTGTTTTCCAATCAATTTTGTTTTTCACTTTCCTCAAAATCTAACCGTTGGATTTTAGCGTAGCTTATATCGTCGGAAAGATTTTTACAAGACGGTCCTAACGGTTTCAGTTTTGGGAAAATCCGACGGTCGGATCTTCCGGTATATTCGTTTAAAAGTTCGATTTCAAAACATGAACTACTGCGCTCGATTCGTTATATTTTAATTATATATATATAAAAATATATATAAATAATTCGTTTAACTTATCGTCCTTACATACAGCTTACATTTCTCTTATCTCCCACTTTTCTACTTACATGATAATGTAGTTTAGGATTAGACGATAATTCTTCTTTTATTTCATTATTGCTTATTTTTATATTTTATAATTTACATTTGAAAAATGTAAATTATAACATACCATTCCATTCATCTCTTTATATATTTCTTCATGAACAATTTCATTATGAATAATGAACACTTTCTTATGGAGTAAATTCCCTTTTATTATGCATAAAAGAAAATGAATATGTTCTTACAATGCAAATTCTCTTTTTATTTTACATTATAAATAATGTATAAACTTCCTACGGTCAAGTTCTTTAAATCTTAACGTTATAAAATAGTGTAACTATCATACGGTGAAATTTTCCTTTTATTTAACATTATGAATGATGTTAAATTTACATACACTTCCTTTTCCTTTTTATAACATTGAAAATATATTATTAGAAAATATAGATTTCCCAATATCATTAGAAAATATAGATTTCCCAATATTATTCCTTTATCTTTTACATTAAAAAATAATGTTAATTCTTTTCATACAGTTTCATTTCTTTTGCTTAACATTAAAAATAATGTTAATTCTTGCATATAGTTTCATTTCTCTTGCTTAACATAAAATAAATGTTAATTCTTCCTACGGGGTGAATTCTCTTTTTATTTACATTATAAATAATGCTTATTATCTTACAATGCAAATTCCCTTTTAATAAACATTATAAATAATGTATATTTACATGACATGCATTTTCTATATTGTTGACATGACAAAATATTATTTTTCATACAATGCATGTCTTATTTTAACATAACAAAAATATTCTTTTACCTACAATGCATTTATTATTTTCTAACGTAACAAAATAATAGTTTCATACAATGCATTTCTATTTCTCTAACATGACAAAATATTATTTTATGCAATGCATTTCTATTTTTCTAACATGACAGAATAATATGTTCATACAATGCATTTATCTATATAACGTTCTAACTTGACAAAATATTATGCGTACAATGTATTTTCTATTTTTCTAACTTGACAAAAATAACATGCTATGCATACAATGCATTATTTTTTCTATTTTAACAAAAATAATATGCTATACATACAATGTACTTTTTCTATTTGGACAAAAATAATATGCTATGCATACAATGCACTTTTTCTATTTTGACAAAAATAATATGCTATACATACAATGCACTTTTTCTATTTTGACAAAAATAATATGCTATGCATACAATGCACTTTTTCTATTTTGACAAAAATAATATGCTATACATACAATGCACTTTTTCTATTTTGACAAAATATCATTTTGTGCAATGCAACTTCCTATTTTTCTATTTGATAACATGACAAATATGCTATTTTTATATAGTGCCATCTTCTATTTTATATAATGGACAAAATATAGTTCATTAACATACTATGCTATTTTTATTTTTTAATAGTGAACAAAATATAGTTCATTAACATACTATGCTTTCTTCTTTTGATAATGAACAAAATATTATTCATTAACATACGGTGCTTGCTTATTGTTACTAATGAACAAAATATATTCATTCAGCATACGGTGCTTGCTTATTGTTACTAATGAACAAAATATATTCATTCAGCATACGGTGCTTGCTTATTGTTACTAATGAACAAAATATATTCATTCAGCATACGGTGCTTGCTTATTGTTACTAATGAACAAAATATATTCATTCAGCATATAGCGACTAATTCTATTTTTATTAACGAACAAAAAATGGTTCGTTTCACATAGCGACAAATTTTATTTTGAATAATGACACAAAATATAATTCTTTAACATAGCGACAAATTCTATTTTGTTAATGACACAAAATATAATTCTTTAACATATAGTGCTTTCTTATTTTATAAATGAACAAAATATAATCATTCACATATAATGACCAATTCTATTTTTTAAATACACAAATTTGTTCATTCAACATACGGTGCTTGTATTCTATTATAACACAAATTTGTTCATTCAACATACGGTGCTAGTTTTCTTATTTTGATATTGACAAAAGTGTCAATTTACATACGGTGTTCATTTTCTTATTTTGCTATTGACAAAAATGTCACTTTACATACATGTTCTTTTTTTCTTATTTTATTATTGACAAAAATGTCACTTTTATCCTACGATGAACATTTCCAACATTTTCTATTTTTAATATATAAAAATGTTAATATAACATACAATGAACAATTTTGATATGTTAACATTTTAACATATAAACATGTCACACAACATACATGAACAATTTTAATTTATAATTTTTATATTGTAACATCTCAACATACAGTGGGTTTTGACATAGCATACGCATACAGATTAAGTCATAGCAGATTCATATACAGTTTATATCATAGCAGATTCACATACATATATGATTATAAATGCGAACATCCATAATTAAAACATAATTACTTAAATAAAATAAATAGGATTCTCACCTCAATTAGATTAGAGTTTGTTCCCAATTGCTCTGAATTAAAGTGGTATTCGAAGTCACGGTTCCATCGGATCTGAAATTTTCAGAATCGGTGTTCATATGCATAAGTTATTGATGTTTTAAATCAAACAGACTTTTAACAACTGCTTCTGCCACGCTTAAAAGCGTTACAAATTCTGAAGCATACCTCAATTTCAGAATTTGTTCAAAACTTCAAATCGCGATAACTTTTGATTTACTGAACGGTTTTGGGTGCCGTTTTTTGGAGAATGACCGCCTTGGAGAGATCTTTGCACGGCCAGAAGGGGGTGGAGCTCGGTCGAGCGTGGTGGGCCCGGCGTGGCTGCGACCGGCGGACCTTCTCGGGCTCGGGGCGGGCGGCACAGGCGACGGAAAGGGACGGGACTTGTCGGAGATCGAAGAGCTCGGCGAGAGCTTCGAAACGTGTACTCACACGCAAATTTTCGTTGAGAAATGAAGGAGTTATGAGGGTTTGAAGTTTTCAGCCATGATGGGTTTGTGCGGCTCAGCAAAGAGGAAGAAGATGGACGTGAATAGTGTTTTTATATTAAAATATTAGGTTAAACTAATCATTATTTAATTGGCCCGCTTAAGCCCGTTTTGGCCCGAACTCCGATTCAAGCCTGCTTACTGTCGTTCATACCATTTAGCCCCCGTTCCGAACTCATCTGGATATGTTTCATCAGCCCACGAGATCGTCTTGGCCTTCGTTTTTCAGTTTTAAATATAAATCATTATTTTAAATTCAAACGTACGTAGAAATTCACCCAGGTCACCAATTAACTTCAAAAATCCTCGAAAAATATATTTAGCTATGTTTTGATGCTGTGGACCTATGAAAATTAATTTCGTTCAATTCTGGGCCCGTTTGAATTTTTAATGAATTTTTAAAGTCAAAAATTTACCCGTTTACACTGAAAAATCAATTATAATTATATATTAATTCTAAAAATTACCAAAAAATCATTTTTAGCTTTTTTTTGATGATACGAACCCAACAAAATTTATTTCGTTCGATTCTGAGACTTTTTGAAAAATGGCTATTTTCAAGGCGAATATTATTAATATTAAAAATACATTTTTAAACAAATATTTTCTGAAACTCGAAACATATAAGTGTTTACTGTTTTTCAATGCAGAAACGTCATTTTGAAACCAATGGAAGTGGTTTCGAGTTCAAATTCCTAAATATGTGAAAAGTAGCATTTTTGTCCTATGCAAATTACCCACCGACCTTTCTGAAAATTGAATTAGCCATAACTTTTGATTTCCGCTATGAAATTTCGATTTTTCGGATTCGTTGGAAAGATATTTTTAAATAGATTCTAATATTTTTGGTTTTACTAAAATTCGTTAAATTTTGCATCCTGTATGGTTAGTCAAAGTTCAAGTTTGACTTTTCAAACTACCGCGCCATTTCTAGCTCTTTTTATATTTAAAATTAATTTATTCATTCTAACTTCGATTTGAAATAAATTTGTGATCCTTGTTATTTAAAATAGATTATTTTAAATATCAAAACTCATTTAAAATCACTTAAAATAAATTTTAACTTGGCCCCAAAATTCAGGGTCGTTACAGTCTCCCCCACTTAAAAACTTTTCGTCCCCGAAAAGGAAAAAGAAAAATAGAAGAGGAAAAGAGGAAGAATAAACACGGAGAATGTTTTTAACAGAGATGGTACCGTCTATAACATCAGGCTTTCTACCGAAGAAGTTGGTCCTTTCGCTCCTTCGTAAACATGTGCCAATTGAGCATCGCCACTTCTCTTAGTCTTCTTCGAACGTATGATCAAGGAAAGAGTCAAAACAACAGAAAAGGTGATTCTAAGAGATAGAAAAGATCGAAGGATGAATGAAAAGATGACGATAAAGTGACTGGCTATTATGTATCTCATGAACTGTTCGCCATAGAATATAGTGATTCTATGTAAACGAATTATTATAGATATGTTGTACTCCGCTTTGTAAACCAAAGCTCTGATACCAACTGTGACAACCCCAAACTTCCACAAGTGAAAGCAGGAGAAATCATTTTTGGAATACAACATAAATACAATAAAACAGAACACAGATACAATATAGCAAAGGAGATTCATAGAGTAATAACATTATAGCAGCGGAAAAATATAATGTCATCAATCACAGAAATTCCACAGTCACAGAACTAAGATTATTACAACAAGTTTGCTGAAAAGAAATAAGTTTGATGTCTAAAAAGAAAAGAAAAGATGCCAACAGAAACAAAAAGTCTTCAAGCTCCAAGTCATCACCTCTTCTCCCACGCAGAATCCAAGAGAGAGAAAATAAGCAGCTTCAAAGAAAACTCCAAGCAAAGAATGAACCTGTCTACTTGGCTGCCCGTGTAGAAGAGAGGGCACCCAAGTTTGCAAAAAGGTGAAACAAACTATGGGTCAGTCGTGGGACTGGTGTGAGAATTCTTAAATAGATTTACTCGTACTAATAAGGCAAATCCAAAGACCACGCCGCTAGCGCGGAACGGGTTGTACCAATGGATTGCCGTGCATAACTACAGTGTCATAATAAATGATTAAATAAGTCGTCAACAACGCAATGTCTTTTGAAAAATGGAACCACCATAAGACTCAGGTCCCATCACACAATGCAACGCACACTAAGAGGATAGAGTTTTACCTTATGGTGGTTAAACATGCTAAATACGCCAAATACGAAACTAATACTATTATTAGTGTATATGTTTTAAAACAATTCAAAGCAATGTATTAATCCTAGGAAGCATAGGTACCATATACTATGCCTCCAATACTAGTAATACAATCAAATCCGTCGGGGTCGTATTGGAAATTTGGGTTTCCATCATGAGTCCAGGCTAGGGAGGACTCCTTACCGATTCGAGACGCTCTAGTTAACGTCTCAGGATTACCCGCAGTTAACCCTTGGATCCTGCAGGGCCGGTCCTCACATACAGCTTAGAGGATTGGCAATTCCTAAGCACACGTTCCCCGGTCCTATAGGACCTATCCGAGGCGCCTCATTTCATCATCCTCCAAAAGTAAAATGACTACTAACTAGAAAGAAACGTGCTACTTTCCCTGCGTTCCCTTCCCCCTTTTTAGACTCTACCGGTTTGTGAGGCTCGTGAAGTCATGTTCTTCATACCACAAGGTTCTGCTTTTCAACAAGAAACCCTGATCATTGCATCTTAGTATGCCACACCGTCACTCCATACCGTACTATTGATCGTCCGTCACTATATAAACGGGTGTTAAGTAGAGAATAAATTCTCTACCACCAATCGTTTATATATTAACTGAATATCAACAACATAATATTTTGTGGGGTACGATGTCAGACACACTATCCATTTATACCCATGCTCTAGGTCTGAACTAGGGTCAAACCCGTGAAATCAACACGTACGTTTGGGCAATTATCCCGACCCTTGAATTGGGAGCAAACCAATTCAGAGTCTTGATCGTTGTCCATTCGAGGGGAGATTTACGGTCTTCATGCGCCGTCTTCATACTTGAATTCTTGAAATCGTACGATCATTTGGAATGGGATTAACCCGGTCTTTCCAAATAATCTCGCATTCATATATTTTGAGAAAAACATATTTCATCTCGTTATTTTATTTTATAACGATTAATTCTTGCCTTAATTTTTTTAATATAATTAATTCCTTATTTAACGACGCTTCAGGTCAAGGGCGACCTTGGCGCTGTTTTCCAATCAATTTTGTTTTTCACTTTCCTCAAAATCTAACCGTTGGATTTTAGCGTAGCTTATATCGTCGGAAAGATTTTTACAAGACGGTCCTAACGGTTTCAGTTTTGGGAAAATCCGACGGTCGGATCTTCCGGTATATTCGTTTAAAAGTTCGATTTCAAAACATGAACTACTGCGCTCGATTCGTTATATTTTAATTATATATATATAAAAATATATATAAATAATTCGTTTAACTTATCGTCCTTACATACAGCTTACATTTCTCTTATCTCCCACTTTTCTACTTACATGATAATGTAGTTTAGGATTAGACGATAATTCTTCTTTTATTTCATTATTGCTTATTTTTATATTTTATAATTTACATTTGAAAAATGTAAATTATAACATACCATTCCATTCATCTCTTTATATATTTCTTCATGAACAATTTCATTATGAATAATGAACACTTTCTTATGGAGTAAATTCCCTTTTATTATGCATAAAAGAAAATGAATATGTTCTTACAATGCAAATTCTCTTTTTATTTTACATTATAAATAATGTATAAACTTCCTACGGTCAAGTTCTTTAAATCTTAACGTTATAAAATAGTGTAACTATCATACGGTGAAATTTTCCTTTTATTTAACATTATGAATGATGTTAAATTTACATACACTTCCTTTTCCTTTTTATAACATTGAAAATATATTATTAGAAAATATAGATTTCCCAATATCATTAGAAAATATAGATTTCCCAATATTATTCCTTTATCTTTTACATTAAAAAATAATGTTAATTCTTTTCATACAGTTTCATTTCTTTTGCTTAACATTAAAAATAATGTTAATTCTTGCATATAGTTTCATTTCTCTTGCTTAACATAAAATAAATGTTAATTCTTCCTACGGGGTGAATTCTCTTTTTATTTACATTATAAATAATGCTTATTATCTTACAATGCAAATTCCCTTTTAATAAACATTATAAATAATGTATATTTACATGACATGCATTTTCTATATTGTTGACATGACAAAATATTATTTTTCATACAATGCATGTCTTATTTTAACATAACAAAAATATTCTTTTACCTACAATGCATTTATTATTTTCTAACGTAACAAAATAATAGTTTCATACAATGCATTTCTATTTCTCTAACATGACAAAATATTATTTTATGCAATGCATTTCTATTTTTCTAACATGACAGAATAATATGTTCATACAATGCATTTATCTATATAACGTTCTAACTTGACAAAATATTATGCGTACAATGTATTTTCTATTTTTCTAACTTGACAAAAATAACATGCTATGCATACAATGCATTATTTTTTCTATTTTAACAAAAATAATATGCTATACATACAATGTACTGTTTCTATTTGGACAAAAATAATATGCTATGCATACAATGCACTTTTTCTATTTTGACAAAAATAATATGCTATACATACAATGCACTTTTTCTATTTTGACAAAAATAATATGCTATGCATACAATGCACTTTTTCTATTTTGACAAAAATAATATGCTATACATACAATGCACTTTTTCTATTTTGACAAAATATCATTTTGTGCAATGCAACTTCCTATTTTTCTATTTGATAACATGACAAATATGCTATTTTTATATAGTGCCATCTTCTATTTTATATAATGGACAAAATATAGTTCATTAACATACTATGCTATTTTTATTTTTTAATAGTGAACAAAATATAGTTCATTAACATACTATGCTTTCTTCTTTTGATAATGAACAAAATATTATTCATTAACATACGGTGCTTGCTTATTGTTACTAATGAACAAAATATATTCATTCAGCATACGGTGCTTGCTTATTGTTACTAATGAACAAAATATATTCATTCAGCATACGGTGCTTGCTTATTGTTACTAATGAACAAAATATATTCATTCAGCATACGGTGCTTGCTTATTGTTACTAATGAACAAAATATATTCATTCAGCATATAGCGACTAATTCTATTTTTATTAACGAACAAAAAATGGTTCGTTTCACATAGCGACAAATTTTATTTTGAATAATGACACAAAATATAATTCTTTAACATAGCGACAAATTCTATTTTGTTAATGACACAAAATATAATTCTTTAACATATAGTGCTTTCTTATTTTATAAATGAACAAAATATAATCATTCACATATAATGACCAATTCTATTTTTTAAATACACAAATTTGTTCATTCAACATACGGTGCTTGTATTCTATTATAACACAAATTTGTTCATTCAACATACGGTGCTAGTTTTCTTATTTTGATATTGACAAAAGTGTCAATTTACATACGGTGTTCATTTTCTTATTTTGCTATTGACAAAAATGTCACTTTACATACATGTTCTTTTTTTCTTATTTTATTATTGACAAAAATGTCACTTTTATCCTACGATGAACATTTCCAACATTTTCTATTTTTAATATATAAAAATGTTAATATAACATACAATGAACAATTTTGATATGTTAACATTTTAACATATAAACATGTCACACAACATACATGAACAATTTTAATTTATAATTTTTATATTGTAACATCTCAACATACAGTGGGTTTTGACATAGCATACGCATACAGATTAAGTCATAGCAGATTCATATACAGTTTATATCATAGCAGATTCACATACATATATGATTATAAATGCGAACATCCATAATTAAAACATAATTACTTAAATAAAATAAATAGGATTCTCACCTCAATTAGATTAGAGTTTGTTCCCAATTGCTCTGAATTAAAGTGGTATTCGAAGTCACGGTTCCATCGGATCTGAAATTTTCAGAATCGGTGTTCATATGCATAAGTTATTGATGTTTTAAATCAAACAGACTTTTAACAACTGCTTCTGCCACGCTTAAAAGCGTTACAAATTCTGAAGCATACCTCAATTTCAGAATTTGTTCAAAACTTCAAATCGCGATAACTTTTGATTTACTGAACGGTTTTGGGTGCCGTTTTTTGGAGAATGACCGCCTTGGAGAGATCTTTGCACGGCCAGAAGGGGGTGGAGCTCGGTCGAGCGTGGTGGGCCCGGCGTGGCTGCGACCGGCGGACCTTCTCGGGCTCGGGGCGGGCGGCACAGGCGACGGAAAGGGACGGGACTTGTCGGAGATCGAAGAGCTCGGCGAGAGCTTCGAAACGTGTACTCACACGCAAATTTTCGTTGAGAAATGAAGGAGTTATGAGGGTTTGAAGTTTTCAGCCATGATGGGTTTGTGCGGCTCAGCAAAGAGGAAGAAGATGGACGTGAATAGTGTTTTTATATTAAAATATTAGGTTAAACTAATCATTATTTAATTGGCCCGCTTAAGCCCGTTTTGGCCCGAACTCCGATTCAAGCCTGCTTACTGTCGTTCATACCATTTAGCCCCCGTTCCGAACTCATCTGGATATGTTTCATCAGCCCACGAGATCGTCTTGGCCTTCGTTTTTCAGTTTTAAATATAAATCATTATTTTAAATTCAAACGTACGTAGAAATTCACCCAGGTCACCAATTAACTTCAAAAATCCTCGAAAAATATATTTAGCTATGTTTTGATGCTGTGGACCTATGAAAATTAATTTCGTTCAATTCTGGGCCCGTTTGAATTTTTAATGAATTTTTAAAGTCAAAAATTTACCCGTTTACACTGAAAAATCAATTATAATTATATATTAATTCTAAAAATTACCAAAAAATCATTTTTAGCTTTGTTTTGATGATACGAACCCAACAAAATTTATTTCGTTCGATTCTGAGACTTTTTGAAAAATGGCTATTTTCAAGGCGAATATTATTAATATTAAAAATACATTTTTAAACAAATATTTTCTGAAACTCGAAACATATAAGTGTTTACTGTTTTTCAATGCAGAAACGTCATTTTGAAACCAATGGAAGTGGTTTCGAGTTCAAATTCCTAAATATGTGAAAAGTAGCATTTTTGTCCTATGCAAATTACCCACCGACCTTTCTGAAAATTGAATTAGCCATAACTTTTGATTTCCGCTATGAAATTTCGATTTTTCGGATTCGTTGGAAAGATATTTTTAAATAGATTCTAATATTTTTGGTTTTACTAAAATTCGTTAAATTTTGCATCCTGTATGGTTAGTCAAAGTTCAAGTTTGACTTTTCAAACTACCGCGCCATTTCTAGCTCTTTTTATATTTAAAATTAATTTATTCATTCTAACTTCGATTTGAAATAAATTTGTGATCCTTGTTATTTAAAATAGATTATTTTAAATATCAAAACTCATTTAAAATCACTTAAAATAAATTTTAACTTGGCCCCAAAATTCAGGGTCGTTACACCCTAGTTGGGTTTGTGGGGGTAACGATTCATATATTTCGTATATGTATTCTTTTGTAAGCCTTTGGGGATATTATATGTATGCTGCTATTCACACCATAATTTAGACTAGTGGCCACTTATACTAAAGGCCACCTCTTTTTTGTGTCTTTCTACTTCTTTACACTACCTAAATTATTCAATTTCTAATTGGCTACCACCTCTGTCTTCAATTCTTCATCGTTCCAATAAAAAAAAATCTTCTTCCTGAAATTTTCTCCATCGCTCTACAAGCTTGAAGATTTTCCTAAATTATCAACGCACTTTCAAGCGTCCAATCAGCTGATTAACCCATCGAATCGCTCTGCAACAACATTCAATTTTTTTCCTGTTGTTTTACACCATCGAATCAGCGCGTTCTGCGAATCAAATACTTGAAATCGCATAGTTTAACAAAAAAATTTAACATACTTCCAGTTTTACATGAATAATATTGATTGTAAATTAAGTACAAACTACATACTTCATCAGTTGTAAAATGATCTGTCAAATCAACTTTTGTGTCTTCAACGGCATTTGACCGATCATCTTGTGGCATATTCCTATCATCCACATAGTTATCAAGTTTATTGTAAATCACACTATCTTCCTACAAAAATCTAATAAAAATAATTAAAATGAAATTTTTTGTAAATTTTGACATATAAATTGTTGTTGTATGAAGAAAACTCTAAAATTCAATAACTTACAATGTCATTCTCTGTTACAACGTCATCGAAATTAATGTCTTCCAAACTCGAAGTAGGGAGAAGGGTGAAAGAAAGCTCCTAGAAAAATTAATACAAAACCCTTAAATTTTGTTTCTAAAACAACAGAATAGATTATGCAGCATGATATAAAAAACTAACTTCTTTTTTGTCTTTATCTTTCATCCTCTACTCAGCCCAAAAAAATTATTCTTTTCTTATGGTTTAGGGTTTTATATTTGAGAATTTACGTTGTTTGAGAAGAGAAGAGACAGTATAGCTATTATTGACTGAGTGAAAAGAAATAAAGTGGTGGTAGGAAGTAGGTCAAAAATAATACAATCTATTATTTTTATAAAGGTGACCAGTAGTCTAAATGGGGGTGTGAATAGTAGCACACTACTATATTGGGCCTATTCATTATTAGCTCAATAAGGCTTGTGTATAATGCTCTGTATACAAACCGAAGCACTCTGCGATTCTAATACATAGCTTTACATTTCATCAATCTCAGTTCATTCTCTTTTCGCTGCTTTAATACATTTCATCATCAAAATTATGCATTTTATCAAAATTCAACATGCGCTCATGTTCAATGCACGTTCCTTGGTCTGAAAGCTTGTGGGACTATTGCTGTTGCTGTGATTTCCATCCAAAATTGTATTTTTATTGTTGCTACGTTGAATCAAACTGAAATCATCCAATGCGAATTGCTTGTTGGTGGAATTTTGATCAATAGAATAGGCTAAGTACAATAAAATAGTTCAACCAACGTGTGAATCCCAGTATTCCATTATAATTCAATCCATGTAGATGACAGTAATTATAATTCACACAGCATTTAGGGAAGTTTACGAAAACATACAATAAGATTATGTAATTGATGTTATAAGCAGTCATTCATAATTTGATTATGAACGAGCAATCCTCTGCTTATGAAGAAAATCTGTGTGTTATATCTGAGTTCTGATTGTTGCTATTTTACACACACAGAAGTATACATATGTTTGTATGTTACGTTGAGCGCGACATTCCCCTTTAGTGTATTCTCACTTCTCAGAGTCAGAGTAATCCATCTTTAGGTTTTAAGCATCTGAGGTTTTGAAATGACAAATGTTTTGTTAAGATGACCTTAGTTTAATTCTGCCCAGTCAAAATCATTAACTCATCTAAGAACTTTGAACATGCAGTTTTTGATCATAAATTTAGATTGCAGTGACAAATGATGTGGAAGTCCTGAATGTTTCAAGTAACTTCAGCAACTGTTGCACTGTTTAATTGATTTAGGATGCGTTTGATGGTAAGAGACAGCGGAGTACTTCAGCGAGATGTATTAACGGGGGTATTTTAGGCAGCGTAGAATGCGTTTGCGGGTTCAAACGGACCATTTGAGCTGGGTATTTTAACGGGGTATTAATAGAATAAAAAAATTATAAATTACTCATTTTTAGTTCAAACCACTCTATTACATAGAGCACTTCGGCACGATCGCAACGCAAAAAACCGCGTCTTAAATGGATCTCATTTACATAAGTTATTAATTTTTAAAATCTAAATCTATTGATTAACCTAATTAATTAATTAACATATTAATATGTTGGAAATTTTATGAATTATTTAAAATATGAAATAAGTTTATGATGGCTCCTATTTGTGAACAGTCCCACATCATGGGATTATAAGAAAGATGCAAGTATTTATACTTGTTTCTAAGAAGTCATGTTGGGGCCTTGGGCTCTCAATGCATGCTTCATTGTGAGGAGGGAGACCATGCTTCATGACCACCACACACGCGCACGCGACCGATCGGCTCGGTTCGGGATTGGGCTTGGGCCTTGGCTATGTGGTGTAGACACTTATATTTTTGGTCTAGAAAACACTGTGTTTTTTGAACTATCTTTTATTTATGAAGCGGTAAACTCTTGACCTAGTATTTTCAGCAGATCCTATATTTCTTCCTCTACCCAGTATTTTCGATTAACCCTAATCTCCGTCTATATATTATCTTCAGTTGTAGATGAGATTACTACAGAAAAAATCTGTTTTCTCTTCCTCCGCCATTAAAAAAATATACATATATATATATATATATATATTCTTTCGGAAATTTTCGAGCAGTTCAATTCGAAAGTGCAAATCTACACTGATTTGTTGTGCAAAGCAAACCAGTTATTCATTTTAGAGAGGCTGTTTTATCCTAGAGGTGGCGGCGGAAGTACGAATTGGTTTTGCACCACCGACCAGATCGCCGAATCATCTTCAAGAAAGCAACAAAGTACGTGACTCAGCCATTGTTTCCCAACAATTTGAAGACGAAAAATGAAACAATGGCTTTGTCTGCTGCCCCATTCAGTCTCGGCGACCTAATCTCAAATCACACAGCTTAAGAACAAATTCAGTCAACTTGATCAGCATCTGGATCCTCGAGCCAGCGGTACGGGTCGGAGATCTGGACCCCATGGTAGTTGTCGATGATGATTCATCGCGACAAACGATTGGATAGTGAAGAGCTGGAATTGGCGAGCAGAACAAGTTGGACCTGCTAGAGAGACTGCTCATCAAATTGCAACCGGACAGTTGCATTATTTTCCAACAAAGTTCTGCCGCAAGTGGTAGAAGAAGCTGGATAATAAAAAAGGAGTAATCACTTGGAGAATCAGACTTCATGAAGGTACATTCTATTAACGGTATTTATCCTTTATGCTGATTATGTGCAATAAAACAAATATGGAACCATGAATGGTAGACAATTTTTAAACAGGATGCTGCTCATAATTGTTAGATCTAGGAATTATCAAGTTACACCTAAGATAGTTCCAAATTTGCTTGGAATATGAGCAGTTAATGTAACACCCCACCTCCGTTAGGGTAACTCACAAAGGGAATGCACTAGTTTTGGAGGGGTATTATCGAGATAACATCACAGAATTATCACAAGACAGAACATAAATAAATAATTATGTAAGCAGCGGAAGAGTTTTTGAGCAAAACAGAACTTCATTTTATTCCAAAATAAAACATGTCTCTTACAACATTTCAGATAACAACTTCCTTACAACTGTCTTGTAATAATAGCCAAAGAAGCAATGACTTAAAAACAGAAAAACAGCTTATTCCCCAAGTGCAGTAAAAAGAAGCAGCCATAGCAAACCGTACATGCTGAGCCAAAGCAAGTGATATCCAGGCTAAGAGCTAGTGTTTCCTCCCTGAGAACCTGGGGAGGGGGGGGGGGGACGAAAGGAGGCGAAAGGAAAAGGGTCAGTCATAAAGACTGAGTAAGTTCTAGTGACTTTCAGTGTAGAAACGGTTAAAACAACCTGTCATGTATGAACTGGAACTAAACTTAAGAATGGTGTCAAGGTGAACAAGATAGACTAAGGTGATCAGGATAAGTCAAGACAAGTCAAGTAAAGCATCACATGTTCAAGATTCGTTGCATCGACTGTACTAGTATACTAATCCCATATCACAAGCTAATCACGAAATAAATCCCACGGCCCAATATCATGAAATGACCCTGAAACGGGGTCTGACCCAAGTACGGGGTCCTACGGAGCGATTATCTAGTCGATCGGCTCCCTACAAGTTCTAGCTCGTCAAGTGTCCGTGTCATACGGTTAATCACGAATGTAGTCACCTGTGCTGGGTCCACCTTCGGGTGTATCAGCCCTAGGGTGTCAACCCCTGACACGATTCAAGATGCACAGATAAATCTACGGATACCCAGTGTCTGCCCCGGATACGTGCACGATCGTAGTCCACCGAACCTACACTGGCGTACCCCGCTGCCGTCGTTCACCTCTTACAATCAACCCAGTAATCGTGCCCCACCCGGCCTAGCCCCAGGGTACCTTGATACATCTAGAGGGTTACTGCTGAAAGGGGTCGTGTCTAGGGTTTCGCCTAATAGATTAGGTCATGTAATTCGTGACCTAACCCGCCTAACAGATTAAGTCATGTAATTCGTGACTTAATCCTTTTCCAGTCTAGTCATGTCAAGATGGTTAAGTATGTCATTTCAGTTCACGACTTAACCCGCCTACGTGTCATGTCAAGTTGGCTAAGTGTTGTCGTTTTCAAGTTCATGACTTAGCCCTACAAATCGTGTTCAAGTTGGTTAAGTTGTCTTTTCATGTTCATGACTTAACCCTAATTGGCATTAATTGATTCGTTAATGCACCGAACCACTCACATTGGATCCTATTGTTCGTAGCCACTGGATTTGCCGGGCGGTTCCGGGCAGGTTTACGCTACGAACTCAACCCAACCTCGGGTTTTAAGCGCGATGTGACCAACTACCCACACTGGATCCTATTGTTTGTAGCAACTGGATTTGCCGGGCGGTTCCGGGCAGATTTACACTACAAACTCAACCCAACCTCGAGTTGGCCACTTTCTTGTTTTCTAAAGTCATGCCCATGTTCTTATCAGATTTTGCTATTTCCACATCATGTTCATATATCAACTTCGTGCCCAACTAAGGCATGTTTAAAGTCAAGTTATGGCATGTTCAAGTCAAGTTTTCGTGCCATATTTCATGTTCTACTTATGCCAAATTTCACAGTTTATGCCTATAATTAATTCAAGTTTTGCCTATTCTACCCAATCGTATCCCCAACGTATATAAACGTACTTCGTTCATAAGCATAAACAATTCAAGAGATAAAGGGGAGTAACACCAAACATGTGATAGGCATATGTGACAATTCCAACATTACTTGCATAATAAACAGGCTATAACATATCACATGGTTTCAATACTAGTATGATGATAACTTGGCATAGTAATGATTCCAATTTATCATAATGATTCTCATCTAACATTATAAACATAATGGTTCCAACTTGGCATTTTTAACATAATTATTCTCATTTAACATTATAGACATAATGATTCCAATTTAGCGTTTTTAACATAATGATTCTCAACTAACATTATAAACATAATGGTTCCAATTTAGCATTTTAATATAATGATTCTCAACTAACATTATAGACATAATGATTCCAATTTAGTGTTTTTTTAACATAATAATTCTCATAGACATAATGATTCCAATTTATCATAATGATTCTCATCTAACATTATAAACATAATGGTTCCAACTTGGCATTTTTAACATAATGATTCTCATTTAACATTATAGACATAATGATTCCAATTTAGCATTTTTAACATATCTAACATTATAAACATAATAATTCCAACTTTTCATCATAACCTAGCAATACCCAATTTTTCATTAATCATGATGGGTATATTAACATTACAGGCATAATTCCATCAATAGTCATAGCCATGGTTTAATTAGCATCATAGGCATGGTTTAATCAACATAAAGATTTCAATAAACATAGTGATTCCATGGACATGTATTAGTCCAACTTGCCAAACAATTAAGCCCAAGTGATTCATAACAACATCAAAATCATGACAAGTTCAACTTGCAACGTTGCCATAGCAATATCCCCAAATTATAATTCAAAGATAAACAATATAAACAATGGATTAACAATAGTTCCTAAATCCGGTTTCAATTCACGGCATGTCCATATTATTTTAGCGTTTTTGCCTAAAAAGTAACATAGAACTTACAATATGAAGCAAATAATCCAAATAAAAATCCCAAATCAATTAGTTCCAAATTCGTTGTCTAAAGCGTCGTAGTTGTTGTAGCTTCTAGTTGTAGCCTTCAAGAATCGTCCTCCATCTTCTATAATTTTATTCTTTGTATTTTTAATTCAGAGCTCTAGGTTTAATGGCGGCGGCCTGAGGCTAAAATGAAATAGTATGATTTAGGCTAGGTCTAGGTGTTATTTTATAGGTGAATAGGGTGATTTAGAGCCTTCAGATCAGTCCAGAAGTCATCAGAATCGCACAGCTCGAATACACATCATCTAGCCACTCAAAAGAAGACACGTCACCTCAGAACACTCCAGAATTCGGTGCTGGATTTGTACGGGCGCACTTGGCAGGTGCGCCAGTGTATTTTTGTACTGGCGCACTTCACAAGTGCGCCAGTGTATTCTGGATTGTTTTCGGTTTTTCTGCCTAACTTCGTTCGTCCATATCTTCTTCATACGGTATCCGATTTTCGAAAACTCGGACTCTATTTCGCGTATTTTTCCGAGACGAACGCAATGGCGTAACCCATTTCCCTTGATTTCATCATTTATAACTAATTATACTTTAATTCGTGAAGCTTAATGTTATAGAATTCACGGGGTGTTACATTCTCCCCCACTTAAAAGGATTTCGTCCCCGAAATCTTCAAGTTCAGGAAGAATGTACATCCAAACATCCATCTACTCATCCATCAAACACGAGCATCCATTGTCCTTAAAAAAAAAACTTCTAATGCTTTATGATCATATGCGAAGTGTGTGTATATGTTCCTTAGCTAATGCTAATGATCAGGCCTGATTGATCTTCTAAATGAAAAATATGTTTAGTGAAATGAATCCAATATGCATGCAAATTTTTCCTATTATAATTCATAATTTCTACATGAGTGCTCGAACATTCAATCATATGCAACAACCAAATGATAGCACAACCAAGTTTCCAAAATAAACACTCATGCATATGCAACATGAAAATGTGTCTGAGCCGATCTAGTGCCTACTGTGTATTCATGCATCCACGAGCGACCACTTGCGACCACTTGCAACCATTTCGCAATCATAACATGTTTCAATTACATGTTTACATCCAAAAAGATTCTACCTATGGTTCTCAAGATAGGATCGAGGAGATAACAAGACAAACATGGATAGCAAGAGAAATGTATGTAAACTTATAGGAAAATAGATCGAGAATGTACCCTTAAAAAGAAATGGGTATAGTGCGCTTATCTTTTCTTCAATTTCCCAAGTTGCGTCTTCTAGGGCTTCACTCCACTGTATTTTAACTAGCTTGACTTCTTGATTCCTTAGCTCCTAGATCTCCATTCCTAAGACATGAATTAGAACTCGCCTCAATGTTTCCACTTTTACGCCTTCAAGGATGCTTGGCTCAACCACTCCGGAAGACTCATCCGCCTTATCTTCATTCTTATCACTCATACCTATCCTATATAACATGTTAACAAGCCTCACGAAAACTATCTCCATCGTACGGGAAAACCCTCTATGAAGCTAGAAAGAAGATTAGCCGCAGGTAAAGCTACTGCGACTACAGATGGAGAAAAGGAAGGGAAAGAGATTCAAACAAGGAAACAAAGGATAGTGCTAATGGCTTTTGGGGAATAGCCTTTAAAAACTTTTCTTGGAAAATGCTTCTTTGAAAAGAGTTTTGACAAAAAAAAAAATCAAAAGGTTTTCAAAACTTTTGCCCAGTCTTGGTAACCTTCTGCTCTGATACCAAGTGTAACACCCCACCTCCGTTAGGGTAACTCACAAAGGGAATGCACTAGTTTTGGAGGGGTATTATCGAGATAACATCACAGAATTATCACAAGACAGAACATAAATAAATAATTAAGTAAGCAACGGAAGAGTTTTTGAGCAAAACAGAACTTCATTTTATTCCAAAATAAAACATGTCTCTTACAACATTTCAGATAACAACTTCCTTACAACTGTCTTGTAATAATAGCCAAAGAAGCAATGACTTAAAAACAGAAAAACAGCTTATTCCCCAAGTGCAGTAAAAAGAAGCAGCCATAGCAAACCGTACATGCTGAGCCAAAGCAAGTGATATCCAGGCTAAGAGCTAGTGTTTCCTCCCTGAGAACCTGGGGGGGGGGGGGAAACGAAAGAAAAAGAGGCGAAAGGAAAAGGGTCAGTCATAAAGACTGAGTAAGTTCTAGTGACTTTCAGTGTAGAAACGGTTAAAACAACCTGTCATGTATGAACTGGAACTAAACTTAAGAATGGTGTCAAGGTGAACAAGATAGACTAAGGTGATCAGGATAAGTCAAGACAAGTCAAGTAAAGCATCACATGTTCAAGATTCGTTGCATCGACTGTACTAGTATACTAATCCCATATCACAAGCTAATCACGAAATAAATCCCACGACCCAATATCATGAAATGACCCTGAAACGGGGTCTGACCCAAGTACGGGGTCCTACGGAGCGATTATCTAGTCGATCGGCTCCCTACAAGTTCTAGCTCGTCAAGTGTCCGTCTCATACGGCTAATCACGAATGTAGTCACCTGTGCTGGGTCCACCTTCGGGTGTATCAGCCCTAGGGTGTCAACCCCTGACACGATTCAAGATGCACAGATAAATCTACGGATACCCAGTGTCTGGCCCGGATACGTGCACGATCGTAGTCCACCGAACCTACACTGGCGTACCCCACTGCCGTCGTTCACCTCTTACAATCAGCCCAGTAATCGTGCCCCACCCGGCCTAGCCCCAGGGTACCTTGATACATCTAGAGGGTTACTGCTGAAAGGGGTCGTGTCTAGGTTTCGCCTAATAGATTAGGTCATGTAATTCGTGACCTAACCCGCCTAACAGATTAAGTCATGTAATTCGTGACTTAATCCTTTTCCAGTCTAGTCATGTCAAGATGGTTAAGTATGTCATTTCAGTTCACGACTTAACCCGCCTACGTGTCATGTCAAGTTGGCTAAGTGTTGTCGTTTTCAAGTTCATGACTTAGCCCTACAAATCGTGTTCAAGTTGGTTAAGTTTTCTTTTCATGTTCATGACTTAACCCTAATTGGCATTAATTGATTCGTTAATGCACCGAACCACTCACATTGGATCCTATTGTTCATAGCCACTGGATTTGCCGGGCGGTTCCGGGCAGGTTTACGCTACGAACTCAACCCAACCTCGGGTTTCAAGCGCGATGTGACCAACTACCCACATTGGATCCTATTGTTTGTAGCAACTGGATTTGCCGGGCGGTTCCGGGAAGATTTACACTACAAACTCAACCCAACCTCGAGTTGGCCACTTTCTTGTTTTCTAAAGTCATGCCCATGTTCTTATCAGATTTTGCTATTTCCACATCATGTTCATATATCAACTTCGTGCCCAACTAAGGCATGTTTAAAGTCAAGTTATGGCATGTTCAAGTCAAGATTTTGTGCCATATTTCATGTTCTACTTATGCCAAATTTCACAGTTTATGCCTATAATTAATTCAAGTTTTGCCTATTCTACCCAATCGTATCCCCAACGTATATAAACGTACTTCGTTCATAAGCATAAACAATTCAAGAGATAAAGGGGAATAACACCAAACATGTGATAGGCATATGTGACAATTTCAACATTACTTGCATAATAAACAGGCTATAACATATCACATGGTTTCAATACTAGTATGATGATAACTTGGCATAGTAATGATTCCAATTTATCATAATGATTCTCATCTAACATTATAAATATAATGGTTCCAACTTGGCTTTTTTAACATAATGATTCTCATTTAACATTATAGACATAATGATTCCAATTTAGCGTTTTTAACATAATGATTCTCAACTAACATTATAAACATAATGGTTCCAATTTAGCATTTTAACATAATGATTCTCAACTAACATTATAGACATAATGATTCCAATTTAGTGTTTTTTTAACATAATAATTCTCATAGACATAATGATTCCAATTTATCATAATGATTCTCATCTAACATTATAAACATAATGGTTCCAACTTGGCATTTTTAACATAATGATTCTCATTTAACATTATAGACATAATGATTCCAATTTAGCATTTTTAACATATCTAACATTATAAACATAATAATTCCAACTTTTCATCATAACCTAGCAATACCCAATTTTTCATTAATCATGATGGGTATATTAACATTACAAGCATAATTCCATCAATAGTCATAGCCATGGTTTAATTAGCATCATAGGCATGGTTTAATCAACATAAAGATTTCAATAAACATGGTGATTCCATGGACATGTATTAGTCCAACTTGCCAAACAATTAAGCCCAAGTGATTCATAACAACATCAAAATCATGACAAGTTCAACTTGCAACGTTGCCATAGCAATATCCCCAAATTATAATTCAAAGATAAACAATATAAACAATGGATTAACAATAGTTCCTAAATCCGGTTTCAATTCACGGCATGTCCATATTGTTTTAGCGTTTTTGCCTAAAAAGTAACATAGAACTTACAATATGAAGCAAATAATCCAAATAAAAATCCCAAATCAATTAGTCCCAAATTCGTTGTCTAAAGCGTCGTAGTTGTTGTAGCTTCTAGTTGTAGCCTTCAAGAATCGTCCTCCATCTTCTATAATTTTATTCTTTGTATTTTTAATTCAGAGCTCTAGGTTTAATGGCGGCGGCCTGAGGCTAAAATGAAATAGTATGATTTAGGCTAGGTCTAGGTGTTATTTTATTGGTGAATAGGGTGATTTAGAGCCTTCAGATCAGTCCAGAAGTCATCAGAATCGCATAGCTCGAATACACATCATCTAGCCACTCAAAAGAAGACATGTCACCTCAGAACACTCCAGAATTCGGTGCTGGATTTGTACGGGCGCACTTGGCAGGTGCGCCAGTGTATTTTTGTACTGGCGCACTTCACAAGTGCGCCAGTGTATTATGGATTGTTTTCGGTTTTTCTGCCTAACTTCGTTCGTCCATATCTTCTTCATACAATATCCGATTTTCGAAAACTCGGACTCTATTTCGCGTATTTTTCCGAGACGAACTCAATGGCGTAACCCATTTCCCTTGATTTCATCATTTATAATTAATTATACTTTAATTCGTGAAGCTTAATGTTATAGAATTCACGGGGTGTTACAGTTAAGATAAAGAAGTTTTATGTCTTCATGAAGGTATTTAGCACAAATTACACTTAGGATCGGTAGATACATTCCAAGTGATAATTTTATCTTTGGTAGTGAGCTTATTATTTGAAACCAGCAATGCGTTTAAGGACATTCTGGGAGCACATGTACAATCCCAAATCAGAGAATTTGACCGAACATGGTTCCATACTGAATTAAAATCAAAGTTTTCATTACTAATAGGCAATTAATGCTAGATATCACTGTCTTTTGTGAGATTTCCTCTGTGAGATACATAGCGTAAAGAATGCTTATGCAGATTTTGATTTTCTGACTTAGATCGAGATTGAGTTCTAAGTATCTATTAAGACTGATAAGTAAAAATGCAGAAATTAATTTTTTCTGTGATTCCATTATGTTAGTCTCTGAGTTTATGAATGTTTTCCTATGAGAAAATATAAATTCTCAAACATATGAACATTTAAAATAGTAAGCATCCACAACCGGCCAGTAAATAACAGAATGGAATCCGCAAGGAAACCATAAACGACAGCAACAACCAACCCAAATGAATGATTCTGGACAATTATTCTATAATACAAATTCAGAAAACCAGGTCATATGGCACAAAAGTGTCGGAACAGGTCAGACCCTGCACTGCAGGCTAACCTGACTAAGGAACCTCTAACGGCTATGATTACTGAGATTCACCTTGTTGGTGAATCAGAGGGTTGGTGGGTAGACATTGGTGTTTCTCGCCATGTTTGCTATGATCGTGATATATTCACAATATACACGGTTGCTGACGATCGGAAAGTGTGTTGTGAGATCCTCACACCACTTAAGCTGTAGAGACTGGTAATAATGAAAATAAAGCATATGATTGGAAAGACATTGATTCTTAAAGATGTGATGCATCTGATATGTTTGAAACATTCAAAATTGAAATCAAGCAAATAGGAAAATTAAGAGACTACATAGTGATAGAGGAACAAAATACGAATCAAATTCTATTCTGGATTTTTATGTGATATATTGTACATAAGAGAACTGCACCCTATTCACCTGAAATGAACGGTAAAGCTGAAAAAATAGGACCTTTACCGAATTAGTAATTGTCATTTTATTAAATTTCGGTGCAGCAAAACATTAGTGGGGGGATATTTTATAGACTGTATGTTATGTTCTGAATAGAATCCCCAAATCTGAGAATAAAATTTCACCTTATGAAATTTTAGAGAAATATAAATCCAATATGTCATACTTTAGAACTTGGGGTTGTTTAGCATATGTTCGCATTCCAGACCATAAGAGAATAAATTTGGAAAGTAAATCATAGGAATGTGTATTTATAAGCTATGTTGTTAATAGCAAAGCATACGGAATTTATGACCTAAATACACATAATACATTTTGAATTTAATGATGCCAATTTTTATGAAACTAAATTTCCTTTTAAATTAAGGAATAGTGGGGGCACATCAAGTATGCCTATTAGAACAGAACTTAATAAAAATTCTGAAACTGAACCTGGAAAAAGTAAAAAGAGCAAGAACCATAAAAGATTTTGGTTCATATTTTTTGTGCTTCTACTATAGAGAAGGATCCCTTAAACTTCCAAGAGGCCTTATCTTCTTTAGATGCCTTTTTTTGGAAAGAGGTTATAAATGATGAGATGGATTCTCTGGAATCCAATAAGACTTGGCATTTGATAGATTTACCTCCTGGTTGTAAATCTATAGGCTGTATATGGGTACTTAAAAATAAATTAAAAAACCTGATAGCGCTATTGATAAATATAAAGTACGACTAGTAGCTAAAGGTTTTAAACAAAAAGAAAATATATATTTCTTCGACACTCTTCACCTGTAACTAGAATTACATCCATTCAGGTATTAATCTCACTTGTCTTTATTCATAATTTATTAATACACCAAATGGATATGAAAACCGCATTTTGAATGGTGAATTAGACGAAGAAATTTATATAGACCAGTCTGAAGGATTTGTAGTACATGATCAAGAACATGAAGTATGCAAATTAGATAAATCATTATATGGTTTAAAACAAGCACCTAAACAATGGCATGAAAAATTTGGTAACTTTAATCATTTCACATGGTTTTAAAGTTAATGAAAGTGACAAATGCATTTATTACAAATCTAAGAATGACATTTGCACTATTATATGCCTTTATGTAGATGACCTACTCATTTTTGGGTCAAACATTCATGCCATAAACTCAGTCAAATCCTTATTAAGTGCCAGTTTTGATATGAAAGATCTAGGTGAGGCGAGCGTAATCCTTAATGTTAATATTACTAGGTCCGAAAAAGGGATTTTCTTTTGATCAATCTCATTATATTGAGAAGTCTCTAAAGAAAGACAATTACTTTGACTGTAAATCTTCATGTACATCATACGATCCTAGTGCAACGATATTTAAGAACACTTGTGAAGGTGTAAGACAGTCAAAGTAAGCGAGCATCATTGGCTGCCTTCGAATGCCACTGATTGTATTAGACCCGACATTACCTATGTCGTGGGATTATTATGCATGTTAACTAGTAGACCTAGTATAGAGCATTGACATGCTATTAAAAGGGTCATAAGATACCTTAAACGAGCCATGAACCTTGGATTACATTATGAAAAGTTTCCAGCTGTACTTGAAGGATATTCTGATACAGACTGGAATACTTTATCTGTTGATTCAAAAGCGACCAGCGGCTATATATTTTGCATCGCTGGAGAAGCTGTCTCTTGAAAATCCAAGAAACAGACTATTTTGACTTAGTCTACTACAGAGACTGAGATAATAGCACTAGCAACAGCTAGTGAAGAAGTAGAGAACTAAAGAAATCAGCTAGTTGAGATCCCTATATGGGAAAAATAGACACTAGTGGTGTAATCGATTGTGACAGTTCCGCGGCTATTGCAAAAAGTATAGAACCGTTATAACAACGGAAGAAAACGACGTCGTAAGCACAATACTGTAAAAGAACATCACATATATAGTGATGAAAAATTTGACGACTATTGAAAGAAAAACAGAACCGATATTACAACGGTAAGAAATGACAGTCGTATACACAGTATTGTTAGAGAACATCACATATAAGGTGATGATAATTTGGCAGAACCTTTGACGAAAGGACTGTCCAGAAAGAAAGTCCTTAATAATTCTAAAAGAATGGGACTATTGCCCTGTGATTGTGGAATCACGCACAATGGTAACCCGACCTAAATGACTGGAGATCCCAAGAATTAGGTTCAATGGGTAAAAACAAGTTGTGTAGTGATAGTAGATGAACATGCTAAATTTTAGATTAAGAAGCATGTATTCCTGAAGTGATTAGAGGATGAGTTAATAAAAACTCTTAATGAGATCTATACTCTATTTGGAGTGGAGTACCTACCTTCAGGAGTGCTCTTGATAGACTCACCTTTGTGAATGTGGAAATGTGGCTGTTTCCTATGAAGTTTTGGGCAAAACTTCTAGAGCGTTCACTAAACTGGGATAGATGTGCATGGCCATAATCACACGGGCTTATTTGATTGCACTATAGAAAAGATTGTGTGTGATTTGATGTCAGGAATAGAGTTCAAGACTACGTGTCACTCTAGTAAAAACTGAATCTTATTCACTACGCAAAGGTTCAAGTCGGATGACACCTTTGTTTATGCACAGTCTTATCTTTATAGAAACTGCTCGATAATATTTTAAAAAATTCAAGTGGGGGATTGTTGGAAATTTTATGAATTATTTAAAATATGAAATAAGTTTATGATGGATCCTATTTGTGAATAGTCTCACATCATGGGATTATAAGAAAGATGCAAGTATTTATACTTATTTCTAAGAAGTCATGTTGGGGCCTTGGGCTCCCAATGCATGCTTTGTTGTGAGGAGGGAGACCATGCATCATGACCACCACACATGCGCGCGCGACGACCGACCGACTCGACCCGACCCGGCCCGGCTCGGCTCGGTTCGGGATTGAGCTTGGGCTTGGGCCTTGGCTATGTGGTGTAGACACTTATATTTTTGGTCCAGAAAACACTTCGTTTTTCGAACTATTTTTAAATAAAGAAAATATTTCTGAGCCGACTTTTATTTATGAAGCGGTAAACTCTTGACCCAATATTTTCAGCAGATCCTATTTTTCTTCCTCTGCCCAGTATTTTCGATTAACCCTAATCTCCGTCTATATATTATCTTCAGTTGTAGACGAGATTACTACAGAAAAAATCTGTTTTCTCTTCCTCCGCCATTAAAAAAAAAATCTTTCGGAAATTTTCGAGCAGTTAAATTTGAAAGTGCAAATCTGCACTGATTTGTTGTGCAAAGCAAATCAATTATTCAGTTTAGAGAGGCTGTTTTATCCTAGAGGCGGCGACGGAAGTACGAACTGGTTTTGCACCACCGACCAGATCACCGAATCGTCTTCAAGAAAGCGACAAAGTACGTGACTCAGCCATTGTTTCCCAACATAATCAAAATGGTGGCAAACACAGCAAATTTGGACCGTAAATAAATGCCCCTTTCCGTTTGTTGTTTACAACAAGGTGAGGAACTTCTGGGTTTTCAACGATTTCTTCTCTCTCCCTTCTTCTTCTTCTTCTTCTTCTTGTTTTTTTTAAAGCAAGCTATTTTCAACCCTTTCCGGTTGATTTTGATCAATGATGTACTCGCCCAGTTTATTGGTTTCAGATAATTTTGTACAGATGTAAAGACATATGAAATTTAATTTTTAACTACTAATAAACTTGTGGGCTCATTTCAAGTATAAAGCAGTAGCATTCTTCTTAGGAATTTTGTGCCTATGTGGATTAATTTTAAAACACGATATCATAGATGTTCACATGATATGTATGCTACGAACGAAGCTACGTTGGCAAAAAGAAGTCGGTAGAGTGATAAAGACATCTTGTTTATCCATCTACTGTTATAATAGTGGACTAGTGCCATACAACACTGGATGGATTCTTTTTGAATCATGGGGAGTAATTACTGGTGAATACCACTTGCACAAAAAGAAATTCAATTTATGTTTTTATTCATGTTAGATAGCTTGTTATTGTGACTGAAAACGCCATGACAGAGAAGGTACTACACGAATTGAACGAGGGGATCAAATTTTGCATTAGAATATCGTTTTTTTTGGGTTTTAGCAGCAATGCTATGCAAGATAAGTTGGACGCTTGTATCTAAATCATTATATTATTGGAAATAGTTGATACAAGAAATGATGATCAAAGCACCAACGAATGTATGTTTCAAAGTATCTGCTTATTGACAATGCTACACCATACATACATACATATATATATATATATATATATATATTTAAGATATGTTCTGTTATGAATTTTGTGTTTTTATTTTGGTTAAATGGCTTGTTATTGTGGTTGAAAACACAATGTCAGAGAAGGCGCTACACTAATTGAATAAGAGTCTCAAATTCGCATGAGAAAATGGAATATCGTTTTTCTTGGGTTTTAGTAGCAATGCAATACAATATGTTAAATTTGAATGATTCAAATATTTGTTGAGAAGTGTTAACCACGTTGTGAAAACATGGTTCAAAAATGATATGTTGATTAACATCATAAGTCAGTTGCATTTCAATGTTAAAGTGGATCGATCCAGTCATATATAATTCATGCTTGTGTGAGAACATTAGTCATGCACGACTGCAAGTCAAGCAGAGCAACTCAATCAAGGGTCGGTAACTTTTCTGCCACGGCTCAGTCGGGTAGCATGTTTCGGCACGGGTCGAGCACCTTGATTGCTCGAGCAGGTCTTTTGCACGGGTCGAGCAGACCATATCACACAGGGGACAAGCACCAGTGCTTGAGTACTATTCACATTAAGAGGCCGAACACGTCCTATTGTTGGAAGGCTCGAGCATACGATCGTGCAGTAGAACAGCGTGTCATAAAATATAAAAGGATGCTAAAATTGTAATATTTTGTTCCCATAAGTGAACTCTGCATGGACTAGGCATAATGAAATGCAAATGAATATGAGCATGCAATGTTGGCTTGCAATTTTCATATAATATGGGTCACACATGAAATATGGTTTGAAATGTTATAACATGGATCGACTTGGAAACAACGCGGGGCAAGTGTAATAATAAAGTGGGTCAGTTGTACAATAACATTGAGGAGTCAGTCATCATTTGAAGTGCACATGGTCATGCACACATGCATGGAAAGAGTGGTCGAGCACCACCTAAAAGCATGCAGTCGAGCACAGTTTCTTTTGTGATGCAGTAAACATATAAAATGGATGGCATTTTTTGTAATTATTGATCCATTTTTCACAAGATGACAAGAATGACAAAGTGGTAATACTCGTTCCCATTCTTTGAGTAAGTGCAAAGCCGCATTTATATATAGCAGCACATGATAAACCAATGTAGGAGATCTGCTCAAGCTCGCCACATGGGTCGTTCGTTCATGCAAATTCTGGGCTGATCGTGCACTACTTTTTTCTTGCACACATCAGCGTGTACGGGGTTGACTCTGGTATGAATCGGTAACAATTAAAATAAGCAATGGTGTTGGCATAATATAAGGTAGGGTCGATCACAACTTTCATGGACGCTCGCTTGCACATGTACTGCTCGAGCACACTTTCTGAATCGCATATAACATTCTGCTCGTGCGTGCTTTATGGGTCGTGCACCCCTGCTTTATTTGGATCGGTCATGCCAGTTGGATACAATTGTTTGATGGCAGTCTCATAAATAAATATATAAATGACCCCTACCCTATACACCATAATTACAGAATTGCCACCTGGTACCAACTTCGCCTATAAATACCTCATTTCACCACCATTCAAGGGCTCGATTTTTTCCACCCCGAAGGGCGTCATTATTGGTTTTCCACCATTTTCAAGCTCTCCAAGCTCACTCCCGCTTCCTCCAATATCAAGTGAATCTAATCTTCTCCAAACAACATCAATTCTCTCTCAAGTTCAATCCAAGTGATCTCCAACCGCCGTTACTCCTCTTTAAAGCTCGGATCTAACACTAATTTCATGATGGAATCAAGGAAGATCATCTAATCATAAGATCTAGTCCATTCCTTTCTGAATTCAAGTAAGATATAAAGCGGAAAGAGAATAAAAAGTGGAAAATCATTATAAAGAGAGTGAACAAGTGATATAAGTGAGATGTATGAGACGATGCACTTTGTAAATTTCTTCATGATAATGAAAATCACTTCCGGAGTGGACGTAAATCTATTTTAGATTGAACCACTATAAAATTCTTGTGTTGTTTACTTACTTTTATTTTTCATGGCTCCATTTTCTACTACTTACCATTTGGTTAAGTACGTTTTACGTACGTTTGGTGTTTGGATCAATTTTGGTTTAAACATTTGGCGCCCACCGTGGGGCCACATTCACACTTCTCTCAATCTTAAGAGCCTACCATTGAAGTTCTAAGCCTACTTCTACCATAAATTCTGCATGTCTAAGATCTAGGCCAATCGACGATCTCTCTTCCAAATTCAAAGACTTATCCTAGATCATGGATAAATCTAAGAAGACCAATAGTAAAACCATTGGAGAAACAAATAACATTGCTAACAACAAAGTTACACCTTTTACTAACCGTTTTGAAGTTGGCAAAAACTCGGTAGATGGAGCCGGTGTGACTAAGAACGAGTTGGATGCCGCTACTGCCAACATGAACCAACGAATGGATGCCTCTACCAAAGCTATGATGGAAAAACTTGACGCTATCCTTAATGCTCGACCAAATCCATCTCAACAGAAGGTCCATGTTGATCTCGAAGAAAATGACAGTTCGTTCGCTTCTGGTCATAACTGCAACGCCAACATGGAAGATGATAATGATTGGTTGAGTGACAAGGATGAAGCTAACGTCGAAGACTTGAAACCAAAAGCTAAGAGTCATTCCAAGATGAATGCTCGAAGTGTTACCGGTCCCATTACGGGGGCACCCCCTCACTGCGAAGTTAAAGGACCTAAGTTCTCTAATCAAGACCGCTTGCCTAGACGAACATTTGGTAAAGAACTCAGCTTCGTAGAGTGGCATAACACTGAAGAATACATCTCGGACATGATAGAACAAATCATGAAGCATAATCAAGCTCACAATGACGATGAAAGAGAATGGGATTTCTCTTTCGATAGGGCTCCGTTTACGGATAGAATTCCAGAAATAGAGTGTCCGAAGAAATTCAATCTTCCAACCTTGCCTCCATACAACGGCCTTGTTGATCCCAACCACTTTCTATTCAAGTATGAGTGGAGTATGAGCGCAAAAAAAGCAATAGACAAGATGAGATGCTCATACTTTCCTCTCTATCTAGAAGGTGTTGCGTCGCTATGGTTCACGAAGTTGCCTCCTAAATCCATAAACCGATTCTCTGACTTGACCAAAAGGTCCAAGGAGCAGTTCTGCCTGCATGCTACTAAAGACAAGGATGCCATAACACTTTCAGCAATGAAGCAGAACCCAAGGGAATTCATTGAAGCTTTTCTCAGTCGGTTCAATGTTGCTTTGTCCGAGGTGAGGAATCCAGAACCTCGTACAGTCCTCATATCTCTAATCGGTGCCATAGACGAGAAGAGCGAATTCGGTAGATGGATTAAGATGAAAGAACCAAACACGCTTGAGAAATTCTACTTAGTAGACGAGTATATGAGAGTCTATAATAATCCTGTGCCTCTTCAGATTATTGATGGTAACCAGCTTCTTGAAGCTCCCAAAGATGCTACTATTCAATACAATCAAAAAAAACCCAGGGTGATCAAAAGAGGGGAAACAGAAGGGATGACCAGAACAATAAGAAACCCTGCTTCTTCAAGAATTCCAAATTAACCCCTTTGACAGAAACTCCAGAAAACATCTTTGCTACGACTAAAGACACTGAAAATTACCCGATACCAAAATCTCTGAAAGTAGGTGATGAACAAGCAAATTCTGGAAAGTTCTGCAGATTCCTTAATCAACCAAGCCACAATACCAATGAATGTAGGCATCTTAAATCATTTATCGAAGAGCTGTGTAGGAATAATCGTCTCCAACAATATGTGAAAAATCCACAATCATCGAACACTGCTCCGACTCCCTAGGGGCAAGGGGCAACAAGCAACGAAGCTCCTGCTCAAACCAAACCAATCATCCGCTGACAACCAGTGGAGCTCCAATTTCAATGGCTCAGAATAAGCGATCAATACCACCACTACTTTGTTTTCATGCTTAATTTCATGCTTTCTTACTGCTATATTCAGAATTCTTGTAAAACAGTCTGTAATATATTACAAACACTGTACTGAACATTAGCTCTATGACTAAGAGCATATCTGCCCGTATAAATCTCCTATTTGTAAAAAATTGGTCAAATCAAAATTCACTTAAAAGAAGATTTCATATTGCAGGCTATCTGTCGAGCGCTTGTTCCTTTAGAATCTGACGAAGCATAGAGACCCCAACAACACTAGTTCACACGCCAAAGGCTGTAAATATCAACATGCACAAATGCAAAAATAAAAAACATCGCCTTGGAAAGTGAACTAGGAGAGTCGCAAAGATTCAAACAGCAAGCAAGAGGGTTGCAGCTTTCGTCGAAGGCAAAGCTCCAGTTCCTAAACTGAGATAGTCTATTAAGTCAGGCGTCCGACAAAGGAATTGGTGCCAACCCCGAGCTGGAACGACAAGCACCGTGTTGGAAGGACTGACAAACCTGATGTTGGAAGTACCAACATCAGCCCGGAAGGACTGGCAAACATGCTGGAAGAACCAGCACCGTGTCGGAAGGACCGACCAACCTGATGTTGGAAGTACCAACATCAGGCCGGAAGGACCAAAAAAACACGCTGGAAGGACCAGCACCATGTTGGAAGGACCGAAAAACCTGATGTTGGAAGTACCAACATCAGGCTGGAAGGACCGACAAACGAGCTGGAAGGACCAGCACATACAAAAACCAAAGACCTCTCCGGGGGCACTCATTGATCGTCAATATCAGGAAGTACCTGATCCAATTATGACAAACATTAGGATTCTAACCAAAGACCTCTCCGGGGGTACCCATTTGATCATCAATATTAGGAAGTATATGATCCGATTACGACAAACATTGGGATGTAACAAAAGTACTCTCTGCGGGCATTCTTTCTTAACCTACCGACGCTTGGATTAATCACTATAGTTGAGTGAAGAAAGTCTCCAATGCCTAAATTAGCCAAGTTGGACAATAGACGGAGTTCAGATTTAACCAATTAACTTGCGTAGCATCTGAATATCTCAGAGGCAACAAGTGCTGGACATTAACCAATCAACTTGCGTAGTGTCTGAATATATCAGATGCGACAACTGTTGCATCTTAACCAATTAACCTGTATAGTGTTTGAAGATCTCAGGTGCGACAAATGTTGGATCTTAACCAATCAACTTGCATAGTGTTTGAATATATCAGATGCGACAAGTGTTGGATATTAACCGATTAACTCGCGTAGTGTCTGAATATCTCAGATGCGACGGGTGTTGGACATTAACCAGTTCATTTGCGTAGTGTTTGAATACCCCAGACGTGACAAGTGTTAGATTTTATCCCAAGCAAGGGGCATAAATATCCAAGATTTCTGTAACAGCCCGCATTTTACGTATCGAGAGATCGTAATTTTTTTTTATTCCTTAAGGGTTGGATCATTCTCATCTTTTAATATGTTGTTTATGGGGATGTGAGACATATCCATAATTTTTACCAATTTTGTTTGTGACCATTTTGCCCATGTTGGTCTTTTACAGGGCATAACTTTTGACTCATGTTGAATTAGGTAATGATACCTATGCCATTGGAAAGGAAATGACGATTACCTTTCCGTGGAGGGGTTACATTAAAGATTTGGCTCAGCGGTTTGGGAGAAATCGCTGGTTTAAGGTTTTTCAGTTGGCTGTTCAGATTTTGAGAGCCACAATGGGCTAATTTGGGAAGGCCCAATTAGTGGGCTGGTGGAAACTATAAATAGGGGTGAGAGGTAGGAGAAATGGTTTAGTTTCTTTATTCTCTCATTTGGTGGTCTATGTTTCTCCTTCCTCTAACACTCTTCCACCATTAAAAATCAAAATCTAAGAGGGGAAATCATAGATCTATACCATTGGTGGCAAGATCCACATCAATTGAAGCGGGAATTCATCGAATCAAGGGATTTTGTACGAAGTGCTGCTGTCCGGAATCTTATTACATTGATTTTTGCTTGTTTTGGAGAATTGGTGAGTGATTTACATCTCTCACATGGATTCAATGAATTATATAAATGATCATGTTTTTCATCAAATTCAAGTTCTTTACCATAGATCTATACCATTATAAGTCCATTTTCATATGAATCACCCTATGATCTCACTTAGTAAGTTTAAATCAATGATTCTATGTTAATATGTTTAGGTAGGTTAGATCTATAGTTTTGTTCATATGATCATTCATTATGATTTTTGGAATGATTTACATGATTTTGTGAAAACTATTATTTTCATGTTGTTCACGGATTCATACCGTGTTTTTGGTCGTATTTAATGAATTGGACAAGTTGGTTTCATCGAATCAATCGTTTGGCAAAGTTTTGGTCGAAATTGGAGTTGCATTGGAGTGGTGTAGGTTTTAGGTTATTCATGGTGGGTCAGTCGCACCATGGTGTGAGTTTCTTGGGAAACAAGACAGGAAGTAGGCTCGAGCGAGCCAGGGAGTGGGTCGAACTAGTCAGCCTGGAGAAAATAAGGGGTCGGTCGTGCGTTCCTGGATGGTTGGTCGAGTCGAGCGAGCCAAGTGGGGTCGAGTCGAGCATAGGCTCGAGCATGACCATGGAGGAAGGTAATGAAAACAAGGGTCGGTAGAGCACCGAGTGGGTCGCACACATTGGGTCGGTTGGAAATGTTGGATCAAGCATGGGTGTTTGGGTCGAGCATTAGTAGTGGTTGAGCTGGGCCGTGCAGGGGTCTGGGAGTCGTTCGGTCGTGCATAGGTCAGTCGGTTGGGTCTTGGAAGTGATGGTCGGTCATGTTTTGGAGAATGAGGTCGAGCATGGCCAGGCGGTCGTCGCACAGGGTCGTTTTTGGAAAAAAAATTATTTTCCGGTATGACTCAGATTTGAACAAAAAGGTTTGATTTTTTTTTTGGGGCAACCCCCCAAACCCTAGCCGTAGCATAGTGATGTAATTTGGCTCAGTGATGTTGTGACTTCGAAGTGGACTCAAGTAGGAATATTTGAAGTGTTGAAGGTGTTCGTTGATCGGTGTAGAACAATGAATGGTATGACAACTCGAAGGTGTCCTGAGTGGGGTGATAATGCTATAAACTATATTGAACCTTATATTGAAGTTGTTTGGTTCGATGGTGATGGTGGCTTCGAGAGAGTCCAGATAAGGATGTTCGAAGTGATGTGATTTGTTCGTTATTTATTGTATACAATGAATGTGGAAATACTCAAGGATGTATTGAGCTTATGTGAAAGAACGACTCGAGGATGTATTGAGTTCATGTGAAAGAACGACTCAAGGATGTATTGAGCTCATGTGAAGTAATGGTTGCTCTAAAGTGTTCTGAGCTTATGGATAGTCACAAGTGAAGATGACTATAGATGTTAAAGGCCAAGGAATTATCGTTGTCGTAGGTTCTAGCGGGCTCAAAGCAGGGGTATAATAGGGGCATTCAAAAGACCAAATGTAGGTCGAGTACCCTGGGTATCTGTTGAAATGGCCTAGATACGTATCGGTTGCAAGGCGTATTGTTTTTTTTTGCTAGAGCCGGGGTTACCATTAGCCCTTGATGGACGACAGTATGATATGGCCAGTTATATGATTAATGATGGTTTTGAAGCAGAATTGGCAGTGATAGTCAAAGTCTGTCTTGTATGGTTGTTTTTCTTGCTTGTACCGTCTCACAAAGATTGTCCGACACTGGAGGAGATGTTTCTTGGGTGTTTGTCTGATATTGGTTCAGCCCTTTGGGGCTTGTGCTTGATCAGGGATGTTGAATTCGGTTAAGATGGTTTACGTGAGACATATAATCTGGATGTTATGAGTGTTATTATGGATTACTTCCGGTTGCCATGATTGAATGGTTGCATGGATTACCTTGGTCACATGGTTGAAATGTTTGTTGCAAAGGCTATCACTGTCCCATGTGTCCCGTGGGGGAAGAAGGGAGTTTTGTTCTTCTCTGGTGTTTGATAGATTGGCTTGTTAATCTACCTATTCTCATATACTTTATTGATGAAGTTCGTTGGTTGTTTTATCGCTCACTAAGACTGTTTTCTGACTCAAGGTTTTATGTTTCCCTCTTATTACCTTAGGTTATTAATCCAATTTTGGGTGGGCAGACAAGGTGGCAGGTAACAGGTGACAGCTTAGTAAGGAAGATGTAGCAGTTCAGAGACGAGCAGGAGGCTAGCGTACTATCTCTCTTACTACATAGTATTTGGGTTTTCCGCTATTTGATATTCTACTTTGAGTGATGTAGTGATTTGTACAGACATATGTTGTAATCCTGGTGTAAGGATATACTTTCTTATTGTTTTGAAAATTGGAGATTTATGCTCAAATATGCTTTATTAACATTACCTGTTGAATATGTTCAATTATATTTTATCCTTGCACTGTGAGATCTAAGATAGGTTTCGCTTGTGTTATCATACTTTGATGATCGTCCATAGCTGTCTGGCACTCCTTTCAGCGCACTTTTCCTCTTGTTTGGTGCAGGAGTTATGGACGGTCGTCGCAATTTCTCCAAAAGAAAACAAGAAATGAATCACAAGTATGCATTTCCTGAAGTACGAAATGTTGTACACCATCATATAAGTCATTAAAACGATGACGCTTGGAATCCACAGTCGGCTTTAGTCGATTAGTTGATCTTAGGCGTTAACGCTAATTCGAATTTAAATATCGTATTTGTGTAGATAATAGTCAATGAGTTATAAATCGTTGAATAAAACAGTCCTGTGCAAACATTTTTATTCAATTCAAAACAAAATTCGCTATATTTCATTTCCTAATGATTTATCTAATCCGCTATCGGTATAAATGGTCGATGGCAAAGTTTAAATCCAAAATTGCGCAAGTGCTTGTTTTAACTATAGAACAAGTGGCATGAAGCAACTCACATTCCAATGCAATGTCAAAAATCAATAAGCTAAGTTGAAATTCTGGCAAATAATTAGCGGTACTAAAAGACATTGGAGTTCGTGATACCGGATCAAACAACGTGAAGTTGTGAACAAATCCGGATTGTAATCTGTTCGGCAAAAATTATCAATTCCAATCGAAGAGAAGTTCGCCAGTTACAGTGTTCGGTCCAAAGCCCACATTTTTCACAAGCAAAAAATACAAACTTCGAGGGGAAAACGTTAACCACATTGTGAAAACGCGGTTCAAAAATGATATGTTGATTAACATCATGGACCAGTTGCATTTCAATGTTAAAGTGGATCGATCCAGTCACATATAATTCATGCTTGTGTGAGAACATTAGTTATGGACGACTACAAGTCAAGTAGAGCAGCTCGATCAAGAGTCAGTCACTGTTCTGCCATGGCTCAGTCGAGCATCATGTTTCGGCACGGGTCGAGCACCTTGATTGCTCGAGCAGGTCTATTGCACGGGTCGAGCAGACCATATCACACAGGGGAAAAGCACCAGTGCTTGAGCGCTATACACATTAAGAGGTTGAACACGTCCTGTTGTTGGAAGGCTCAAGCATACGGTCGTGTAGCAGAACAAGCGTGTCAAGGATGCTAAAATTGTAATACTTGTTCCCATAAGTGAACTTTACATTGACTAGGCATAATAAAATGCAAATGAATATGGGCATGCAGCGTTGGCTTACGGTTTTCATATAATATGGGTCATGCATGAAATATGGTTTGAAATGTTATAACATGGATCGACTTGGAATAAACGTAGTGACAAAAGTATAATAAAGCGGGTTAGCTATACAACAATATTGAGGAGTCAGTCATCATTTGAAGTGCACATGGTCGTGCACACATGCATAGAAAGAGTGGTCAAGCACCACCTAAAAGCATGCGGTCGAGCACAGTTTCTTTTATGAAGCAGTAAACATATAAAATGGATGGCATCTTTTGTAATTACTGATCCCATTTTTCACAAGATGATAAGAATGGAAAAGTGGTAATACTCGTTCCCATTCTTTGAATAAGTACAAAGCTGCATTTATATATAGCAGCACGTGATAAACCAACGTAGGAGATCAGCTTAAGCTTGCCACGTGGGTCGTTCGTTCATGCAAATTCTGGGCTGGTCGTGCACTACTTTTTGCTCGCACACATCAGTGTGTACGGGGTTGACTCTGGTATGGATCAGTAACAATTAAAATAAGCAATGGTGTTGGCATAATTTAAGGTAGGGTCGGTCACAACTTTCATGGACGCTCGCTCGCACATGTACTGCTTGAGCACACTTTCTGGATCGCACATAACATTCTGCTCATGCGTGCTTTATGGGTCGTGCACCACGCTATATTTGGATTGGTCATGCCAGCTGGGTACAACTGCCCAATGGCAGTCTCCTAAATAAATATATGAACGACCCCTACCCTGTACACCATAATTACAGTATCGCCACATAGTACCAGCTTCGCCTATATATACCCCATTTCACCACCATTCAAGGGACCGATTTTTGCCACCCCGAAGGGCTGTCATTTTCGGTTTTCCACCATTCTCAAGCTCTCCAAGCTCCATTTATAGCTTCCAAGCTCACTCCATCTTCCTCCAACATCAAATGGATCTAATCTTCTCCAAACACCATTAATTCTCACTCAAATTCAATCCAAGTGATCTCCAACTGCCATTACTCCTCTTTAAAGCTCGGATCTAACACTAATTTCATGATGGAATTAAGGAAGATCATCTAATCACAAGATCTAGTTCAATCCTTCCTGAATTCAAGTGAGATCTAAATTGGAAAGAGAGTAAAAAGTGTAAAATCATTATAAAGAGAGTGAACAAGTGATATAATTGAGATGTATGAGATGATGCACTTTGTAAATTTCCTCACGATAATGAAAATCACTTCCAAAGTGGACGTAGATCTATTTTAGATTGGACCATTGTAAAATTCTTATGTATTTTTACTTCCTTTTATTTTTCATAGCTCCATTTTCTACTAGTTACCGTTTGGTAAAGTGCGGTTTACGTACCTTTGGTGTTTGGACCAATTTTGGTTCAAACAAGAAGGAAAAAACTTGATTAACTGGTTCAATCAATCAATCAGTTTGGCTTGCATATGGAAAAACATAATAGGATATTTTGAAAGAATTCTAATTAATTAGTCAATATGAACAAATAAATGATTTGTCATGGAGAATCAATCGATCAAAGGAAAAGGACGAAAACAAAGATTATGCTATATATTTATATTAAAATCAAATCATAAATTTTTAAACATATTTAGATTATCTAGAAATTATTTTTCTTTATCTTCAAGCAATCCTTCATTATCAAGTCTACTTAAATAAAGGAATTTTACTTCATCTGTATGTGAGAGTTAGGCCTATCAATGGATACTTTCAAATGTGGATAATGTCATATCCGCATCTGCATTCGAAATCATTTTCGGATATCGGATATCTGCATCCTCGGATATGGACGAATATCGGATAATTATTTGCCCTGCCAACAGTCAATAAATCAATGAACATAAATTAAAAAAAATTGGCAGAGCCGACCTTTAAAGTGAACAGAAAAACTTATTATTATAACAAATAATAATTACAATAGTTCCAAGAGATTGGCTAATTACCAATCGTCCACCGTTCAGTTTCTAAGGTGGACTGCTTACCATTCGGTTTTTAAGGTGGACCTCCCACCACCTTTCTTACAAGGTTACAGTACCGGAGCTAGACACTAAATCTAGACTACAAAAATGACTTGAACCTCCATGCAAGGACAATATGATGTATTACATAACATACTTCAAAAAAGAAGTGCTTAGCATAATGAATTACAAAATTACACTAAACAGACACATTATAAACAAAAAATTCATTCACTGTGCATAAACACAGCATCACAACCATGTAGTTATATGCAAGGCAGTCGTATAGTGTAGCATCACGGACCAAGAATTCGAACATCCAATGCAAGACTACAGAGGCAGTAAGCAAGGACATTAACCATAGTAACGAGCTATAATGTAGCTTCATGTGAAAAGACCGGACAACAAAGTGTAGGGCCTTACTTAAGCTTTGCACCAAGTACAACATGTAGCAGCTCAAAATTTACGTCATAAATGGAAGGACCAAAGGCTTACCACTCACATCCATGTACATTACCACCAAGGATGCCAATGTGTGTACTAATTTGGAAGGAAAAGAAAAATTATCACCAAGAAACAGCAAAATCGAGAGCTAATGCTTCACCTAGCATGCCATTAACGTGACTGAGGACAGAAACCAGTTCACCGAAATCTGTCAACACTTTGGCAATACCCAGTAAAATTTCCAAACAAAGGACTTTCTTGCTCTCAAATGCAAACCTAACTCCCGAAATAAAAAGCCATTTACATAACTCAATTCCAACAACTCAAGGCAACACAAACAAGCCAAATAATTGAAATCAAACAAGATGATGACTTTGAACAACATTGAATATCAGACACCATGTACTATCCTGACACAACCAGTAAATCAAACAAGTGTTGCTTAGCAATCACCATTAGCTCACCGAGCAAAGTCTAAGCATGTTTCCCCTAAGCAACTTGGTAAGTAGAAAACTAAAACATACCAACTCGAGTTAGGGTAGGGCATGAAAATAGAGCATGGCATGAGAAATTGCTGCTGACAAGAGTGACTTTGCCTTTAATCCAACACTTCCAGGCCCATGCAAGTCAAAACCACATCTAGTTTAGGCCAGAATAGCCAACGAATTGCACAGAAGAACCCTAGATTCCAGTACTATCCCCAACCCTCCTTGCTCGAGCATGACAACATTGGACATAAAATCACCTGGCAATGAATGGAACAGCTCGCCAGAAGCCCTCGAGTTGCACATTATAGGTTATAGTATAGAATCCATGAAATCTACCAGAAAGAGCGTCAGAAATTCTAACTAATCCAGGAGGGTCACCACGCAACAGTTTGAAAGGATCGGCAGTTGCGTGCACAAGGGAAAGGGGTTGAGAATGATAGGGAGTGAGAAAGTATGGGAATTAGGGAAAAAGGGATGGATTAGTCGAATAAATCATGGTTCATAGTAGACACTGCACATGCAAAAGCAAGAGTATTGAGGTAGAGGAATGAGGAGATACGAGAGAACCAGAGAGGAGAGTGGAAGGATTTGAGGTTGCGAAGAAGATGAAAAAGTAGCCTCTTGTCGCCATTAACAATGTTTACTCCGGACCAGACCCTTTACCTTTTTCTTTTCATAAATGAATTTTTTAAACTTAATATTAAGCTTTTTCAACCCAATTAACTACTAAAGTGCTAAAAATAAATAAATATAGTGATAACATATAATTTTGAGCAATTAGCATCTGTTTAGTAGACTTTCAGCTTTACAGAATAATAAATTAACATGTTTAATTATGTTAAAATGCATATAATTTACACTATAATCATGGAAAAAAGCGAACGGATAATTTTCGGATGAGGATGTGCCTATATTTGCATCTGCATCCATTTTCCCGGATATAGGATATTTATCTGCTTTTCGGATGCGGATGCTAATGGATTTTGGCTTTTTCAGGTATCCATCGACAACCCTAGCGAGAGTGTGATAACATCCACCATTATCCATCTTTGTTTTGTACTTTTTCCTTCATTGGAATTAAAGAAGTTCTAAGTTCCCATGGACGTAGATATTAATATCCAAGCCACGTTAAATCTTTTATGTCTCTTATTTCTGTTATTGTTACTGTGAGACTGCATAATTGATTTTCCTTTTAAGTTCCATTGGTATCTAAATGGACAATACTTGATCCTAATCAAATAATAATGCTTTCGCTCAACTTAACATAACTTTCACTATAGTTTGGCTAAAAAGCTGGTTTTATTGTTCCTATTTGGATATTAATGGCTACTTATATTAAATTTATTAGTAGATCTGGTGTCAGTTATTGTAATACCCCATATTTTAATACACAATAATCATATAATAAAATGAAAATTTCTTAATTAAATATTCAGAACTAGGTAAAACAGACTTTACCGTTGCATCCGTTACGAAATTTTGGTTCAAGTAGGCTCGTAATTTTCATAAATCGGATTTAATATGAAGAAGTGACAGACTTAAGAAGAATGCACGAAAATACATATAAATTATATATTAATAAAATAAACAGCGTTCAAAAAACAACGATCACTGGGCGAACCAGCCTGACCGGGTCGAGCCATGGGTCGACCTATGTCTTAAGCATGTCGACCCAGGGGTCGACCAACCTATGGGCAGGTTGGGTTCCTGCAATCGTTTCTAGACCGATTTATTTACCTGGTTCGTACGCTGACTAAGCGTTGGGTGTATGGTCGGATTTGAAAACCTAAAATCTAACGGTATGGAATTATTCTAGGTAATCTATATAAAGGCTAGCATTCTCTTTGTTTTAACACACAAACTATTCTTCATTTCTTCTTCCTCTAAGTCTGCATTCTTAACAAAAACATGAAGATATTGAGATGTTGCTTAAGCCTAGATTAGATAGGACAATTCTTATTCTTCTACAAACAAATCTAAAGAGGACTTTCTATGAACAACAACATATAAAAGAAATTTTTTAACTTCAATCTGACCACTGTGAGTTTGGTTATTTTTAGATTTGATAATTAAACAGTATTATGACAGCGAATAAATCTGAATCTGAATCATACAGTGTTTATACATTTATATGTTTACATTTTTATATGTCGCTATTTCACTATCAAAGTCTTTCAGTTGTTATCAGTTACATGTATATTCTATTATCACTTTTCTATTTTAGATTTATTACAATCTTATGCCTATTTGAAAGTATCTTTCCAAAGAATCCGAAAAATATGAAAATTCAGAATAGTCGTTATGGAAAATATAGCCCGTAAAAATAGCCATTTTGCAAACGAAATCTGTTTTCGACAAAACCACTTTTGTTGGATCTAGGATGTCGAATCATTGCTAGATTCAAAAATTCATAATTTTTCGAATCAATATGTGAGCGTGGCGAGGTAAAACTTATTTTAACAGTTTCAGTCAATTTCGATCGACCAGAAAATGGCCATTTTTCAAATGTTCTCGGAATTTGACAAAATTAGTTTTGTTGGATCTAGGATGTCGAATCATTGCTAGATTCAAAAATTCATAATTTTTCGAATCAATATGTGAGCGTGGCGAGGTAAAACTTATTTTAACAGTTTCAATCAATTTCGATCGACCAGAAAATGGCCATTTTTCAAATGTTCTCGGAATTTGACAAAATTAGTTTTGTTAGGACCGTATCGTCAATACGAAGCTAGAAAATATTTTTTGGGAATTTTTAGAGTCAGTATGTGGGCCGGGTAAATTAAAATGTACGTTCAAATGAAATATAAATGGATTTATATTTTAATTTAAAGTGAAACTGATCGAAATGATAGAATTGGCTTATGAAACATATCCCATTGTGTTTGGAATGGGGGTATTTAGCTAGGGGCGACAGTCGTTGGGTTCGATTAGGAGATCGGATTAACAAACAAAGATTTTTGAAAATTAAAAATATAAATATATTATATACCCTTACCTCACCTCTCTCCCACTCATTTTCGGTCAATGCTAAAAATATAAAGAAACCCGAAAAAACCAGATACCCAAACCCGCTCCACCTTGGCCCCTACCGCACTGCACCGTCGCGCCTGGAAGCGCCGCCGCTGACCTCGACAGCCTCCCCCTGCTCCTCCTTCGTCCGCTACCTCCGCCCCCCTTTGCCTCTATGAAACCTCGCGCCCCTTTGTTCGATTGAAACCCTCCCCAAATCGAACCCATCCGCCGCCACAACCACCCAAGACCACCGGAAGGCCAGCGCCGCCTGTCAGGCCATCTGCGCAGCCCCACCGATCACCACCAGGCTTCGGTGTAGCTCCTCCCTCCAAAAGACAAAGAACAGTGAGTTTTTGCAGTGATTAATTTTTAAAAATATGTATAAAATCTGATTGTTATATGTAATAAAATTCTTTTTTCTTATATGTAATAAAATTTATAAAAATATGATTTTTATAGGTGATAGAATATAGAAAGGTGAATTTTTATATGGAAAACATGGTTTTAAAATTGTAAATTTTTATATGATGTAGTTTAAATAAAAAGAACAAGGTTTTAGAAAAATAAAAATATGATTTTTATTATGAAGTGAGCGTTGTAAAGATTCGATTTTTATTATTTATAAAGCTATGGTTTTTATGTATGTATGTCATATGAAAAGACTCGATTTTTAACTATGTAAGACTCCATTTTTTAACTATATAAAAATATAATCTTTATATAGAAAGTAGCGTACATAAAGATTTGATTTTTATTATTGAAATGGTAAAGTAAAAATATATAAACATCATAATAAAAAGGTGATTTTTTTATTATGAACAGCGTGAAAAAGAGTGCGATGAAACTGACCAAAAGCGAAACGAAATCCAGACCGGTCAGGAATAAAGAATGGAGGAGTGGAACCCAAAGGTGAGAACTCTTCACTTTTATTTTTATTTGTTTTCTAGTTGAAATATATACTAGGATGCAGACGGTGCTTAGCAAAACCCGACACCCGTCGCCCACAGACCATGGATGACTTGTTTGTTTAATTGATGTGTTGTGAAAAATGATTGTGTGTAGTGGAATGGAATAAATTATTTTATAGTTAAAAATATAATTTTTAACGTGTATATAAAATAAATATTTATAAACAAATCGGACGATTTGTTTATGTACACACATTTGACTTATATGGATTGGGACGATAAATTTTACATATTGTCCAACTGCACAAATAAAACATGTGTTTGATTGTTTGAAAACCCCACACGGGTGTTGGGATGAAATTGGCCATACGCCAGTCCCAATAATTAGCTGTATGTCGATCGATTGATTGGTAGGCTGTTATAAGCGTTAAATATTTATATTTGATGCTTATGCAGTGTAGAATGCATTTTGGGTGATGGTTGACTGTGTTTGATTGTTGTAGTGTACATGTGTGTATAAAATCCATATCAATCACATTGTATGATAATTGATTGGGCCTCATTCCAAGTTGGAAAATAAAGAAAATTCATGTGTTGAATAAAATATATATTCATGTGTTGGATAAAAGAAAATTCATGTGTTGAATAAAATATATATATTCATGTGTTGAGTAAAAGAAAATTCATGTATTGAATAAAATATATATTCATGTGTTGAATAAAAGAAAATTCATGTGTTGAAGAAAATATTCATTTGTTGAATATAATAACGAAGTTATTGAAATATATATAGCCATGTTGATCAGATTGACGCCATTTTGAAGTGAACAATATTTATATCGATTTTATTCATTTTTATAATGAATATAAAAAAGGAATAGATTTCAAAATCTAATGCTTTGAAAATATTATCATTTATATATCGATGATATGGAATATTCAATTTTGATTAGGAATTGAATATGAAGTTGAAATCGTTTTGAAAATGAATTTAAAATGAATTATAAAATACGTTTTGAATTGAAATCGACGAAATATATATAATTAATATATTATATACATTAAATGGCCTGAATAGAACGCGCCGCGGTAGTTCGCGAATTTCGACCATTGACTTCGAATGGACATCAAGGGAGATCCGACCGTCGGATTCTCCTAAAACCGGAACAGTTGGGTTCATATCGAAAAGAGCTTTCTAACGAATACAAGAAATTAGAAATCTAACGGTTGGATTTGGAATTATGTCCAAACAAATTTGGAAAAGGTCGTTGTAAGTACAGTTCGATGGCCGTTGATGGAAATCGACTGTACGGGCCTTGATAAAATTATTAAAAATAGCAATAATTTGTGTAAAATCATTAGATATGATTTGGAAAGAATTGGGATGAAAAATTCCATATTTGAAAAGATAAAAATAGATTTTTATCGAAATGAACTAGTTTTGAACTAGAATTATAATCCATTTATTTTTGGAATAAATAAATTGGATTTGAAAGGGTTTTAAAAGTAACCAGAATTTCCAATAATTGAATTGGAACAGATTTGAATCGAAATTGTCTTTGAAATATTTCGATGTTGGATTTCGTGATTATACAGATATTGTTATGAAAATTTGAAAGATATATTTTTATCGTTATTTCCAATACGATATTTGTTGGTCGTAGAATTTGATATTGAATATAAGCCGGTATATTTTCTATTCAGAGCCTTGTATTTAATATCAAATGGGAAATGGGTTTATTGTGAAATGTGTTTTAACGACATTCATTCTTTAACCCGATTTACAGTGAAAGGTGATTTGAAATTTATAAATCTTTTGTTAAGATTTAAAGGAGATTTTCCCAAGTAAACTTTTCCAATTTAATAAAATAAATTGGAATGGAATGGAATTCGATTTGGTAATAATCGAAGTGAATTTCTATGGAGGGAGACAACTAATATATCTGGAATTTGAAAGGCTTTGTCGTTATTCCATTTATATTATTAGTCGGATATGGAAGTTTATATCGATTATATATATCGATTTGTTTTCCATGAAAATTCCATTGTAAATAGAATGTGATTTTGGGTTTATCGTGAATCGTGTTTTAAATGACATTGGTTCCTTAACCCAGTTAAAGACGGGATATGATTTCCCAAGTTAAATAATCATTGATAGTGATTATTGGTAAGATTAAAACCAAGCGGGGTTTTAATGAATCTTTAATTAGATTAAAATGATCGAGAATGGAGTATCACCAGTTTTGCTTCTAGCGATAGTTAAATCTTTAATTAGATTTGAACGTGAAATGGTAATTGAATTTACCGATAACACTGTGGTATTAGATATAAAGTATTACCAGTTTTACTTCATGGGATGAATAAGTTGGGATTGGGAAATTAAAACAAATGATTACTTCGGTAAGGTTTGTTAATCCCGACAAGTTTGGATAAACCATAATTTGGTTAGAATTGATATTCAAAGGAAGATTAAAGAATAAATTTAAAGAATTTATCTTTGATAAAATTAATGGGAACCTTTCCCAAAGTATAAGAATATTTGAATAAAAGAATATTTTGAATTGGAATGAGGCGTATGTTGTGTTTGTGTAACACTTGTTTATTATATATGCGAGTTATTCAAAAAGACCGGGTTTATCCCATTCTGAATAACTGATTCGACGATGTGTCGAGGATGAAGACGGTGGTCGAAGACCGGAGGTCTTCCCATCATTTGGGTGATTACTGATAATCTTGATTGGGCTGTACACCCAAGAGGAGGGAATCAGTTGGTTATCGTCCAGACGTACTTGGAGATCGATGGATATGCGAGGAATAAGGTTCCTCCGGTTTCGTTCAGACCCAGAACGAACTTGTATGGACTGTGTGTCTGACATTGAATTTTGCTCAGTGTTGATTGATCTCTATTAAATATACATCTGCCTGGTGAAGGGGAATTCATTCCCTTCGCCCTTCTCTGAGACGTACGGGATCAGTGGTTGTATTTCGATGGACATCAGTTGCATGGTGTGAATTGCCTGTGTGGCATGCCTAAGTGGCAAATGATCAAGGCGCCTATTGAAAAGCAAAGTCTTGTGGTTGATGATCAAAGCACGGCCTTTGTGGCATAGCTTTGTGTAGCGTTAATTCGCGAGTTTCACACCCCGGTTGTGAACCAGAAACGGGAGAGGACATCAGGGAGGGCATGCGTTTCCTTCTAGCTAGGGTGGTGTCAGTGACCTACCAGCCTTGACATTTATATTATTTTCACCTGTGTGGTTGTTGGATTGCGAGGCGCCTCGGATATATCGGTGACTATGTGGAGCCGATGGAGTCATTTGTCTCATTTACGCCCCAAAGGGCGGAAAAACGCAGTGTTCAGGCATTTTAATCCACATCGGTGGACCGGCCCTGACGATCCAAAGGCTTGACTGAGTACTTGCCTGAGACATGGGCTAGATTATCTCGAAATCGGTAGAGGACTATAATTTGCCTCGGTTCACAGATGGAAATCCAACTTCCAAATACGTGACTTTGCGGTTTTGATTATAGAGCCTAGTATGGCGACATGATATATGGTACCCATGCCGTCTAGGGTTGATACATTTATATTTGAAGTTGTTTTATACACTATGCACTTATAATAGTGCCAAATGATTTGTTTTTTAACGTACCAAGCATGTTTGGCTATTATAAGGGAAAACCCTATCCTCCGGCTTGTGTCGCATTGTGTGATGGGACCTGGGACTTATAATAGCTTCATTTTTCCAAAAAACATTGCTCTGTTTTGTTATATCCACTGGTATTCTAGGGAGGAAACCCGTTCCGTGTTATACGGCGTGGTCCCTTGATATATATGATTTAAAGTAAAGTTTTAAATAACTGTTTTAGTTCTCACACCAGTCACATGACTGACCTGGAGTTTATTGTTTTAACCTAAACTCTGGGTGCCTTTATTTTCTACGCGGGCAGCTAGTAGTTTTGGTTTTGCAGATTTATATTCACAGGATCCTGGTTTACAGCTGGAATGATATCTGGAAAGCTCTGTATCCGTATATCTCCTTCAGTTATGTTTTGTATTATCTTCCGCTGCTATGTAATGTAATTTAAATCTCTGATATTTTTCTGATATATAATAATTATTTATGCTCTGCATATTCTTGTATTCTGATGAAATTGTTGTAATTAACAATGAAATGTTCTTCTGTTTGTGTCCCGATGTGGCTTGTACTCAACTCAATCCGTGATTTCCTTCACGGGGGAGTTCGGGTCGTAACAACTTGGTATCAGAGCTTTGGTTTACAGAGCTCGGAGAACAAGACACATTAGAACCGAACGAAAGAATTCATCAGAAATTGGATTAGTAATATCCAATGAGGATGACTCGTTAGAGATAGGATCAGTAGTATCCTAGAACGAGTGTGAAGAGTGATGTTTTAAAACAAAATTGAAAACAATTTTTGTTTTGAAAATTTAAATCAATTATTCGTATTTGATTATTTATTTTATATTGAATTTGGACAATCTAGTATATAAAGATTTTGCGTATACATCTGATCCACGTGTATTCGAAGTTTTAATATACTGGATAGATATAGAATCACGCTCTAGTCGCTCGGACATGATTCTGATGATTGACGCGTCATCATCAGAATTTATTTTCGTATTTCGAAAGTGGTATTTCTATATGATTCCAATTTACTGGTGTGAGAACCAAAGCTAGATAGGGCTATTGTTGTGAATTGGCATCAAAAACATGATTTTCTGTATATGTATCAAAATTATGAATTTGAAACATTAATTCACTAATTGATTGATGGTTGTGTTGTTTGATTATTGATTTGATATTTTTAACCATTTAGACCAAATTGTCCAAATATTGAACTGACTTGAGAATTGTTTGGAAACACATATCTGTGCATGTATTACATTGAACATGTCATAGCAAAGAGGCTAGAGCAGAAGAATAAAATTGTTTGCCCGACAAATAGGTACATGTTTACTAATTTCTTGGGTTTTGGATGATTTTATGAGCCGATTGGCAAGCCGCTAGGCTTTTTCCTTTTCTTTTGGATTGGTGAGGGCCATGGGAGTATTTGAAATATCCCGAAGCTCCCGGTGCACGGGAGGTTATGGCGAAATTTTTCGAAAATTTAGGGTGTTAGCCAAATTTTTGAAAAATTTGAAAAATTCTTAGAAACTGAAAAATTGAAGAACTTAAGCCATAATGAAAATAATGAAAGTTGAGTTGATTTGTAAAACAACTTTCAGCTTCGTTCCTTTTCGGGGACGAAAAGTTTTAAGTGGGGGAGATTGTAATAACCCGGAAATCCAAGCCAATTTAAATTTTTTATTTTGGCAATTTTAATGAATTTTGAATATTTTAATGAATTTTGAATATTTAAAATGAATTATTTTAAATAATAACAACGAGAAATTTATTTTGAATAGAATTAGAACGTATATATTTATTTGAATCATCGTTAGAATATAAATATTTATTTTAAACTATAAAAGGAATTGAAAATGACGCGATAGTTCGAAAATTCGATTTAAAAGTTCAAATGAATGCACAGGATTCAAAATAAACCAGATTTTAGCAAAACCAAAAATATTAGAATCTATTTGAAAGTATCTTTCCAACGGTTCCAAAAAATTGAAATTTCATAGCGGGGATAAAAAGTTATGCCCAGTTGAAAATTCAGAATAGTCGCTATGGAAAATATAACCCGTAAAAATAGTCATTTTGCAAACGACCTCCGTTTTCAACAAAACCACTTTTATTAGATCCGGGATGTCGAATTATTGCTAGATTCCAAAATTCATAATTTTTCGAATCAATATGTGAGTGTGGCGAAGTAAAACGTGTTTTAACAATTTCAGTCAATTTCGATTGACCAGAAAATGGCCATTTTTCAAACGATCTCGGAATTTGATGAAATTAATTTTGTTAGGATCGTATCGTCAATACGAAGCTAGAAAATATTTTTTGGGAATTTTTAGAGTTAGTATGTGGGTCCGGTAAATTAAAATGTACGTTCAAATGAAATATAAATGGATTTATATTTTAATTTAAAGTGAAACTGATCGAAATGATAGAATTGGCATACGAAAGATATCCCATTATGTTCGAAATGAGGGTATTTAGCTAGGGGCGACAGTCGTTGGGTTCGATTAGGAGATTGGATTAACAAACAAAGATTTTTGAAAATTAAATAATTCAAAATATAAATATAATATATACCCTTAACTCACCTCTCTCCCACTCATTCTCGGTCAACGCTAAAAATATAAAGAAACCCCAGAAAACCCGATAACCAAACCCGCACCCCCTTGGCCCCTGTTGCACTGCACCGTCGCTGACCTCGACAGCCTCCCCCTGCTCCTCCTCCCTCTGCTACCTCCACCCCCCTTTTCCTCTATGAAACCTCGCGCCCCTTTGTTCGATTGAAACTGTCCCCAAATCGAACCCATCCGCCGTCACAACCACCCAAGACCACCGGAAGGCCAGCGCCGCCTGTCAAGCCATCTGCGCAGCCCCACCGACCACCACCAGGCTTCGGCGTAGCTCCTCCCTCCAGAAGACAATGAACAGTGAGTTTTTGCAGTGATTAGTTCTTAAAAATATGTATAAAATCTGATTGTTATATGTAATAAAATTCTGTTTTCTTATATGTAATAAAATTTATAAAAATATGATTTTTATATGTAATAGAATATAGAAAGGTGAATTTTTATCTGGAAAACATGGTTTTAAAAATGTAAATTTTTATTATGATGTAGTTTAAATAAAAAGAACAAGGTTTTAGAAAAATAAAAATATGATTTTTATTATGAAGTGAGCATTGTAAAGATTCGATTTTTATTATTTATCAAGCTATGGTTTTTATGTATGTATGTCATATGAAAAGAATCGATTTTTAACTATGTAAAGACTCGATTTTTGAACTATATAAAAATATAATCTTTATATAGAAAGTAGCGTATATAAAGATTCAATTTTTATTATTGAAATGGTAAAGTAAAAATATATAAACATCATAATAAAATGGTGATTTTTTATTGTGAACAGCGTGAAAAAGAGTGTGATGGAATTGACTAAAAGCGAAACGAAATCCAGACCGGTCAGGAATAAAGAATGGAGGAGTGGAACCCAAAGGTGAGAACTGCTCACTTTTATTTTTATTTGTTTTCTAGTTGAAATATATACTAGGATGCAGACGATGCTTAGCAGCACCCGACACCCGTTGTCCACAGACCATGGATGACTTGTTTGTTTGATTGATGTGTTGTGAAAAATGATTGTGTGTAGTGGAATGGAATAAGTTATTTTATGGTTAAAAATAAAAATTTTAACGTGTATATAAAATAAATAGTTATAAACAAATTGGACAATTTGTTTATGTACACACATTTGACTGATATGGATTGGGACGATAAATTTTACACATCGCCTAACTGCACAAATAAAACCTGTGTTTGATTGTTTGAAAACCCCACACGGGTGTTGGGATGAAATTGGCCATACACTAGTCCTAATAATTAGCTGTATGTCGATCGCTTGGTTGACAGGCTGTTATAAGCGTTAAATATTTATATTTGATGCTTATGCAGTGTAGAATGCACTTTGGGTGATTGTTGACTGTGTTTGATTGTTGTAGCGTACGTATGTGTATGAATCCATATCAATCACATTGTATGGTAATTGAGTGGGCCTCATTCCAAGTTGGAAAATAAAGAAAATTCATGTGTTGAATAAAATATTTATTCATGTATTGAATAAAAGAAAATTCATGTGTTGAATAAAATATATATTCATATGTTGAATAAAAGAAAATTCATGTGTTGAATAAAATATATATTCATGTGATGAATAAAAGAAAATTCATGTGTTGAAGAAAATATTCATTTGTTGAATAGAATAACGAAGTTATTGAAATATATATAGCCGTGTTGATTAGATTGACGCCATTTTGAAGTGAACGATATTTATATCGATTTTATTCATTTTTATAATGAATATAAAAAAGGAATAGATTTCAAAATCTAATGCTTTGAAAATATTATCATTTATATATCGATGATACGGAATATTCAATTTTAATTAGGAATTGAATATGAAGTTGAAATCGTTTTGATAACGAATTTAAAACGATTTATAAAATACGTTTTGAATTGAAATCGACGAAATATATATAATTAATATATTAAATATATTAAATGGCCTGAATAGAACGCGCCGCGGTAGTTCGCGAATTTCGACCATTGACTTCGAATGGACATTACGGGGGATCCGACCATCGGATTCTCCTAAAACTAGAACCGTTGGCTTTGTATCCAAAAGATCTTTCTAAAGAATGCAAGAAATTAGAAATCTAACGGTTGGATTTAGAATTATGTCCAAATCAAATTTGGAAAAGGTCGTTGTAAGTGCAGTTAGACGGCCGTTGATGGAAATCGACTGTGCGGGCCTTGATAAAATTATTAAAAATAGCAATAATTTGTGTAAAATCATAAGAAATGATTTGGAAAGAATTAGGATGAAAAGTTCCATATTTGAAAAGATAAAAATATATTTTTATCGAAATGAACTAGTTTTGAACTAGAATTATAATCCATTTATTTTTGAAATAAATAAATTGGATTTGAAAGGGTTTTAAAAGTAACCAGAATTTCCAATAATTGAATTGGAATGGATTTGAATCGAAATTGTCTTTGGAATATTTCGATGTTGGATTTCGTGATTATACAGATATTATTATGGAAATTTGAAAGATATATTTTTATCGTTATTTCCAATACGATATTTGTTGGTCGTAGAATTTGATATTGAATATAAGCCGATATATTTTCTATTCAGAGCCTTGTATTTAATATCAAATGGGAAATGGGTTTATTATGAACTGTGTTTTAACGACATTCATTCTTTAACCCGATTTACAGTGAAAGGTGATTTGAAATTTATAAATCTTTTGTTAAGATTTAAAGGAGATTTTCCCAAGTAAAGTTTTCCAATTTAATAAAATAAATTGGAATGGAATGGAATTCGATTTGGTAATAATCGAAGTGAATTTCTGTGGAGGAAGACAACTAATATATCTGGAATTTGAAAGGCTTTGCCGTTATTCCATTTATATTATTAGTCGGATATGGAAGTTTATATCGATTATATATATCGATTTGTTTTCCATGAAAATTCCATTGTAAATAGAATGTGATTTTGGGTTTATCGTGAATCGTGTTTTAAATGACATTGGTTCTTTAACCCAGTTAAAGACGGGATATGATTTCCCAAGTTAAATAATCATTGATAGTGATTATTGGGAAGATTAAAACCAAGCGGGGTTTTAATGAATCTTTAATTAGATTAAAATGATCGAGAATGGAGTATCACCAGTTTTGCTTCTGGCGATAGTTAAATCTTTAATTAGATTTGAACGTGAAATGGTAATTGAATTTACCGATAACACTGTGGTGTTAGATATGAAGTATTACCAGTTTTACTTCATGGGATGAATAGGTTGGGATTGGGAACTTAAAAAAAATGATTACTTCGGTAAGGTTCGTTAATCCCGACTAGTTTGGATAAACCATAATTTTGTTTGAATTGATATTCAAAGGAAGATTAAAGAATAAATTTAAAGAATTTATCTTTGATAAAATTAATGGGAACCTTTGTCAAATTATAAGAATATTTGAATAAAAGAATATTTTGAATTGGAATGCGGCGTATGTTGTGTTTGTGTAACACTTGTTTATTATATACGCGAGTTATTCAGAAAGACCGGGTTTATCCCATTCTGAATAACTGACTTGACGATGTGTCGAGGATGAAGACGGTGGTCGAAGACCAGAGGTCTTCACATCGTTTGGGTGATTACTGATGACCTTGATTGGGTTGTACACCCAAGAGGAGGTAATCAGTTGGTGATCGTCCAGACGTACTTAGAGATCGATGGATATGCGAGGAACAAGGTTCCTCCAGTTTCGTTCAGACCTAGGACGAATTTGTATGGACCGTGTGTCTGACATTGGATTTTGCTCGGTGTTGATTGATCTCTATTAAATATACATCTTCCTGGTGAAGTGGAATTCATTCCCTTACTTCACCCTTCTCTGAGACGTACGGGATCAGAGGTTGTATATCGATAGACATCAGTTGCATGGTGTGAATTGCCTGTGTGGCATGCCTAAGTGGCAAATGATCAAGGTGCTTGTTGAAAAGCAGAGTCTTGTGGTTGATGATCAAAGCACGGCCTTTTTGGCGTAGCTTTGTGTAGCGTTAATTCACGAGCCTCACACCCTAGTTGTGAACCAGAAACGGGAGAGGACATCAGGGAGGGCATGCGTTTCCTTCTAGATAGGGTGTTGTCAGTGACCTACCAGCCCTGACATTTATATTATTTTCACCTGTGTGGTTGTTGGATTGCGATGCGCCTCGGATATATCGGTGACTATATGGAGTTGATGGAGTCATTTGGCTCATTTACGCCCCAAAGGGCGGGGAAACGCAGTGTTCAGGCATTTTAATCCACATGGTGGACCGGCCCTGACGATCCAAGGCATAACTGAGTACTTGCCTGAGACATGGGCTAGATTGTCTTGAAATCGGTAGAGGACTATCTTTTGCCTTGGTTCGCAGATAGAAATCCAACTTCCAAATACGTGACTTTGCGGTTTTGATTGTAGGGCCTAGTATGGCGACATGATATATGGTACCCATGCCGTCTAGGATTGATACATTTATATTTGAAGTTGTTTTATACACTATGCACTTATAATAGTATCAAATGATTTGTTTTTAACGTACCAAGCATGTTTGGCTATTGTAAGGGATAACCCTATCCTCCGGCTTGTGTTGCATTGTGTGATGGGACCTGGGTCTTATAATAGCTTCATTTTTCCAAAAAGCATTGCGCTGTTTTGTTATATGCACTGGTATTCTAGGGAGGAAACCCGTTCCGTGTTATATGGCGTGGTCCCTTGATATATCTGATTTAAAGTAAAGTTTTAAATAACTTTTTGTTCTCACACCAGTCACATGACTGACCTGGAGTTTATTGTTTTAACCTAAACTCTGGGTGCCCCTATTTTCTACGCGGGCAGCTAGTAGTTTTGGTTTTGCAGATCTATATTCACAGGATCCTGGTTTACAGCTGGAATGATATCCGAAAAGCTCTGTATCCGTATATCTCCTTCAGTTGTGTTTTGTATTATTTTCCGCTGCTATGTAATGTAATTTAAATCTCTGATATTTTTCTGATGTATAATATTTATTTATACTCTGTATATTCTTGTATTCTGATGGAATTGTTGTAATTAACAATGAAATGTTCTTCTATTTATGTCCTGATGTGGCTTTTTCTCAACTTAATCCGTGCTTTCCTTCACGGGGGAGTTCAGGTCGTACTAGCTATTCACGATTAGAATTGCGTAAATTGGGTTAATTGGGAATAACTTAAAATGACTGTAAAAAGGAGAATTAGGCATATTAAACATGAAATCCAAACTGTAAAATTGGGATAATATGCAAACATGTTAGGTTAAACTTAATTAAATAATTAAGTAGGAACATGTTGGTAGTAGCAGATGTTATTTAAGTAAAATAGTTAACTTAATATCTGCATACATCTGGGCAAGTGCTTGTTTGGGGAAGGGGGTTGTGCACATAATAACATTTATAGGAAACATCATTTACAACCATGCTAATTAATAAACATAAACCTGCTAAGTTATTACTTATTGATTAATAAGCTAAGAAGTCCCATAGTCTTGTTATTGGTATCCGGTTTTGGGACTCCTAAAATCCTAGGGTGGGGGCACAAGCCTAGGGGGTTAGCTTGTGTCAAGTTGTGTAGAGCTTGTATCATTCAGTATCCCTATTAGTATCTTTGAGAGGGGCCTCGCACTAGGTAGGGACCAGGGCATGCTTTACTGATTTGGATTGTAAGAGGTTCAAGTGGAAGGTGGGTATGGGTGCGTTTCGCCGGAGTCATGAGCGTGCATCGGTTCGATTAGGGGAAACTAAGATGTTGTAACACCAACAAATAGGTTTGTCTCCTATAAGTTATCGGGTTAGGGACTGATACACCCTACTACCGGGGATGGCACAAGATATTTGGGTAATAGGGAGCCAGTCGTATGGGTAGTAATTAGATTAACACCTACTCTTGTTAATTCTAGTAATTGGCGCAATAATTTTATTCTTGGGATGTGAATGAGAAGCGTATATGACCTTTATCATGATTTGTTATCTTATTCCTATGTTACACTACTACCATGTTATCTCGTACTTGTCCATTTTTACTATAGTTTCATGTTCAACATAATTTACTTGTCTTGATACTTTCTATCTCATCTTATTGCTGGAAATCACTAGAACTCACAAAACTTTACATCTGACCTTGTTTCCCTTCTCTCTCTTCATTCCCCTCTCAGGTTCTCAGGGTGGTAGTGATCAATGGTGATCAGGATTTTCTTTCAGCTTGGATTAGGGCTTCTTCCGACTAAATGTACTGCTTTGGTTATATTTCTATTTTGTTATGGCTTTTCAGAAGGGATATGGTTCTACATTTTTGTACTACGATGATTGCGATTATAAGACAGATGAGTTTTATTGAAGTGTTTGGCATTTGATGATGTAACTGGTTTGGAACAATGCTTTTCTTTAATAATAAAAGTAAAATTTTCTACTTCATATTTGTATCTGTCTTGTGAATTTTAGTTACTATTTACCTATTGCGCTTCACTAAAATTACTATATCCTCACATGGGTGACATTAAGGGATGTGGGGTGTCACATTTGGTATCAGGGCAAAGGTTTACAAGATCAGAGGAACTTTTTTTAGAAGTGTTTTTAAAAGTAAAGGATTTTCAAATAAAACCAATTTTTTAAAAACATATCACCTCAAGTCATTTACAATATTCCTTCAATTTTCTTTCTGGATCTTTTTTCGTCCTTTTTCAACATGTCAAGGGATCCTAACTTCCCCGAGGGCAATCCCATTCTGACATGGTTTCGTAGATACGTAGAAACTAGGACACTTGTTGGAATGCAAGAAATGAAGAAAATTTTCCTTCCCCAGCTGCAGCCGCAGTAGCTCCACCTCCTCATGTAGTTAGCTTTTCTAAGCTTTGTAAGGATTTCTGCGCAAAGGGAGGCAAGTCATTTAAAGGAACTGAGAGTTTTATGGAGGCACACAATTATCTAAGAGAAATAGAGAATGTATTTAACTTATTCGAGCTCGACGATAGGAGGAAAATCCGGTTGGTTGCTTGGCAATTGAAGGAGGAAGCATCGTATTAGTGGGAGATGGTTCATGCCAGACAAATGGTGGCTACTTGGAATCAATTTAAGACTAGATTTGAGACGAGATTCTTATCACAAGCGGAGGAAGGAATGAAAATGGAGAGGTTCTTGAATTTCAAGTAAGGAAGAATGACAATAATGGAATATGTTAAATATAGCTTTAATCAACTAGTAAGATCTGGGTTGGATTTGGTAAATACTCCTCATAATAAGACCTTGAGGTTCGCAAAAGGATTGAACCAACTGCTCCACGATTTAACACAACCGCATGTACTGATGGGAGCAACTTTTGATAGGCTTGTTGACATGGCTTTAATGCACGAGGATAGTAAAGAGGAAAAGATAGAGGTTAAGACCAAGGTGGAGAAACCCAAAAGGAAGTCGTGGCCAAAGAAGGCCGTCGCTAAGAAGGGAGGAAAACCATAGCTAAGGGGAAAGGCCATGGCCCATACTTTCCCCTCTTACAGTTCTGTCCCCGTTAGCAGCAATAATTATGTTTCTAAAATTGATTGAAAAATCTTACAAAATTCTCATACATAAAATATTTTTGTGGTCTACTATATTAATGTCATAAAATATTTATAAAATTAACCATATTAAATTGTTCTTTTACAGTATATAGATTAATCAATTAGTTGAATTTAACTCTAATTCTGATACAGTATCATTATTAAAAATTCAACAAATGGCTTTCAACGTTAATGTACCAGTTTTGTATATGTAACCAGTCCAGTTTTCATTTATAATACTTATGCCCATAACCTACAAGATATTCAAGATTATATTATGAACAAAATGTTGCTGATTACTAGGTTTGAACTAGAAAATTAGGATAAATGGTCTACTGAGAAAAAAGTCCTCACACTTAAAAAAGGGCGATAGTTTGAGCATGTGAGGTAAACAGAGTTAAGTAATAGACTTTTAAATTATTAATTTTTGCTATAATCACCTGATGATCAATGCCATGTAGAATTGACCCTGGTAGTCTTATTTGTAAAATAATGCATAACCCTACTTCTTTAGTTTTCATTTGGTATATAATGTATGGTAAGTTTTCTTTGCATCCACAATATTATTCAGTTCATTCACTCTACTTTTAAGCGTAATTTCCCGTTTCCACTAAATATAAATTTATTTAGTTTATCCGTGGTATTGTTTTTATTTTGTCTACAAGGAGTCTCTTCCACTTAAAATTATGATCATTTGTATAAGTTGCTAATTGGAAAATTTCAATGATCATGCTCAGTATAACCACTTTTTCATAATAAATTCATAGTCTATTTTACACGCTCGTGGTGTATCTAATTATATCAAACTATCAACAACATCAATGTCTACTTAATGTCGTTGTGATTTGTGATATTAAATCACATGGATGTTGAAGACAATGTGTTTTGATGAGTGCTTTGTAGTGGAGAAGAATGTGTGTGAACTGGAATATTGAGGAAGAGGCAGGTTTCCTATTTTTGACCGGGTATTTTAGGAATATATTTTAAAGGGAAAATTGGATATTTTGCCTAGACCTTCTATTCTCCTATAAAAGCAGCATCTAGGGTTGGACTACTGTGATTGAATTGAGTTAAGAGATTGAGAGGCTGTGTGCCTCTTGGGCTTGTGGCCTGGAGAGAAAGATTAGGAATTAAGGCTGAGAGAAGCTATTCCTATTAGTGCCTTTAGATTGATCCAAATGTTTGTCGTCGTTCTTCATTGTTCTCCTTCTCCAACAAAAGTTTTAGTCATTTAAATATTCTTTCCCTTTCTCAATAAGGTTATTGATTCAATTGTAGTTTGTTTAATTTTGGTTTTTGATCTATTAAGTGTAAACAAAATTTGTTTTTGTGAATCAATAAAGAGGGTGAGTAGGTGGAATATCTTGTGTTTGAGTGTGTAATTTCATATCTATGTTATTTTTCCATAGAAATCATCTTTAAGTAATTGGGTGAATAAGATCCTGGTCGCTTCCGCAAAGGCGCAGTTTTCCTAACAGTTAGTATTAGAGCTAGATCATCGCAAAGCTTAGAGTGATTTTGGATTGGAAAAATTGATTTTTTTTATGTCGGATATGATGGCGTAACTGATGATGACTATTTTTAATGGAGGAAATTGGGGGATTTGGAAGCCTATGATGGTGGATGTTCCATGACTCAATGGTCCGATTGATGGAGATGGGAAGAAGCCCTTGGACGGGGACAAGGGAAAGTGGAAGAAAGCGAAGAAGAAGGCAATTGGTTTGATTTTCCTATAACTTGGTGGTTCGGTTCATGTTTTCAACTTGGGTCTTCACGTTGATGGTGCTCGAAGGATCGGTAGAGATCGGGGAAAGAGCTTTGATCAAGTGGTAGATGGGTGTCGATTGAGAAAATCCACAAGTTGAAGATCTTTGTGGTATTGCAAGAACTTCTGGTCCATTAGTTTTGCGTGGTGCAGCTGATGGTGGAAGATGCATCTTTTGCAGGCAGTTGGTTGTGTTTGTAATAGAGAAGGTGTGGTCATAGCCCGTTCAAATCGACTGGGTGTGATTGTTGCCTTGAAATCAATTGAGTACTTGTACTCCAAAAACAGGTGGTGTGTATCTCGTGGCCTTGAAATCGAGGGTTATATTAATTGAGAGTAGGTGGCCAAAAGAACTAGGTTGACTTATTTGGTGATTGTTGGAGTGTTGATGTGATCTCATATTAAGGTGGAGTAATTTGTAATTTGTAATTTGTGATCACATGTCCATGGTATCCGGATGACTTGTTTGTTAATGTGATTTCATATCAAGGTGGAATGTTGTGATTTGTGATATTAAATTACATGGATGTTGAAGACGGCGTGTTTTGATGAGTGCTTTGTAGTGGAAAAGACAGTGTGTAAATCGGAAAATTGAGGAAGAGACAGATTTCCTATTTTTGATCGGTTATTTTACGAATATTGAGGAAGAGGCAGGTTCCTGTTTTTGAATGGTTATTTTAGGAATATATTCCTAAAATATATTCTAAGGGGCAAATTGGATAGTTTTCCTAGGCCTTCTATTCTCCTATAAAAGCAGCATTTAGGGTTAGATTATTATGACTGAATTGAGTTGAGAGATTGAGAGGTTGTGTGCCTCCAAGATGTGCCCTAGAGGGAAAAATTAGGAAACAAGGATGAGAGAAATTGTTCCTATTGGTGCCTATAGATTGATCCAAGGGTTTGTCGTCATTCTCCATTGTTCTCCTTCTCCAATAAAAGTTGTAGTCATCTAGATATTCTTTCCCTTTTTATAAAATTATTAATTCAATTGTAGTTTGTTTACTTTTAGTTTTTGATCCATCAAGTGTAAAGAAAATTTGTTTTTGTGAATCAATAAAGAGGGTGGGTAGGTGGAAAATATTATGTCTGAGGATGTAATTTCATATCTGTGTTATTTTTCCATAGAAATCATCTTAAAGTAAGTGGGTGAATAAGATCCTAGTCGCTTTCTTAGAGGCGCAGTTTTCCTAACAAATGTTGTCCTTCTGATATGATTGGATATCATATCCCTCAATAATACTACAATTAATCAATGAATCATTTCAATATCTGGTGCGAAGAGTTAGTTTTAACTTTTGAGAGAATTATGAAGCCATATCGTAAAAGTCGTCATCACCTTCTTTTTACTTTTCTTACAATATATTAAACCCATCATCTATAAAATAGATGAATGTTCAACAATTTAATCTGTAGGGATGATAAAGTGTAGAAGTAGATTTGATGCGTGGAGAATAAAGTATCAGTCCAAAGAAATACCAAGATTAAATAATTTTGGTTTACGGATTTATATGAAATAGTTTCACTAAATACATTATCCTTTGAAGACATGATATTACATGTTACTTTCCATTGGGTAATCACTATAAATAAATATTAATTCCCAATAGATCATTTAGTTTTCTGATTCATTTCTCTCACTAATGTATTGTGCAGTAACAATATTCATTTTGATCCATAAAAGTTGCGTTTGTCAATGAAAATAGAAAATAAAAAAAGACATTTATTAGATTGATCAGTTAATCACTTGTGTTTCTACCAATCATTATTCTGTGGATTAACTTAGATGTGGATTAATTGTTCTGATTTCACTTTTCTGCTTTATATAGGTTATGAAAAAGTGATCATTTTGTGCTGGACACAAAATCAAATACGCGAAATATGAGTAATTGAATATGTTTGTCTCTATCTAAAAGATACAATTCAAGAGAAGATCTAATAATTAAGATTGCTTGTGTCTAATTTTTTGTTCTATTTAGTTATTAATTAGATTTTCTACCTACACACATATGTATGCATGATGTAGTCTTGAATTTTTTGATTCAAATATTTTATGAAGAGGATGTAATCAATTAAATGATTGATTGATTAATTAATTGACTAATTGGTTGATTGATTGATTAATTGATTGATTGGTTAATTGATTGATTGATTTATTGGTTAATTGATTGATTTGATCATAGAAGGAAAGAAATGAATGGTTATATTTTGGAGATATCTTGAAGAGGCAACTTGGATATTTGCCTAGGCTTCCTATTCTCCTATATATATGCAGCCTTCTTGGTTAGATTGCGAAAATCAGAAGAAGAAACCATATGAGAATATCTGATGAAGTTGTGTGACTCCATGGGCTTACGCCCTGGAGAGGAAGATGTAGGAATTTCGGCTGAGGTTAGTTATTCCTATTTACTGCTGAAAGACGCAGTCGGTGCCTCCAGATTGTCCAAGGATTTGTTGTCGTTCTTCATCGCTCTTCTGCTCCAACAATATTTGTATTCATCTAGATATTCTTTACCTATTTCTCAATAAGGTTATTGGTTCAAGTTGTAATTGTTTGTAACGATAGTTGAGATCGATTGTAAACAATTTTTTTATTAGTAAATCAATAAAGAGGGTGGTTGGATGTAATATCGTGTGCTCATATTTTCGATATTGTTTTTGTTGTTTTTTATTTTCAATCAAATTCATCTTCAAGTGATTGGGTGATAAAGATCCTATTTTTCTTGGCGTTTTGTCAAACTTCCGCTGCGCACAAAACACCAACAGTTTGGTATCAGAGCAATTTTTGCATAACAGTTTGGTATTAGAGCTCAATTCATCGCATAGCTTGGAGTGATTTTGGATTGAAGATTGTAGATGTCGGAGATGATGTTGCTTTCGTGGATGACAATTTTTGGTGGTAGATATTAAGGAGATTTGGAACCTATAATGGTGGATGTTCCATGCCTCAATGGTCCAATTGATGGAGATGTGAAGAAGCCCTCTAATATGGATGAGGGAAGATGGAAGAAGACGTAGAAGAAGGCGGGTGACAGTTGAAGAACCTAGTCCACATCAAGGTGGAGAGGTTAATATGGTCACTGTTTATGGTCCTAAGGTAGAGGACCATGGTATCGATAAGGGTCTAGATGTTGATGCTCGAGGGATCCCGGAGATGAAGAGATCATGTCAAACGGAAGACGGATGTTGAGTTTTGAAATCCACAGAGACGATGGAGATCTTGTGGCATTGCAAGCACTTTTCAGACTGTTGGTTTTTGCATGGTGTAACTTAGATGGTAGACGCATCTTTTGCAGGCAGTGGGTTGTGTTTATAATTGAGGCGTGGTCGTAGTCCTTTCAAATCGACTGGCGTTGCCTTGAAATCGAGGTTGGTTTTAATTGAGAGTAGGTGTTGTTGAAAGAGCTAGGTTGACTTGTTTGTGGATTGTTGGAGATATGTGATATTTGAATCAAGGTGGAGTGTTGAATTTTTTGATTCAAATATTTTATGAAGGGGATGTAATCAACTAAATGATTGATTGGATTGGATTGATTAATTGATCGATTAATTAATTGACTAATTGGTTAATTGATTGGTTAATTGATTGATTGATTTATTGGTTAAATGATTGATTTGATCATAGAAGGAAAGAAATGAATGGTTATATTTTGGAGATATCTTGAAGGGGCAACTTGGATATTTGCCTAAGCTTTCTATTCTCCTATATATATGCATCCTTCTTGGTTAGATTTCGAAAATCAGAAGAAGAAACCATGTGATAATATCTGGTGAGGTTGTATGCCTCCATGAGCTTGTGCCCTGGAGAGGAAGATGCAGGAATTTGGGCTGAGATTAGCTATTCCTATTTACTGCTGAAAGATGCAGTTGGTACCTCCAGATTGTCCAAGGGTTTATCGTCGTTCTTCATTGCTCTTATGCTCCAACAATTTTTGTAGTCATCTAGATATTCTTTACCTATTTCTCAATATGGTTATTGGTTCAAGTTGTAATTGTTTGTAACGATAGTTGAGATCGATTGTAAACAATTTTTTTATTAGTGAATCAATAAAGAGGGTGGTTGGGTGGAATATCATGTGCTCATATTTCTGATATTGTTTTTGTTGTTTTTTGTTTTTCATCTTCAAGTGATTGGGTGACAAAGATCCTATTTTTCTTGATGTTTTGTCAAACTTCCGTTGCGCACAAAACCCCAACAGTTTGGTATCAGAGCAATTTTTGCAATACATGTAGTTCAAGTCTAAGGTGCTTTTTGTAACAAAAATTTGGATTGTTACCGTTGTGCATGCATCTACAATGGTAACTGTCCAAATTGTCCAGTTTTCTCATTGGAAAAAATTGAACCGCTGACGTTTGATGCATCGGACGCCAGCGATTCAGTTCTCCCCTCCGCTTTATAAATCCGATCATACCTCATGCGTCTTCCTCATTTTAACCAGCCATCAGTTCAATATCTCCACGTTCTCTTTTTTTTTGGACGATTATATCATCTTTTAAGGTATTTTTCTCCATAATTTACTTATTGTTATTATATCTACCACCTATCTTTTTAGTTTAATTTTTTAATTGATGTGAAGAATTTGACTTTTCAACATTATAATGCACTTTTCTACTTCTGGTATTGCTGCTTATTTATCAACACTAGTCTCAAACTGAATGTGTGAATGTGGCTTCATTGACTTATGCGTTACCTCACCTAGATCTAAAAGGAAGCTCCATCTTGTTTTTTTATCGGCTATTACTGCGGGTTTTGATGAATGGTTTAATGGCACTTAAATAGAGATACAGATGGAGAACAAACAGAACAATTTGAAACGTCTCTCAAGATTGAAAAAGATTGTTCAAGATACCCGATGGTGGATGAGTTGCTTAGAATGATCACCATGACATACTTAAGGAATGGTGGAACAGTCCCATGCGCAAGTACTAGAAATTCAGAAGAAATGCTTCGCTAAATTTTGAGGAACAAGATGAAATGTTTGGTGGATGCATATGAAAGAGAATCTACAAGTATGTGAGACTAGTAGATTTGTTATCACGGCCTTAAGTCATTTACTACTACTGATACAACTTTATATAACGATTGGATGACTGGTGACAACACATCCATTCACCTTAGATGCCCCATCTCCAACAGAAATGCGAGTTCAGGCAAATTACTGCCTTTTGTTTAAATAGATATTTCTTTGGCACTACGAAGTGTTGTGTTTCTCTTTTGTCTATTGTTGCTTTCCTTTAGAGATGAGAGATTTTGAAGATATTCTGCACCAATCCCTCAGTCTTGGATATGGTGGGGGTACTATCTGACGAAATGTTACTTAACCATATTAGTTATCAATTGAACAAGTTTAGTTGTTGTCAGTTATTGTTTTTTATTTCTAGTTTATTTGATTTGGTATAGTTTGTTTGTTTGGTTTGCTAATTTTTGAATCAAAAAATGTCATTATCGTTTAATGAAATATTGAGTTTACTTGTTTCATTTACAATTATTAAACACATATTACACAACAAAACAAATATTAATTAAATATAAATCAACCAAATTAAAAAACATAAATAAAAATATTCCACCTAAATGTTTTGGTTAAATGACCAGCTTAGAGCCACAAACGCATAAACCGTTTAACTGCATATCCGTGTAAATACTTTGTTTAAATATTTCGTTTATATACCATGTTTTCGTTATGTGCATGCACACCCTAAGAACGTAATATTTGTTTATTTTGGAGGTAGCTTGCATTAGTATCCGTGGACAACCAAGACAATAATAATTTGTTATTCTGCAAGCGTAAGGAAAACAGACATGAAAAGTTAGTTTTATACTCTTCTCATTTTTATGCAATTGATTAATTGATATCAATTATTAATATAAGCGTTATGTGTGAGAATTGTTTTTTGTATAAATGTGTTTAACACGTTTTAAAAATAATTCTCATAAATATCTAACTATGATATTTAAATTGGAATAACGTGTAGTAAGTTTAAATTTTTATTTCTAAGTTACAACTATTTTTTTGTTAATATGTATTTTTATTTTCATTATTAGTTACTAAATAATGAGAATGGGCTTTGCTAAAAGAAATGATAATAGTGAAAATGCGTACGAAGTTTATTTGTTGAGTGCATTCCGTTGCATTTCGAACAATGCAACACTCTTAGTTTTAAGTATTATTAAGTTTGGTAATATATATGAAAGAACATTTTGAATTTGTAAATGAAAATATTTGCTAAATCTCATTTTTAAGTGATTTCAATGTTTATATAAAGGAAAAGCTCCTGTATTTAGATTTATTTATTAGGATCATTTTTAAAAAATGACAATTTTGAAATCTTGCAGTCAAACCAAATACATGCATTTTCAAACCATCTATTAATAAAGATTTATTAGTGAATGCTTAGAAAAAGTTAAAATAAATGATAATATATAAACAATCGTCCCTTTGTTGGTCAATTTTGGACAATATAAAAATGTCTTTTTCTTAAGGTAGTGTTTGGTTTAAATTGTGTTTCGGGTTTTGAGTTTCCAAATGTTTGGATTTGTCGTTCTTTGATTTCAGATCTGGTTTATTCTAGAGTTCTTTTTGTTTGCTGCCTCAGCGGTCCTCTTACATGCCCTTCTCCTTCATCTGCCAGTCCTCCATCTGTTTAGAGTTATGAGAAGTGATGCTCTTGGGCCTTCTGCTGTAGTCTGTTTTGTGTATGACAACTTCAAGGTAGTTTCTTCTTGGACTAGTCATTCACACATATTTTGGCTCTTGCATTGGATCGACTAATTAGTCGATGCTTGTTCTTTGTTGCTCCGATTGGTTCCTCGAGTTTTTTTTCCGGTTTGTGAGTGGTTCTGATCGTGGTGTTGCTTTTGAAACCTTTCTTGGTCCTGGGATGCCACTGTTGTTTGCTACTTCTGATTGCTAGTTGATTCTCTGTCATGCTTTTGGACCTAGTGCATAGACGATCTGTAGGATCCTCGTCATACCATCTTCTGGCTCCAGCTTCCAACGTTTCTTTTACCCACTCTGAAGGCCATTATCTTCTCTTTATGGTTCAGATTTCGCTTCCAATCACTGTGGTGGCCACTTCAAGCGATTTCGGGTCAGCGGTCCTCTTATCAACTGTCTGATTTGGCCTGTTTGGTTTTATTTTCAACTGGTGGGTCTGCCTTGCTTTTGGCACAGAAGGTTTTCACTACAAAAGGCAGCTTAAATTGTGACGGGGTAGGGCAACGGTTTGCGACGGCTAAAAAAGCGGTCGTCGCAAACCGGTGCTCGATTTGCAGAATAATAACTACCGAACCATCCTCTTCCTCATTATATTTTCTTCCCCAAAATCATTCCTAAACCCTACCCATCGCCATTTCTTGCTGCTCCGATTCCAGGCCTCCAATTTCGCTTCCAAGGTATTGATTTCATTCTACTATGTCTTCTAACTCTAGTTTATGCTTAATTAGGGTTAATTAGAGGCTTTGGTTGCTAATTTATATGAGTTTGCAAAATTGAATGTTTATGGATATGAAATTGATTGTCTCGAGGGATGTTTATGATAACGGTTGTGTTATAAGTTGATTTGGGGATAAGTGTAATTGATTAGGAGGGTAAAATCGATGAATATTACATATGTAATTGATTTAGGAGGTTGAAAACAATGATTATCACGTGTTTGATTAAACGTACGATGATTGTGTTTAATGGTAGTAAATTGATTATTATTCAAATGGTGCAACGATGTCCCTAGTCTACATGCATGCATTGTTATGTCCCCATTGGATGCAAGAATGGTCGGTCCAAAAGAATGCACTTGCAATTGAAAAAAATTGTTTTGTTACTATAATATTTAGTAATCAAATGTTGATTAAAAAAGTTAATTCAAAATGGTTCGTAATTTAGGTTTAGATCGGTAAGAATCTTGTTAAATGTAATGAAAATCATATAACTCAACTCTTTGATTTTTTTATGAAATGAAATAATTAACTTGAAAGCTTAGTTTATCTTTCAAAAATTTAAACTAACTAAAATTAATTTTATAATTTATACATTAAACTAAAATGAATCAAAACTTACTAAAAATAATTGTCGTGTTAGTTTACAAATTGAAATTATGAAAAATTATTATGTAGACGCTATATAGTCAAGGCGCGCACATAGGCGCAAAAAGGCATAAGGCGCAAGTAAGGGGCTTTTTTGAAGTTTAAGGCGCACCTTTTACTGAAGCACAAAAAAAGCGCAAAAAGGTCCAAAGCGCAAAAGGCGCGCTTTTTCATTTGATGTGTGTTTTTCTTGTTTTAAACTTAGGTTGAATGTGTTTTGACTAATTATGTGAACCCATTAGATAAATTTGGCCCCGTCCGACAAGTGTTGTATATGATCGTTATATGGATATTCGTTTTTCCATAAAACGGAAATCTGTATTCATCTGATACAATATTCGTTGGATTTGTCCTTGTATTGGACAAGTTACAAATATAATAACGTAACCATATTTTATAAATCATTTCAGTTTAAACGGTTAACAAAATTTCGATGGCACTTCCTTTTTGTTCCCTGTGTACACGCATTTGTGTACGATACAAGGACCAAAGGGAAGTACTGCCGAAATTTTGTTGAACCATTTAACCTGAAAGGATTTATAAAATACGCTTACGTTATTATATTTGCAATGGGAAGTAGGTAGACCGGCCGTCAAAGTAGAAAGAAATAAACAAAAAAAACTGAAAACATGAAGTAGTTGTAAATGAAATTTTACAAGATTTCAATTAATACAAAGTGTTTGATCGAATTTTCTAACATATTTGTTGAAAATCAGGAAAATGTTCGATTATTTTCGTGATCGTAGTTGGATGTATCTACTGCATACCGGTAAGAAAGGGTCGATAAAGGAACATTTTTGTAATGGTGTCCAAGAATTTATTAGATTCGCTAATTCTAATAATCGGAGTAACCTAGACATTCGATGTCCGTGTAGTAAGTGCAAACACTTGAGGCATTGGAAGCCAGATGTAGTAGAAGTACATTTGTATAAATTTGGTTTTGTGTCGAATTATTACTTATGGGATCGTCATGGAGAGCTTGTTCAACCTACGTCTAACCCTGTAGTGGTAGAGGACGATAGTACAATGATGAATGATAATACAACGACGAATCCGATAGAAAATATGGTGCAAGATGCAGCACGATCAATGTTTCCCACCATTTATCAAGGCGACGATGAGAATGAAAATGCTGAAGAACCAACGGAGGAAGCAAAAAAAAATTATGATTTATTGAATTCTGCTAAGAGGCCATTGTGGGAAGGGTGTACAAGCGGAACCGAATTATCTGTAACCGCTGAATTCATCACTATGAAATCAAAATTCAATCTTACAGAAGCTGCATTTACAGCAATTGTACAAACTGCAAAACGCCATATGCCGCCTAATAATTTGATGTGCGATAGTCATTATAAAGTGAAAAAACTTATGTCTACTTTTGGACTACCGTATCAGAAGATAGATACATGTGTTAAAGGTTGCATGTTGTATTGGAAAGAAGACGCTTATCTTAGAAAATGCAAATTTTGCAACGAAGATAGATATAAACCAAGGAAAAAGAAAGGAAAAGAAGTTCCATATAAAAGAATGCATTATCTACCGATAACTCCCAGACTTCAACGACTATATGCATCTTCTGCTACAACGTGTCATATGCGATGGCATAGCATGAGAACAGCAGAAGAAGGAACTTTGATACATCCGTCTGATGGTGAAGCATGGAAACACTTTGATAGGACTTATCTTGAATTTGCTGCAGAGAGCCGTAATGTTAGGCTCGGTTTATGTACGGATGGATTTTCACCGTTTTCTCAATTTGGTAGTAAATATTCATCATGGCCTATCATTGTTACTCTACATAATTTACCTCCATGGATGTGTATGAAAAATCCATATATGTTTCTAACGGTTGTCGTCCCTGGTCCCGATAATCCGACACAAGGAATTGATGTTTATCTGCAACCGTTGATTGAAGAGTTGAAAACACTGTGGAATGAAGGGGTCGAAACATACGACATTTCGAGAAAAAGGAATTTTTGTATGTTTGTTTCTGTATTATGGACTATTAGTGATTTTCCTGCGTATGGAATGCTTTCAGGTTGGAGCACATCCGGGCATCTAGCTTGTCCTCATTGTATAGATGAGTCACGAGCATTTTCATTAAAGTATGGGAAAAAAATATCTTGGTTTGATTGTCATCGATGTTTTCTACATCCTAATCATAAATTTAGAACGGATAAAAATAACTTCAAAGCTAACAGAGTAGAGAATATGCTACCGCCTAAAGTTTGGACAAGTGAAGAGATATATGAAATTGTAAGTAAGTACCCAAAGATACACGAAAATGGTAAGCAGGTTGAAATTCCAGGTAAATCGGACATTCATAATTGGTGCAAACAAAGTATATTTTGGGAGTTACCTTACTGTAAAAATCTAAAACTTCGACATAATATTGACGTCATGCACAATGAAAAAAACGTTTTTGATAACGTTTTTAATACAGTTTTGAATGTAAAGGGGAAAACCAAGGACGACGCGAATTCACGACGTGATATATTACACTTCTGTAAACGGCCGGAACTTCACTTGTATGCCGAGAATAAAAAACCCAAAGCATGCTATGAGCTAGACAAAAAGCTAGTAAAACTCGTGCTAAAGTGGGTGGAAGGATTACGATGTCTTGATGGGATTTCTTCTAACCTCCGTAGATGTGTGGACTTTAAAAACAGTAAATTGAGTGGGATGAAAAGCCATGATTGTCATATAATGATGGAATACTTTTTATCTGTGATTTTCAAGGAACTGTTGCCCACAAAAATATGGAGTGTTATAACAGAATTAAATATGGAGCGTATCAAGCGGATCTTGAGCCGAATACTGAAGTTATAATAGCTGATGACATTGATGTCGGGTCGTTGAATGGTGAAACGAATGTGTTAGTAGATGCATTTGAAAGTACTGAAGAAAATGATATAGAGTATGAGACTGAGTCTGCATCCGAAGATGATGAAGACTGATGTTATGTATTTATGTTATGTACTATTATGAGCTATGTATCATGTTGTGTACTCTTCTGAGCTATGTAATAACAATGTTAATGTTGAATATGTATATGTGTTATGCATTGTTCTTGTCATGTACGATTTATGTTATGATAATGATGACTGATGTTAATAATTCAAGTTATTTTGTATGCATTATATGATTGTAACAGATATGTCAGATAGACGCCGCTCGAGGAGTTCATCTCAGCCGACTCCTTCACCATCTCCTGCGCCAGGTGTAGGTCCTAGCAGCTCTGAGCCAGATCTGCGGCAATGTGCAGAGGTTGTTCCGAAGAGTGCTGGGTAAGTATCTAATTTATTTCAGTTTAAATTAGTAAAAAATATATGGTTTATCTATGTAAACATGTACACAGCACCGGGTTTGAAATCGAGCCAGCGGATTTCATTTTAAAAGTGTCGACGCAGTCGTACACGAGTAGGATGTCTGGGACTTGGCCTCATTGGGATAGTATCCCACCCCACATCAAGAACGCCATTCTAGCCGATTTGCTGGTAAGTATTTATTTATTTTATTATTGGAAATTCATATATACTATAAATAATTCAAAATAAATTTAATTTGCAGGCGGTTGTCTGTGTAGAGGAGCAGGACATGCAGGTTTTTTTGACACACTGGAATATCAAAATGCGAAAGAATTACCAAGAAATAATTTCCAGGGCGAAGACATCACGGAAGAAGCCTAAGTGGATGGCTGACGATGTTTGGGCTGGATTTCTAGCATATTGGGATACTGAAGCAGCGAAAGTAAGATGTAATGAAAATAATCACATTTATGTTGATTGCATTCTTTTATTTAATAATGTATCAAATTTAATAGGAAGTAGCAAAAAGGAATAAAGAAAATAGAGCTAAGAATCCTGGTTTACATCGCGGTGGCTCAAAAACATTCCAGCAGCATAGGAGAGAATTGATATAAATTTGAAATAGTTTTTAGCATATGTTCACGTAAAAATTGAGTGCATATCATTCATTTTTATTTTTAGTAATTTTATTACTATATATATACTCAGAGGGCAAAGTATAGAAGGGTGCCTACGATGGCAAAGGTTTTCAGGCATACTCATGCGGTGGAGCATACTGATGACGAAGGGAACGTGACATATGATTGGGCAGACGACAAGGCTGCGAGCGTAATGGTAAATATACTTATTAATAATTAAAATATTTCATATTCGTTCATATCACATTATATTATTAAATTATATGACATTTGTATTGAAATTATATTGGTATTGTAGGAGAGATATGATGCAGAGTCAGCTAGAGTGACTCAAGCCAGTGGACGAGATGAGCTTACGGTTTGCAGAGTGCGATCGTATTTGGGATGCTATTATTAAGCCGCCTACTCATAATAGGCGATACGACTTCGGCAATCAGGAGGTACCTTTTTTAATTTAAGTTTACATTTAGAATGTATTCAATTAACATGCATTCTTTTACCTTTTTTTATATTAACATGTTAAATTGACATTATAATTATAGAAGCTTCAAATTGACATGTGTATTGATCTTCAAAGTCCATGTATATATTACAAGTCCATTTATAAATGTGAACTTGAACTATTTCGCAGGCTATTGATTTTCAGCGAGGATATAGGAAGTCTATGGAGCAGGAGGCGATAGCTCAGTTGAAGGAGCAACTGGAAGAGATGAACAATTGGAGAAGAAGCCAGCTGGCTTAGGAGATAGACGAGCGCATTGCACGCTATTATGACGAGCATGGATCGATGCCAGACGAGGACGATGGTGGGGATGCTACAAGCGAAGAAGAAGAAGACGACGAGTAGTTTGTTTGTTCTTGTGCTTGGGTATGTATATACACTTACTTTTTTATTTGCTTTATGTACGTACGATGATATTTGATGACGGTAGGGTGTGGTTTGATGTATTTTGATGTTTTGTGATGATGGGACGATGATATACGGTGATGATATTGTTTTTTGGATGTATGACGATGGTATGTTATGGTATTGTGATGAATTTAGTAATGTTTTGGATATATTGTGTGTTGTAGTTATATTTATGAGTGCGTATTGATGAATTTGGAATGATATTGATGGATTTGTAGTGGATTGGTTTTGATGTGGAGGCTTGTTGGAAAGGTATGGCTGTGTAGTGCAGAAAAAGGGTTCTAGATTTGCGACGGCTAGTGACGGCTGGCGACGGATTTTTGCTCATTTTTTTACGTCGGCTAGCGACGGCAAATAACGCACGAGAGCGACGGATAGCGACGGCTTGTTGGACACCATTAGCAACGACTTTTGCAACGGCTCACAACGGCTTCACGGCAAAAAAAACCATCTGCCTTCTAATGATGCCACGTGGTAAGTATCCGTTGCAAGTCGTTGCTAAACGAGTGACGGAGTCGTCGCTTTTCCGTCACTTTTTTCCCTCGCGATGACATTTATAGCGACGACAAATAGCGACGGCTTGCGTCGGCCGCCAACGGCTATTTGCCGTCGCTATTCACTGTTCATCTTGTAGTGTTTGTTTCGAATGTAGGATGTTTTAGTCGTGCAGTAACGCCTTCTATCGTGACTTGTATTGTGCTTCGTCGTTCCATGGCTGCCACTGGGATGTTTGTGCCAGTATTTTTGTGGTGTGGAGGTATTCAATGTGCACTAAGATGTCATCTTGTTCTATGCAAATTGAGGTCAGTCCCGTGATGTTGGAGATTATGGTGATTTGTTGATTATTGGGTTGTCTTCTTTTGAAGCTTGGATTATCTGTTTCGTCATTGGTTTGCTTGGGATTATGTACTTGTTGTTACATCTTTGTTATGCTGTTTGCATCTGGGTCAAAATTTCACTTGTGGTTTTTTGAGTTGTTGTTCTTGAATGCAGGCTTGATCTTGTTGTGCTTTGATGTTTTCTGTGGCATTTGGTCTAGGAGTGGTGCTCAAGATCGGTGTCAGACTGTTTGTCTTGTTCTGTCTGTTCTTTTGCTGTTTAGGTAGCATTGTGATGAAAGAACATATCAAAATTCATGGTTTTTGAGCAAGCTTTGTTGCATGGCACTCTTGATATGGTGCTGACTGAATTAGTTCTATTTACGTTTGGTTTGGCTCGTTAGGTTATTGTTAAAGGAGTTCAATCCATGGCCACCGAGGTGGGTGTTCCATTTAGAAACTGCTCGACAGGTGATTACATAGTGCTATAGGCTGGACGGAATGGGTAGCCATAGAACTTTGGATGCTATACTTTGCTCCTCCCATGCGGATCTCTTTATCCTTGCATATTGATATTCGGCAGTTGATATGCAAATGTTCGTTGTGTTTTGATTGATAAAAAGACAATTTGGTAAATCATTTCTGCCTTTTAGCACATTCGGGACTGCACAACAAAAAATGACATTTTATGATCTAATGCAACAACAACAACTGCCATTTGTGAAGCATTATTCACACATGCAACAGTTACCAAGATCCATTCCTTATCAATCACCTTGTTGTTTCAAAGAACATCAACATCATGAGGGTGTGGATTGATTAGCTTCCTCATATCATTTGTTCGCTTTGTTATGTACATATGCTAGTGGACTTGCAATTTTTTTATTAAAAAAAAAAAATACGATATATAAAAGGAGTTGATGGAATGAAAGGTAGATGGAGGGGGCGGTAAAGGAGGTGGAGGGACTACGTAATAAAAAAAATCATCTCTTATTCATCTGTTATTTCCCGAAACACGAAAACTAAATAAAAACCGTTTTCTATCGTATTTTTGTATAGGCGAAAACCTAAAACAAAAACAGATAACTCAAACACCACTTTTTTATCATGTGCCCTTTTTTTGTTTACTTTTCGCTTCTATCCATGCTTGGACCATTTTGTCTAGTTTTTTCCACGAACAACACAGAATCTTTGTTACAAATAAACAAAACTGTAATCTTTGTTACAAATCATTTATATTAAGACTAGTTAACTTACACAGTATCTGAATGTCAATTACAGAATTCACCTGATCGATTCACATGGAATAAACAAAGACAATTAGATTAACAGCTGAAGACTATGGTTTCAAAGCAGGTCAATCCATCGAGCTCCAAGGCACAGCGTGCGCCTTTGCCTTCTTTCTCCGATTGCTTCTTGGTAATTCTGTGTTCCCTGCTTTGCTTTTTCTTTACAGACTGATGATCTGTATTCGTTGAAGGTGGACCAAAACTCAAGATAGACATAGCCAGCAGCTTCTCCATTTGTCAAACTTATGTCTTTACCAATTATAATTATAATATGTGATGATATGGTGAAATCTAGAAGGAAGGGAAAGAAGAATATATATGGAGAGAGGAGGAGAATATTGAATTGATATCGTATTCATTTGCGGTTGGATTGCTTTTAAGTCACAGGCTAATATTTTGCCTTGGATGCTTTTTGACGGCACGCCACATGTTTGTATTTTTATTTCTGTGGCATTAGATATTACAACAGCGTCCACGCCAAGAAATTGGTGGTTTAGATTTGTTTAAGGACCTGAAATCTTTGATCTTGGGTGGCGAGGTGTGCGATTATGTTTTGATTGGTAGGTGGCACTTCCTTTCTGGTTTCTTTACATTTTGAGGTCTTGATTTTGTATATTGTCTCCTTCTCTGTTCAAAGTTGAAATTTGTTCATCTATCTTTGTCCTTTTATTATTTAAAACAAGGAAAAAAAAAAAGTTAACAGTATTTAAAAGGACTTAGTAAGCGTCAATTACTGCAAAGTATTGTGAGTTTTATATTACTAATCTTGAACTAATAAGAAATGTTTGGTAAATGGTATAAAGTATGAAATAATGTAGTTGTATGCTATGCAGGCCCGACCCTAGGAGTATGAAATAGTGTTTCTGACTGTATAACTATATTAATCTTGAACTCTTGAAATCTTGATACTCATGAGTCTTGATACTTCCCTGAATTCTTGTTCTCTATTATCTTTTAACTGTACAGTTTTTAGTAATATTTCCTGTATATAATTCCTGCATATGTGTGTGTATATATATTCTATACAAACGAGTTTTAGTATATATTTTATAATCAATGATAATTGAAATAAGGTTGTTGTCATCAAAACTGCATTCTCCAACAAATCTAGGCAGTGCCATGTAAGATTTCATTTTATGTAGTAGTATTTGTAGTAATTGTTAAGTTTTAATAAAATAAGATATCGTGATATTAATTTTATCTACATTCTTATTTGGTATTACGGGTCAAGTTTATGGAGCAGCACCAACGTCTATCTGAGACTGGGCAAGAGCAGCTCACGACTGAGGAGGAGGACATTATAGTACAGTCAGTGATGGATCCAGCGACGCTGAACAAGCGTTATGACTTTGGAAATCAATTGATAAATGATTTTTTCCTTAATTTAATTTTTAATTTAGAAATAATATAACATTTACGAGTTATAGTTAATTAATATAATCCACATGATTAAATGGTTTTTAAATAATTGTTACGGGCTAGTAGTCAAAGACGGACCAGGCAAACTAGAGTTGATATAGACTTCGCAGAGATTGAGGAGTTGGGGTCTAGGGTTGCGCACCTTAAGGACCAGAATCGACGCTAGGCAATTAAGATGATTCAACTTCTAGACCAGCGTTTGGCCGAGTTCGTGCAACAATACAGTCACTTTCCATCTTCAACTAGCTTTGCAGAGGATGATCAGTGATGGAGTGCCAAGTAAGATTTTTTTTTTTTTTTTTTTTTTTGGGTAGTGTACATATATGACTTGCGCTTAACTAGACTATGGGTTGATATTTTGCACATGTTACGATGGTAGACTTGATGGTAGATTTGTTGTGGTAGACTTGTTATGGAAGACTTGATGTATTTATTGTTATTATGATAGTAGACTATGTGGTATGTATAAATTTATGTATTGTATAATTAGTGGTTCTAGTTTGTGATGAAATTTATGTTGGTTTTGTATTTTTGTTGATTTATTGAGCTAGAATTGGTTTTATTTCGATATTTTCTTAATATATGGAATGCTGGGGTTATATACTGTTGTTGAAATAATGGTTTGTGTGAGAAATGTAGTTGGAAGGCTAAATAGCAGCTGAAATACAAAAAAAAAAATGCAGATTTTTCGACGGTTACCTATGGCTTATTGGCACTTGAATATGTAACGGTTTCCGATGGCTTAAAGCGGTTTGTAGCGTTGTGAATATAATGGTTTCCGACAACTGGCTTCGGCCGTCGGTAGCTGTCGGAAATTGACACTAACCGCCAATGGCTGTCATAATTACAAACAATAGGATGTGTCGATAGCCGTCGAAAACTATGTTCCCGACGCCTCTAAAAGCGACGACTATTTCCTACAACTTCCGACAGCCGCCGACCCTTTTGTACCCTCGGAAATAGTCCATTTTCTTGAAGTGATATTTCAGCCGCTTGAATATCAACCTTTGGTGGACTTTCGATTGATTTGTATTGAACGAATTCATAATTGTTGGTCATGAGATTTAATTTACGTTATTAAAACGTGAATTCTTAGTCTGATTCTTAATTTGATCACTATTATAAGAAATTTTCCACTTCGAAATCATGTAAAGGGTTCTTAATTATTAGTAGATACCCAATCTTTTACTAAATGGTTTCTAACTATACTTCATTATATGAAGTTATCTCCCAAATTGGTTTCTAATCCTACTACATTATATAAAGTTATTTTATAAATTGTTTCCAATCTACTAGTATATAGTTATATAAATCTTTTTCTCGCCCGTATGAAAAATCAAATTAAACGGCTTAGCAAAAACAAGGCTATGAGACCTTGTGTTTGCTTTGATGGTTAATTCTTGGACTCGTTCGATTGAACACTATAACAATGATCGTTTCGTATTTCTAGTGGATTATACAACTTGTTCGTAAATATTTGAGTAGAGCAAGTGGTTATGGGACATGTAGCTTGACTCCTATATTTACTAGTTTGCGTAGTGTACACTACAAATGATCAATTTTGATCATTGAGATCTTTGGATCAATCCGACCTTCAGTTTACTCTGATGATCTTCAGATCATCAAATCTCAGGAACTTTGGTTATGGTGGATCTATGGATTTGTGGGGAACTTCAGTTCAACTTGTAATTTGTCAGCGATCTCCGGGTTCGCGGGGAGTCATCTTATATCCTGTCGGCGATCTTCGGATTCGCGTGGAAACTTCGGTTCACTTGATTATATCGATGATCTTCGAATAATTTCTTATCGACGAGATACGCAATATAATATCTTAGGAGTATTTTAAGAACTTTGGTTCATTTGATTATTTCGATGATCTTCGGATCATCTTGAGGAACTTTGGTTCATCTTTAAAACCTTCGGACTATTTGTTGAACTTCGGTTCACTTAGTGGAATTGTGTGTTCCAAGTGGTATTGTGCATTCCTCGATCTTCAGATCATCTCGATTTGTGCTATCCAATCTTGTGTTGAATTGGTATGTGTTAACATTTCTTCTGAGTAACTATATATTATAGCATGTGATATTTCCTTTTAGCATTGAGATTCCTTTGAGATATTCCATGAACATGACTTCAAGTCTTCATGTTTTCTGCGAGTATTTTTGTGTATTACATATGTGTCATTACTTGTTTATGTCTCTATTCTATCTCATTTTATTATGATTAGTACAGCCAGACTGGTTCGTTTATTGTTTATCTTCTTATAAATAATAATCGGGTCAGACCGAGTGTTGCAGGTGCTTCCACATACCTTCTAGCAGAGTTCGTTCTTGGTTTTGGGCTTTGTACACTTGAGTTGTAGATTTTTGATTATATGTATTTGAGACAGTGACTATTTATGTATAATATTCTTTTGGCTAGCACTTCTATATATTCATATGTTGTATAGTGGATCTTGTTTGACCACTATCTTTGTGTACAGTTATGTGATATATTCATATCTATTTCCTCCTTAGTGATGTGAATATCTATGTTCGACTCTAATTTGAAAATGCGTGTACGTGCTAATATAATACAAGTGTATCGTGTAATATGGTGTATAACACACAAGTATGAAATAATAGCTAATCACACACACACACACACACACACACACACACACACACACATATATATATATATATATATATATATATATATATATATATATAAAGCAGTAGATGCAGTAAACTAGAAAAATCACACCAGGAATTTCTATACTTGTTCGGAGCATCGTCTTACGTCCATTCCCAGACTTCTTTCTGGATTTTCACTAACAACCACCTCACTTCACCCGGAGGAACAGGTATACAACATCCGAGCAGACGAACGGGATTTCACGCCTTTAACAACACTGAGGACTTCAGCATGTACCTCTTATAACACCGAGGACTTCAACTAAGATGAATATACTTTGTTGTTGACAATAAGTGTTCTTGAAAACATGATTTTGTCATTTGTAGTACAAACTTCCTATAATCTTATCCTTTGTGTATATGAAGATTTGGAAGTGGATTTCGTATTGAATCAAAAGAATGTTAAATAGATTCTCGGATTCAAATGATATATGATAGAATATGAGCAATTTGAGCGCTTGAGAGTTCAAGATTGAAATCAAGAGAATAGAGATTAGATTGATAGAATCGGTGATTTGAAATGATGATCCGATGATGTGAATATACAGTTGTAACCATTTGTGAAGGGTCACAAACAACGGCCATGATTATTGGTGAAGAGAAAGAGAAGCAACCGTCGAAGAAATGGAAGTGTCTATACGAAAGGTTGCTTTCTGGAAGAAAACGGTCGATAGGTAAAAAAGGACCAGTAGACAGGAATTTGAATATATATATATACACACACATTATGTATCCTTGTGCACGTTGATTGTGCATTCTGGGCAGAAACGGTCGACCGCCTTGTTTCAACCGGTCGTCCGGTTTAGCCCAGATTGCACAGTTAATGTGCACTCATATATTCTTATATATATATATATATATATATTCAAAGATTGAAGGTGTGAGATTATTTGAGGATAGATTTTAACATAAATAACACTACTAACATACTAAATAATCAACCTCTAATGTATAATACCAATGAATATCTTCTTTTTGTCGATCACGGCGTATCTCTTTGTCAGAAATCAAAACTGTATGGAAATCTTGACTCAACATTCTCCCCCTTTTTGATTGACGACAACATAATTCTGAATCTCCCCCTGTATATGATCTCCCCCTGAGATTGTGCATGTAACTGTAAATCTATATTTTCCTGTATATACACTGTTAGCACAATTTTCTCCCCCTTTGTCATCGACAAAAAGGAGTTGATGAATACTTGAGAACGTAAATGATGTGAGCAGGATTATAAGCAACATAAACTACTACCATAGATCAAGAGTTATCAAGAGTCACAAAGTACGATCATACACATAAGTCTAGTACGAAATAAACTATGACACTATTTAGATACAAGTGCCGGATCATGTCTTAAAGTAGATTAAAGTCGTAAGTACGTAGAAAGAGATAAAGAGATAAACTAAGAAGACTCATTTCGACTCCGTCTCATCATCATCTTCTTCTTCTTCAACAAGCTGAGTTTTCTCGCGTCCACGCCCATGACTAGTTCCCGAGCTTGTACCTTCCTTTGAAGATGTCCAAGTAAAAGTAGGAGGAGTTGGACGTTTGTCAGAGTCTTGAGCTTGCACAGATGAGGTTGATGCTCCACATGATATTGCTTCCCATAATGATCCGAAGGACTTAAGTTTGTTAAAGCGCTTATCCATCTTTGTATCCATACGCTTAAGTCGTACTTCGAGGAGGAATTGAATGCGAGCAATAGTTTCAAGCGATTCCTTTGTGGAGGAAGACGATTGTAGAAGTTTAACTTCCTCAGGTTTTGGGTGGGCGATCGTGATTAGGGCTGTCAATGGGTTGTGTCGGATCGGGTTCAGGTCGGGTCAAGTCGGGTTCGGGTTGATTTATAAACGGGTCGGGTCAACCCGTTTATTAAACGGGTCATATTTTCCCAACCCTAACCCGAACCGTTTATAAACGGGTTGACCCGACCCAACCCGCGTAACCCGTTTAACTAAATGGGTCGTATCGGGTCGTGTTGGGTCGGGTTTACCCATTTGACCCATTGATAGATATTGCCTACTAATATAAGCAACAAAAGAGCCAAATCACCAACATGCACACTGTTATATAATCACCAACATAAAACAAGTTGCAAAGTCACCAACAGACAACGCATATATAAAGCATGAAATCACCATATCCAAAAATCATTTTCTATACATAAGTATATATTCCCATACTTCAAAAATTAAAGACTACCAGTATGGAAGAGATACAGTTGTTATAAGAAATATATAACTAACAATATACATGAATAACTTATTAAAATATAACAGCTTACACATACAAGCGTACTGAATACTGCATACATAAAAGATTAACACTATTAAAAGACTTACAATATGGAAGAGATACAACATTTAATAAGGTTTGGCGGGTCAAAATCGGGTTAGCGGGTCAACCCTAAACCCACCCGTTTATAAACGGGTCAAATTCGGGTTGACCCGAAAATGACCTGCTAACTAAACGGGTCGGGTTAACCTGCTAATTTCCGTGCGGGTTTCGGGTCGGGTCACGGGTCGTGTAGGAAATTGACAGCCCTAATCGTGATGAAGCTCCTCGATGTCCTTGTTCTTTCCATTGTTCAAAAGGCATAATATTGATGTATGGAGCGGGAAGCTTCATCCGTGTAATTGATGCTTTGTTAATGCATTTGGGCTTTGAAACAGTCGACTCAGGAGGTTTAATGCCACAATCAAGTAATAGACGCATGATATATTCATTATAAAATAAATGCGGCCTAGAACTCTCATTAACTTGCAATATCTCATCAAAAATCATACCAATCCAGTTGATACGAATATCCCCGTAGATTGCATATAATGCTTTGAAATTTTCTTTATAGACGGCGTCAAAATTTCCTATTCTCGGAAAAAGGGAGTGCATAAGGGTGTGATGAATAACTCTTGCAGTAGGTCGTGAGCCTATATATTTTGTACTATCCTTATCATCTTCAATGAATTGATGACTAACATGATCACGTACATGGATATTATAAAACTTACTCGAGAATTTTTCACCTAAAAAGGAAGAACCAAGGACATTTGCCATTCTTTCACACGAGATAAAGACTTGTTTGCCACATACTACGGACCAAGGCATTGAGAGGGATTTTCGGGCTTGTATTTCTCTAAATTTAGGTTAGCATAGAATAATTTGATCATAACATGGTTAATTGCTACATTATTTCGATCAAAGTCAATTAGGTTTTCAATATCAGCACTCTTAGCTAAGCCAAGAACATAATAACTAGAGAAATTAGCGAACTTAATGTACGAACCCGGATGGATTTTAAAATCTTTCATCTCATTCCACCTTTTGACTGCAACTGGATCCATAAGCCACTTCTTGACAGAGAGATCAATTGGTTGTGATTCAGAGGATGAAGCTTTCTTTAATTTCTTTTGTGGAGGAGCCATTTGATTGAAGTTGGAGAAGGAATTGAATTCTAGGTTTATGGAGGTTTAGGAAGAAAAAAAACGTTTGGAGATAAAAAATGAAGAGATGGAGTAAAAAATTGACTGTACATGTATGTTGAAAACATAACTGCTCGAGATCGGTCGACCGCCTTATTTTCACCGGTCGACCGTTTTCAAACAGAAGATAAAACGATCGACTGGTGGAATTTGGCTGGTCGACTGGTTTATCTATGAGCTGTTTTTTCTGATTTTTGCTCTATTTCTCTTGTTTAATGGTCCACATAATATTGAGTTTATTCAAATATGAAAAAAATACAAGAATACAATCACAATATTAAAAAAAATCTAATGAGAGGTAGAGGAATTGTGATCGGTAGACTCTTCTTTGACATCATTAATGCGTGGTTTCCATGGCGACCACTTTTCTCTTGCTCCTTCGTTCTGATTATAGTTTCTTTCCCATGAATTTGGACTCCTAGAGGATGAAGATACGTGCGGCATTGGATCGTATACGCCATGTTTGTTTGAACCACAAAAAAATGTTGCTATTTTTTCTAAAAGAGATAGTCGTTCCAAGGTCAGTTGTTACTCATAATGTAGCTGTCTTTGAAGATCGATCTGATGTTTTTGATAATGATGAATCTCGTCGATCTTCTCTCTGGTGCAGGGTGAACAAAACAATGCTTTCTTTTGCATTTTTGAAGTTGGCGTATTGCCAGGAGTATGATTGCATTTGTGATTCTTTGATTTGTGTTCTGGAGTTTCGAGAGAGTAATACTCTTTCGACTCAGAACTTGTGACAGAAATATGGGATTTTTGAGCACACTCGTCATATATATGTGCCGTGATCAGTTTGGGAGATTAAGATGGAGAGAATAACAAGTTTATATAGGTTTTTTCTCTATATATAAACTTGAGGCTAGGAATTATTGGCCGTAGAAGATTTAAAAGCTCATATTCAATTTTCCTAATATAACAGTAGCTAAAAATAGCTAATGTTTTGAGTAAACATATACCGGATGTGAAAAGAACTAGCAAAATATAACATTAGTGATAACATTACTTGTCAAGTTCTTTTCTAGAGATAACACCAAACTCTCTACGTAATTTTATAAAGTTAGACTCTAGTAGAGGCTTAGTAAAAATGTCCGCTAGTTGATTATCAGATTGGACATATTCGAGACATATAGTTCCTTTTTCGATATTGTCTCTAAGGAAATGATGACGGATATCAATGTGTTTGGTTCGAGAGTGATTCACTGGATTTTTAGAAAGATTTATAGAACTTGTGTTATCACAGTATATAATAGAATTTGATAAATGAATATTAAAATCTTGAAGTGTATGTTGCATGTATATTACTTGAGTACAATCGAGAGCTTCTGATATATATTCAGCTTCACATGTTGATAGTGAAACACAATTCTGTTTCTTACTAAACCAAGAGACAAGTGATTTTCCAATAAAATGGCATGTACCACTTGTACTTTTTCTATCCATTTGAGAGCCTCCGAAATTAGCATCGCTATATGATACTAATTCGAACGGACATTCTTTTGGGTAGAAAAGACTGAAATATTTGGTATTATTAAGATAACGAATTATATGTTTCATTGCTCGTAGGTGTGATTCCTTTGGATCTGCTTGAAAGCGTGCACATAGACAAACACTCATCATTATATCTGGATGACTAGCTGTGAGATAAAGAAGAGAACCAATCATGCTTCGATATAGCTTCTGGTCAACGCTCTTACTATTTTCATCTTTTTCAAGATGTGTAGTTGTACTCATGGGAGTAGGATCTAAATTAATCCTAGAGGGGGGTGAATAGGGTTTATCGCAGATTTTTACAGAGTAATTAAATAATCACAGCACAGATAATAATCAGAATAAATGCGAAAAATAAATAACACACAGATATACCCAGCTTCGGCAAAACCCTGCCTACTGTTGCATTCCCCAAGGTTTCTACTAGGAGTTAAAACAATCTCTACGCTTACAATCCCCTGTAAACTCGCGACACTCGCTCCCAACCATTCTTAACCCTACGCTCAAAACCCTGCACTGGTTTCTATCCCCAAAACCAGACTTTCCAGAATTACAAATCCTGTAATTCGTCTCCCTAGTTTTAGAGACAAACTAGAAAACTCTAGACTGATTACAACTTGAAGTTAAAGATGAAATAAAAAACAAATTTAAAAAACAAAGCTAAACCCTATTTTTTAATTTAGAAAAAAAACTCTAAGCCCTTTTCTCTTTTATAACTTCTTGGCCGGGCTTCCTTTTGATATTGGTTGCACCATATTTCATTTTTGCCCGATCCCCCTTTTTATTGTCTCTGAAGAAATGGCGGCTGGATATTTTGCTAGGGTTTCTTCCTCTTTTCAAATCGTGACTTTGATCCTTCTTCTCGAGATGAATCTGTGATGCTCCGTATGTTGTTGCCGTTCTCGTAGCCGATTTGATGTGCTTCAGTATCCAGTGGCAAGTGGCAATCTCTACTTTGATTGAACGTTGATTTGGATCCAAGTTTACTCCTTTCGCTGGTATGGATTTTAATTTCGAATATTGCTTTTAATTAGTTTGAACTTGGATGATAAAAGCCAGTGATGATTGGGTGTATTTATATAGGTTTAAACAAACCCTAGACTCTGATTTCTCAGATATGATTTGGTCATTGATGTATGCTAAAAATATTGGTGTTTTTGAAATACACGGGTTTGAATTTTTTTGTGATTTCTCTGGAAAAAATCCTTTTTGCGAAGCCTTGAATTTTTTGAGTTTGAAATCTTCAACCACTCTGGAATTTGCGTGTTCATAGTTTGAATTGGTCATAAAAAAAATTGCCTTATATATATTTTTCTGGACTTGATTGTTGTCGTCAAAAACAGATTTCTGAAATTTCGAATTTTACTTTCTGGTTGACCATTTTTTAAATTATACTTTGTCAACAAAAATTCGAATGGACCTTTTTACTGCTTTATTAAAACCTGATACGAACAGATGCTTTACTTGACCTTGTGAATGGATATTTCACTTAAGTAATTTTCCTTTTGCTGCACCATGAATATTTACTTTTGAAATTCTTAACTTGATTACTTTGACATTGTAATGTTATTGCGTGTGTTCTCCATATACTTGTTGTGTCTTTCATGATGGCTTGAGTACTCCTCCATTTAAACAAAACTGAAACTTGTATTTGAGCTGCTCCACTTTTGTCTTGACCAAAACTAAAACTGTTTTAACTTACACCTGTATATTGCTGTTTAAAATCGACCGTGCCTTTGTTTTTGCTCGAACATAATACTCCACTTGTCGTTTGGACATGTTTGATATGTAACTCGAACGCTTGGCTTGAGCACTTAATGTTAGTCCACACATTTTATTAGCTGCTCCATTCTTGGTTTGAATATTGATTAAAAGACTGAACAGATACTATGTTGTGTGTAAGTGACTTGACCATTTAGCTGCTTTACTACACTTTGCACCCTTGAACATGTTGTATTTGTTGTTGCCATGAGCCTTGCGTGCACCATTTATCAGTTGTTTGCTCACCCATGTTTCATTCTGACCTGTTTGGGCTGAATTGTTGCACTGTCCATGTTGTCTCACCATACTTGTCTTGCATACATGAATTCTTTAATACTTGCTACCTTGTAATATGTTCTTGTGGCTATACATGCTTTTATGGGATGTCTTTGGTCACATTTCATATGCACCTGCCCCTTGTTTATTCATTGTAGTTCACTGTCCCATTCTTTATTTGTTTCTTGCCATTTTATTTGACCATGCTGAACTTGAGTTTTGTTTCATGTAGTCCATGATTTGTACCATTCACCACTGTATAGTTGCATCTTGTTGTTGTTGTTGTTCCATTTACATGCATGTTTTCATTGTGATCTGCACCTTATTTATGAACCATTCTTGTTTCTTCATTGTACTTGAAATGTTGTGATGCTTGGCTTGAAAAAATTGTATGGCCTGGTCTTTGACACTTGTAAACTGTTTTGACCCATGCCAACTTGTACATCTATGTTGCTCTAATTTGAACCTGACTTGGTGCTCGGTTCTTTTGTATACTTGCATCAATTTTGAAATTTTTTCAACCATTTTGGCTTTTTATTTTATTTGTACTTTTGGCTCAACCATTTGCACACTGATTTGCATTGAGTTGAGATGGTCCTTGTGGCTACTCCTCAGTTGCACACTGGATTGGCGAGGCAGTGCACACGTGTATATATATACACACATGTGTATATGCAGCCATCCAGACGAGTTTTTCTGTCCCTGCATATCAGACCAAGTCTAGAAAAATGATGAGAAACACACCATAATTCTGAGGCAAATAAAATTTTAAAAAAAATTATCTGCTTGTATTTAATTTCGTTTCTAGTGCAGTGTACTGTGTGGCTTTTTTTATTTGTGACAGGTAAGCAGATTGGACTCACTGAAAGCTGTAAAGACAGAAGACTGAAGATGACAGAGAAAAAAATATATAAAAATATCTGTATATGAGTGAGTCTGTATATGTGAGTGTTAGTGTTGTAGAGAGAAGCTAAGTATGAAATTGAATATATTGAAATGTATATCAACGATGTATATACAAATAGTGGAGTTGAAAATCTGCACTATTTAAATATTGAAATAAAATATTCTTATTCAAATAAAATACTGTATGAATATTTAATTTTTGTACAGTTGTATTTTATTTAAATAGAAATATTATATTCATGTCTGATGTGTATTATATCAGTACAGTTACAAACACATTCAATAATAAAATATATTTGGTTGTTATCATCAAACAAAAATCATATAATTGTATATACAACACTGTTATATACAACAATCTCCCCCTTTTGATGATGACAAACAAGTAAAAGATTTTGAATGTGTTTGAACGTGAAATATATTACTACCCTTATTTGTATGCTCCTCCACAACTGAACTCCCCCTATATATGTGGAAAATATAAATAATGAAATTAATCGACAATTCTGCCTCTAGATATTTAATTTCCAATCTTAAAATATTTTTGAATTATATACCCATTAGTCAAAATCTTGACAATTCTCCCCCTTTTGTTATCATCAAAAGGATAATAGAAATCAAAACAGTGATGAATATAGAATATAAATATAATTTCAAATTAAGAGAGAGAATATATATCGTAAAACCAGTTAATCAAACAAAAATCATAATAATCTTTAAATTAGAAGCAAAATTTCACTTTCAGAATGAATGGATTTACGATGGATTTTATTGAATAAGGAGAGTTCAATAAAAAATTGAATATTTGAATATGATTTTTGAAGATTTTAAAAATGCTCAAATTGTGTTAAGCACTTTCAAACCATGCATAGCACAAATGTCTTTTAAATGGGGTTAGTAGTAACTTAACTTTATCCCCTCTAATGAGTTCCATCCATGCACAGCCCAAAGGTATTTTAAGTGAGAATGGAAGCACATAGAGATTAAGGTAATTCACCCACACATAACCGCGAAGACTTTTAAATGGGAGTGAATACCAAGGATAAATTTTTTATTTATTTATTTTATTTTTAATTCCAAGAATAATTAGAACTCCTCAAATAAAATAAAACCATGATAAATGACAGAAATACGGTAGATATAGAAGATGGTCGTGAAATAATCTCTAATTCAAAGATATCATAAAGTTTGTCCAATCATCATGAGATTTAAAATAGTATCTCCTCTAGTTATGAATTATACCATAGTCACAACCCATCACAAATTCATAAATCTATTAATAATTTTGATGGGTCACAAAACGGTTCAAATCAATCAATAATTTCAATTTTTGAATAAATAATCAAAAATAATTTTAAAATTGAAAATATCAATTTCAGGAGGAGTTTTGAAAATATCAATGCAAGTTTGAAAAACAGTTTCAAAAGTCAATTAGTAGAATATGAAATTATCTAATATTTCTAATGCTGATTGTTCCTAGACAATTTTAAAACAACTTATATATTCAAATTGTCTAAGGAATTTAAAGATATTTAATTACTGTTTTTTTCAACTCATCATCCAATCATCAAATCAATTTCCTTATCAGAGCAGCACAAGATCATTTTCAAAGTAGGAATCACAAGTGAAATTTTTCTGAGAATTTTTTAAACAAGCATAAGAAACAGTTAGTGATCAAATATGAAGGTAATTATTTGAAATCTCTTGAAAAAAAATCAAATTTTTATAATCCAAGAAATTCAACAATCATTATGGATGATTTCAAGATCATCCAAGTAAAAAATAAAGAAAATAAAGAAATAAAAACTAAAAAAGGAAATAAACTAAAAGGAATTAAAATAGAAATACGAGTTTAGAGATCATATCTCACTTACCGTAATCGATATGTTCCAATGAATCTCCAACTCTGAATCTACGGCTAAGGAACTTTAAACAATTCAATAAAATGGAACAATTTGAATTTTTATCTTTTAAACACAATTGTTCCTTAGCCTATCCCCGGTACCTAAATGTTTATAGGATCGAGTGGTCTAACAAAAATTGTTTGACCACTCTTATCTTCGTTTGCACGTTTTGGTACCCAAACCCATTTATATAACACCCCATTACTATCCACTAGCGTACCCCTTTGAACCCAAGTTCGTTTACATTTATTCAAATTCATTTTGTTATTTTTTGAAATACAAATTCGTTTAATTGAATTGTTTCTAAATGAGTTTTCATATCGTTCATGATTTAAAAACACTTTGAAATTACTAGAGTTCAAAATTTCAATTTGATTAATTTCAAAACCATTTAATTTTTTTTAAAATCATTAGGTTTTGATTTTCAACTTGATCAGATCCAAAGCCAAGTCCCTTTTTATTCTGAACAAAAAATTGGTTCTTTAACAACATATTCAACGATTTCTCTCCTTTAGAAAATTTAGTCAAATTTGACTCAAGTCGTTGAATTTTAAATTTAAGATTGCTATTTTCTTTCATTATATTTGAACAACAATTAATAGAGATTTTCCTCTTTTCAGCATTAGTTTGTCTCAAAACCAAATTTTCGCTTTCAAGTGCTTTGATTTTAGCATTGGACTTAGAAATTTCAATTTCAAATTGTTTTCGCTTTTCAAAATCACGTTTTTCAGATTCTCTAAGCTTTTCAATTTCCTTCTCAAAATCACGATTTTAATTTTTCAAATTCACGTTTTCACTTTTGAGTAATCCAAAATCAGTTTTGAATTTCAAAGAATCATTACTCAAAAATTGACATTTTTCGCATTCTGAAAACGATGAATTCTTAACTTTTTCAAGTTTTCTTTCTAAGCTGTTATTTTCTTAAACTAGTTTTGACCTATTAGATTTCAATTTCTTAACTTTTAGTTCAAGAGAATCAACGGTTTTTTTGAGGTCGTGACACATTAAAATTAATTCTTTATAGATAAAATTCGATACCTCACTGGAATCCTCTTCACTACCTTCCGAATCAGATTGAGCCATAAGACACAAATTATCTTCCTCTTCATCACTTTCAGAAACTTCTTCTCCTTCCTCGTCATCCAATGTAGTAGCAAAAGCCTTCTTCTTTCTTCTGAACTTCTTCTTCTTTTCATTTTTGAGCTGTGGGCAATTCGGTTTGATATGTCCAGGTTTCTTGCAATTGTAGCAAAACACTTCATCGTCTGAACTATATGAACTTTCGGACTTGTCGGTTTTTGAATTCTTCTTTCCTGGCTTGTAATTTCCTTTGGCCCACTTTCTCAAAACCATGGCTTGCTCTTCAGCGGAATCTTCATCATCACTTTCAACAGTATTATCTAGAGCGATTGTCTTTTTCTTTGATTCAGAATTCTTTCGTTCTTCTCTTGCTTTTAACTCCATCTCGTAAGTGATGAGATTACCAATCAACTCCTCCATGCTTATTTTATTAAGATCTTTTGATTCTTGAATCGCCGTCACTTTTGCTTCAAAATTCATCGGTAGCACCCTCAATATTTTTCTGATCAACTCCACTTCGGTATAGGTTTTACCAAGAGCTTTTGCATTGTAGACTAGTGACGAGAAGCGTCCATGCATCTCTTTTATATCTTCATCTCGTTGCATAGAGAAATTTTCATATTCGTTGCTGAGAAGAGCGAGACGAGATTCCTTCACTTGAGATGTTCCTTCGTGTGTGACCTCCAACGTATGCCATATTTCCTGTGCAGTTTCACAGTGAGAAATTCGATTAAATTCATTTTTATCAAGAGCACAAATTCCTTTCATCTCTTTGGCATTGGTTGAAAATAATTTTTTATCATTAGCATCCCACCTGTCTTTTGATTTAGGAATTTCAACGCCACTAGCAATAACAGTGGGAGATTTATAACCCATTTTAATAATATCCCACACATCATAATCGGCTGAACTCAAATAAATTTTCATCTTGGCTTTCCAATAAGCATAATCAGTTCCATTAAACATGGGTGGCCTAGCTATGGACTGACCCTCAGAAAAAGCGTTAGACAGATTCATGACTCTAGAGTTAAAATAAAATAAAAAATACCTGCTGTGATACCACTTGTAGGATCTTAATTAACCCTAGAGGGGGGATGAATAAGTTTTATCGCAGATTTTCAAAAAGTAATTAAATAATCACAACACAGATAATAATCAGAATAAATGCGAAAAATAAATAACACACAGATATACCCAGCTTCGGCAAAACCCTGCCTACTGCTGCATTCCCCAAGGTTTCTACTAGGAGTTAAAACAATCTCTATGCTTACAATCCCCCGTAAACTCGCGTCACTCGCTCCCAACTGTTTTTAACCCTATGCTCAAAACCGTGCATTGGTTTCTATTCCCAAAACCAGATTTCCCCAAATTACAAATCCCGTAATTCGTCTCTAGTTTTAGAGATAAACTAGAAAACTCTAGACTGATTACAACTTGAAGTTAAAGACGAAATAAAAAACAAAGCTAAACCCTAGTTTTTAATTTAAAAAAAAACTCTAAGCCCTTTTCTCTTTTATAACTTCTTGGCCGGCCTTCCTTTTGATATTGGTTGCACCATATTTCATTTTTGCCCGATCCCCCTTTATTCTCTCTGAAGAAATGGCGGCTGGCGATTTTGCTCCGTATGCTGTTGCCCTTCTCGTCGCCGATTAGATGTGCTTCAGTATCCAGTGGCAAGTGGAAATCTCTACTTTGATTGAATGTTGATTTGGATCCAAGTTTACTCCTTTCACTGGTATGGATTTTAATTTCGAATATTGCTTTTAATTAGTTTGAACTTGGATGATAAAAGCCAATGATGATCGGGTGTATTTATATAGGTTTAAACAAACCCTAGATTCTGATTTCTCGGATATGATTTGGTCATTGATATATGCTAAAAATATTGGGGTTTTTGAAATACACGGCTTTGAATTGTTCTTGGGATTTCTCTGGAAAAAATCCTTTTTGCGAGGCCTTGAATTTTTTGAGTTTGAAATCTTCAACCATTATGGAATTTGAATGTTCATAGTTTGAATTGGTCATAAAAAACAAAGCCTTATATATATTTTTCTGGACTTGATTGTTGTCTTCAAAAACAGATTTCAGAAATTTTGATTTTTTACTTTCTGGTTGACCATTTTTTAAATTATACTTTATCAACAAAAATTCGAATGGACCTTTTTACTGCTTTATTAAAACCTGATACGAACAGATGCTTTACTTGACCTTGTGAATGGATATTTCACTTAAGTAATTTTCCTTTTGCTGCACCATGAATATTTACTTTTGAAATTCTTAACTTGATTACTTTGACATTGTAATGTTATTGCTTATGTTCTCCATATACTTGTTGTATATTTCATGATGGCTTGAGTACTCCTCCATTTAAACAAAACTGAAACTTGTATTTGAGCTGCTCCACTTTTGTCTTGACCAAAACTAAAACTGTTTTAACTTGCACCTGTATATTGCTGTTTATACCCGACCGTGCCTTTGTTTTTGCTCGAACATAATACTTCACTTGTCGTTTGGACATGTTTGATATGTAACTCGAACGCTTGGCTTGAGCACTTAATGTTAGTCCACACATTTTATTAGATGCTCCATTTTTGGTTTGAATACTAATTAAAAGACTGAACAGATACTATGTTGTGTGTAAGTGACTTGACCATTTAGCTGCTTTACTACACTTTGCACCCTTGAACATGTTGTATTTTCTGTTGCCATGAGCCTTGCGTGCACCATTTATCAGTTGTTTGCTCACCCATGTTTCATTCTGACCTGTTTGGGTTGAATTGTTGCACTGTCCATGTTGTCTCACCATACTTGTCTTGCATACATGAATTCGTTAATACTTGCTACCTTGCAATATGTTCTTGTGGCTATACATGCTTTTATGGGATGTCTTTGATCACATTTCATATGCACCTGCCCCTTGTTTAATCATTGTAGTTCACTGTCCCATTCTTTATTTGTTTCTTGCCATTTTATTTGACCATGCTGAACTTGAGTTGTGTTTCATGTAGTCCATGCATTTGAACCATTCACCACTGTATAGTTGCACCTTGTTGTTGTTCCTTTCACATGCATGTTTTCATTGTGATCCGCACCTTATTTATGAACCATTCTTGTTTCCTTACTGTACTTGAAATGTTGTGATGCTTGGCTTGAAAAAATTGTATGGCTTGGTCTTTGACACTTGTAAACTGTTTTGACCTATGCCAACTTGTACATCTATGTTGCTCTAATTTGAACCTGATTTGGTGCTCGGCTCTTTTGTATATTTGCATCAACTTTGAATTTTTTTCGACCATTTTGGCTTTTTATTTTATTTGTACTTTTGGCTCGACCATTTACACACTGATTTGCACTGAGTTGAGATGGTCCTTATGGCTACTCCTCAGTTGCACACTGGATTGGCGAGGCAGTGCACATGTGTACATATATACACGTGTGTATATGCAGCCATCCAGACGAGTTTTTTTGTCCTTGCATATCAGACCAAGTCTAGAAAAATGATGAGAAACACACTATAATTCTGAAGCATTCAAAAAGAAATTTTATTTGCTTGTATTTAATTTCATTTCTATTGCAGTGTACTATGTGGTTTTTTATTTGTGACAGGTAAGCAGATTGGACTGACTGAAAGCTGTGAAGACTGAAGATGACAGAGAAAAAAATATATAAAAATATCTGTATATGAGTGAGTTTGTATATGTGAGTGTAAGTGTTGTAGAGAGAAGCTAAGTATGAAATTGAATATATTGAAATGTATATCAATGACGTATATGCAAATAGTGGAGTTGAAAATCTGTACTATTTAAATATTGAAATAAAATATTCTTATTCAAATAAAATACTGTGTGAATATTTAATTTCTGTACAGTTGTATTTTATTTAAATAGAAATATTATATTCATGTCTGATGTGTAGTATACTAGTGCAGTTACAAAACATTCAATAATAAAATATATTTGATTGTCATCATCAAACAAAAATCATATAATTGTATATACAACACTGTTATATACAATAGTAGGTTTACCAGATGTATTTTCTAATCCAAAGCATTTGATAAGATTTCCACAGTATTTTTCTTGATTAATGAAAATACCGTTCGGAAGTTGTTTGATTTGAAGTCCAAGAAAATATGATAGTTCTCCCATATGAGACATTTCAAATTCTTTGGTTATAATATTTGCAAACTCTTTGCAGAGTTTATCATTTGTTGAACCAAAGTTGATGTCGTCTACATATATCTGTATAACTAGAATATCTTTTCGAGAATGTTTGATAAAAAAAGTATGATCGACTTTGCCTATTTGAAATCCTGAGTTAATAAGATAGCTATGTAGTCGTTCATACCAAGCACGAGGTGCTTGTTTTAAACCATACAGAGCCTTCTTAAGTTTGCACACATAGTCAGGATATTTTTCATGTACGAACAAAGGAGGTTGTTCGACATATACATTCTCTTTGATAAATCCATTTAGAAAAGCACTCTTGACATCCATCTGATAAAGTTTGAAATTATGGTGACAAGCAAAAGATAATAGGATCCTAATAGCTTCTAGTTGAGCAACTGGTGCAAATGTTTCTTCATAATTGATACCTTCTTCCTAATTATACCCTTGTTCTACTAACCTTGCTTTATTTCTGGTAATATTATCTTGTTCATCAGCCTTATTTTTAAAGACCCACTTAGTACCAATAACTGATTGATCAGTTCGTCTTGGAAAAAATTTCCAGACATCATTGTGCTTGAACTGATTTAGTTCTTCCTACATGGCAATAATGCAGTAATCATCAGTGGCAGCTCTTTTGGATTCTTAGGTTCGATATTTGAAAGAAACACGACATGACCCATTTGATGGAGTTGACTCCTTGTTCTGACTTGTGATGTTACTTCCCCGATTATATTTCGAGTTGGATGATCTCTTAATATTCTTGGTGGAGATTGTCTCCTTGGTGGAGAACATAACTCACATGGTTAAGTAATATTTTCAACAATTATTTCAGAGTCAGAATCAACATTTGTGATGATTAGATTATCAGTGACTATAGTTTCGTCATCATCTGATATAATTTGAGGATGCTAATAGAATTCATCAAAAGAGACATGAAGTGATTCTTTAATAGTTTTGGTTCGTTTATTAAATATACGATAGGCCTTGCTTCGTTCTGAATAACCGACAAATATACCTTCATCGACCTTTGGATCGAATTTACCGAGATGGTCTTTCGTATTTAAGATAAAGCACTTAGAACCAAATACTTTGGAGTATGAGATTTTAGGCTTTCTTTTGTTAAATAATCATAAGAAGTATTCTTAGTGAGAGGTTGAATGGATACACGATTCAAAACATAACAAGCAGTTGCAACAGCTTCTGCCCAGAAATGTTTTGGTAAAGTGGTTCCATTTAATAATGTTCTTGCACATTCTTGTAAGGTTCGAATTTTCCATTCTATTACTCTGTTTTGTTGTGGAGTTCTAGGAAACGAAAATTTATGATATATACCTTTTTTGTACAAAAATGTTCAAATTCATTATTTTCGAACTCTCCGCCATGATTGCTTCTTATATTTTTAACTTTAAGCCCTTTCGATTTCTGAATTCACTTGACTAAAATTTTGAAATGTTCGAAAGTTTCACTTTTGTTTTTCAAGAAAATTGTCCATGTGTAACGAGAGTAATCATCAACAATTACAAACACATATCGACTATGATTTATTGACTGAACCTTAGTTGGTCCAAATAAATCCATATGCAGTAACTCAAGTGGTTGTAATGTTGATATGATTTTCCTGGATTTAAAAGATGATTTGGTCAATTTTCCTAATTGATATGCATCACGCATGTTGTTAACTTTAAAGCTCATTTTGGGTAGTCCTCTAACTAGATCGTTTTTAGCTAGCTTGTCGATAGTTCTGGAGTTTATATGACAGAGGCGTTTGTGCCATAGCCATGGATCATTATCATTAGCCACAAGACACATATCTGAATTATGATTAATATTCATATTCAGAATATATATATTCTTGTCTCTATAACCTTTGAAAACTAAATTATGTTCTTTATCTAAGATACTACACTTATTATCTGAAAAAGAAATTGTAAAACCCTTGTCGCATAACTAACTAATCCCAAGTAAATTATGTTTCAAATATCTAACTAGCATGACATTGGTAATAACAGATAAGTTAGATGTACCGCGATTGCTCACATCGCCTTTGCCGATGATATAGCCTTTTGAATTTTCTCCAAATTTAACCGAGCCACCATCTGAGTATGTAATATTTGTCAATAAGCTCTTGTCTCCAGTCATGTGTTTTGAGCAACCACTGTCCAAGATCCACTTTCCTCTTTTCCTGAGTGGGACCTGCAAAAAATATAATTAAGTCCATGGTACCCACTTTTTATGGGGTCCCAAGAGTTAGGTCTTAGGAGTCCAAACCCATACGGGTTCGGTATCCCCTTTATACATATGATTAGAATTAAGATTCACAGTATTCATGAAATGTCGATTATATTTGTTCCTAATCAAATTGTTATTTTTTTAGGAACCCATATCTTGATAGTCTTGACATTTTTCTTTTGGAACTTCACGACTGGTTTTGGCTTGGAATTTAATAAACTAGGGTTTTTCTTAGCTTTATCTCTCTTCTTCTTGAGATGTTTCTTGGTTTCTTGTTTCTTATATCCCAAACCATGTTTGTTTGAAGCAGGTTATGAGCTTTCAATGATGTTTGTCAAATTTTCTCGACCTTTGTTGAAGTTAGCAACATTTTGAGTAATATCATCTAACTTAGTTTGTAAACTAGCCTTTTCTAGGTCCAAAATTTTGACTTTTGCCTTAAGCTCATGATTTTCAGTAGTAAGAGCATCATTTTTCTCTTTTTGAGTTTCAATTTCTTGACTCAAAAGAGATAATTGAGAGTCAATATTAGATGATGATTCTTGAAGTTTTTCAAGTTCTTCTTCTAATATTTTCTTCTCATCTTTTACCATATCTCGTTCAAACTCTGCTCTACTCAAATCTGCTTTGGCTTCTTTTAATTGTCGTTTTATGTCTTTATATTTAACTATCAATTCAGCATTAATATCAAGTACTTCATCAAATGTAGGAATTTATACCTCATCTTCTGTTGCCATGAAACAAATGTTTGCTTGTTCATTTTCTGTATCACTTTCACTCTCTGATGAAGATGAGTCTGAATCATTTCATGTAACTGAGAATGCTCGTTTCTTTGATTTGTCCTTCTTGTATCTGAATTTGTCATTTTCTGACTTTTTCTTCTGCTCTGGACAATCCTTGTGCATGTGCCCCTTTTTGTGGCAGTTGAAACATTCTATAGCGGATGAAGATGGTTTATTTGATCCAGTTTTCTTTTTGTTATATCGACTAGCTTTTCGTTGTTTCAAGAATTTTTTGAAACCTTTTGCAATGAATTCTAGGTCTTCATCTTCAGAATCCGATTCATCTTCTTCTTTTTCTGCATGAAATGCTACATTTTTCTTTTCTTCTTTCTGTTCCTTTCTAGCCTGCAAATTAGCTTCAAACGACATTAGATTTCTTATCAATTCATCCGGCTTCATGACGGAAAGGTCTTAGCTTCTTCAATTGCTAATACTTTTCCTTCCCATTCACTAGTCAAAGAATGTAGAACTATCTAAATAACATCAAAATCTGAATATTTTTGTCCTAAACCAATAAGTGCGTGGTGAATAGTTTGAAACCGTAAATACGTATCATTGTTTGTCTCATTCTGCTTCATTTTGAAATATTGAAACTGACTTTTTAGCGTGGTTATTTTGGCTTGTTTAACCTTGTTAGTACCTTCATGAGTGGTTTTCAGCGTTTGCCAAATTTGATATGTAGTGATGCAGATACTAACACGATTACATTCATTTTGGTCTAATTCACAAAACAACATGTTTATTGCTTTTGCATTTACGGCTGCTGCCGTTTTCTCAACCGATGTCCATTCTGAGTAATCAATTATTAGATTCACTATTTCTTTTTGGGTAGCATTCCAGGCACCATAGCTATTTGATTGCATGAAAAATGACATACGTGTTTCCTAATAGCTATAGTTGAGATCGTTGAAGAATCGAGGTCTTTGTGTCGATTGACCTTCTATGTAAGTGGTAGTGCTGGTGCTTGCATTATTTGCCATATTACTAGAATATATCAAATAACTGTGCTACGGTTATACGAAGACCTTGGTCTGATACCAAATGAAAATGTGTGTATGTGCTAATATAATACACGGATCGTGTAATATGGTGTATAACACACAAGTATGAAATAATAGTTAATCACACACACACACACACACACACACACACATATATATATATATATATATATATATATAAAGAAGTAGATGTAGTAAACTAGAAAAATCACACCAGAGATTTTTATACTGGTTCGGAGCACCGTCCTACGTCCAGTCCCAGACATCTATCTGGATTTTCACTAACAACCACCTCATTTCACCCGCAGGAACAGGTATACAACACCCGAGCAGACGAACGGGATATCATGCCTCTAACAACACTGAGGACTTCAGCACGTGCCTCTTACAACACCGAGGATTTCAACTAAGATGAATATATTTTGTTGTTGACAGTAAGTGTTCTTGATAACACGATTCTATCACTTGTAGTACAAACTGCCTATAATATTATCCTCAAGTAATATATTTGTGTATATGAAGATTTGGAAGTGGATCGTATTGAATCAAAAGAATGTTAAATAGATTCTAGGATTCAAACGATATATGATAGAGTATGAGCAATTTGAGCGCTTGAGAGTTCAAGATTGAAATCAAGAGAATAGAGATTAGATTGATAGAATCGGTGATTTGAAATGATGATCTTATGATGTTTATATAAGGAATAAACAGTTGTAATCATTTGTGAAGGGTTACAAACAACGACCATGATTATTGGTGAAGAGAAAGAGAAGCAACCGTTGAAGAAATGGAAGTGTATATACGAAAGGTTGCTTTCTGAAAGAAAACGGTCAAAAAGGACCAGTAGACAAAAATTTGAATATATATACGTTATGTATCCTTGTGCACGTTGATTGTGCATTCTGGGCAGAAACGGTCGACTGCCTGGTTTCAACCGGTCAACCGATTTAGCCCAGATTACACAGTTAATGTGCACTCATATATTCTTATATATATATATATATATATATATATATATATATATATTCAAAGATTGGAGGTGTGAGATTACTTAAGGATAGATTTTAACATAAACAACACTACTAACATACCAAATAATCAACCTCTAATGTATAATACCAATGAATATCTTCTTTTTGTCGATCACGATGTATCTCTTTGTCAGAAATCAGAACTCTATGGAGATCTTGACTTAACATGATTTTATTTTTATATATTTTATATTGCTTTCGAATTATACATAACCACTGTGTAGAGGATTTTAAATTGAATTAGATATGCTGGATTTCCACTTGAGAAATTAAAAGTAAGACCATAATATTTAACATGTTTGACACTCGTTCGAAGCTAATATACAGAGGGTCGCTCCTAAACAGCCTTATTCTTCGGGTTAGTTGACAGCATTACCTGTAATAACCTTGGCTAACGCGAGTATATAGGTGTGGAGTTACACTTGGTATCAGAGCCAAGTTCATAACAATATAAGATATTAATGCAAGGATCATTGTCCCAAGTTTCTTAGGAAATCATGTTTAGGATTTTATTTGAGTCTTAGGACCCCTCATATCCTATCTTATATCATGATCCTTTATTTGACCAATCAAGTTTGATTTGATTTCATCTTTATGAAATCATGGCCTATATAAACTTAGAGTCCCGCCTATTTCATGAGTAGGAATTCAGAGTTGATTCCTAGTTTGAGTTGAAACTATCTTCAGAGCTTATAGTTCTGAACATTTTTAGAAAAAAAACTAAAGCCTATCATGGTACCTTTTCTCTCTATTCTTTATGATGTTGGCTTCTGCGATTATCCCACTTAAGTTCTTTTGATTTGTGATCGTTCACATTCTTTATGTTCGATGAACTTGGGGACACCATGTCCTTAGGTGTTATAGGGTGTGTGCTTTGTATCTAAGTATGTCAATTTTTTCAAAACGATGTTTTTGTGAAAAAAATTCCATGCTTACCTTGAGTTTTCATTACCCATTTATTTTCTATCAAGACATCTTTAGTTTTATTTGAGTGACGATTGAGTATTCTCTATTACCTTGGAGTGTTACTTGTTTCAAACGAGTAATTTTGTCTTTTCGATTTTAAATAGGAATATAATTAAACATCTTGGTAAGAGCGAGTGGGTCGACACACTTTCATTTACTTCGTCAGTTGATTTCTGGAATTATTCAGTTGAGATTCAATTTCATTTTTTTAGATGGAATCTCAACATCGTGTATGGATCTTCAGTTGTTCTCATATGTTGCATTTCTTTTCAATGTCGGACCACATTGTCGAAAGATAAAAAGTTTCGTGTGATGATTTGCAACCTCGTGGTGAACAAAGTTGCTTATCCTTTCACCAAGTTTAAAACTAATAGTTTTGGTGATTTTTGAGTTCGACTTATCCATTATTTCCTTATGGTTATCTCTTCATTCCATAGACATCCAAACTCTTTCTTTGATAAGTGACCGTTCGTAGACCACACATATGTTCCTATGTGTATTTATGACACATACTTATCACGTATTCATTTCGCGAGCTGTGCGCTCATCACCGAGTTGTGTGTTCACCACCGAGTTGTGTGTTCACCCGAGCTGTGTGCTCACCGAGTTGTGTGCTCACCGAGTTGTGTGCTGAACCGAGCTTTGTGATGAACTGAGCTATGTGCTCACCGAGCTATGTACTCGCCCGATCTGTGTGTTCTCCGAGTTGTGTGCTCACCCGAGCTATGTGCTCACCAAGATGTTTGCTCAACTAGAGCTGTGTGTTCAGAACGATAGGCTAGCTATCTAGGATCACATCTTATCTTTTGATAGGACTTCTCCACCCTTTTTGCGATCTCTGGAATTGTAAGTGCTTGCTAATGTGCTCATTTGGAGCAGTGCACTCCTCCGTGAATTATAGTGGATTTTTGCAATTTATTTGTACATTCTTGAGTTAATTCAGTGGTTATGGGACATTTGGCTAAACTCGCCTATTTACCAACTTAATGTAAAATTTCACTTTCCCTGTACAACATTGAGAATCACATTGTGATTTATGGATTTGTGTGCTCTCACTTGTTATGGTTCGAGTGCCTTTCCATTTTCAATTCTTCTAGATCTCTTTGAGTGACTTCTAGAACTTGGATGACTCAAGTTTTCATTTGAGAAATTATCTCGGATCTTCGAAAAGTAATAAGTTATATTTTCTTATCTATCTTAGTCTCTTGTTTCTGGATTTCGATTCGTGATCTCCAGGCTCTCGTGATAAAGCGGTCTGATGGAATGTTATGGCTTCGCGACCACGACAAGCTTAATAAATTTCATGTCTCAGATCAATGACCTATTCGATATGTTAGTAGTGCTAAAGTCATTCCACTATTTGACTTAGCAACCTATTTTCACCAACTCTTTATTTTCGATCTCATATTTTCATTAGGGGTTAACAAATGTTCCAATTTAATTTGATAACCTTAATGAACCAACGTTTTCGAGATCATAACTCGATTAGTTTGACCTCATCCTTATTAGTGATAGCTTTATGAATTTGAAAACTAAAGTTTTGGAGTTTTATGAAATTATTTTAACTTCTACCATTTATCATGTTTTCATGATCTAGAAGTTATTCATGAAATATTAGAGAACGTGCTAATATTTCAAATTTGAGATTTTAGGGGTTCAATGGAGACTTAAAGTTCCAATTTATTTGTTTTTGGGAATGCTAGAGGACGTGCTAATATTACCAATTTTGGGTCTATAACCCGAATTTTATTTCTCGATCTTGTTTCCCCCAACATGATCGCTTATCCTTGCGAATAGGATATATATGACCATTATACACATCCTATTCAATATAAGAAAATCTTGTTAGCTGGAATATTTGTGACAAAATTTCAATGGATAAAATTCTCTAGATAAAACATAATAGGGAATGTTCAACGATTTTGGACAGTTGACATTTCCAAGTGAATTTGAATGTTTAATAAGTTTATGTTGAAAACGTAAGAAAACAGGTTTATAATTTATATACGAATTAAACATTAAACAAATTAATTAAATTTAATTAAAATGAGCTTATCCCGTAGTGGTAGTTCGCGATTTTGAGAATTTAACTTCAAATGAATGTGTAGGATCCAATATAAGTCGGAATCCATTGAAACAAGAATTACCCGGATCTATTGCATATAGTTTTCTAGTGAAAGAAAAATAATTGAATTTCATCTTGTAGATTTTGAGATACGTCTTAACCAAATTTTTTGAAAAAACGCTGTGCGGTAGATCGCGATTTAAAAGTTAAATAATTATTGAAATTGAGGTTTAGAACATTTAGAATTTAAGTAAAATTTTAATTTACTAACACCACTTATGATTGAAACAAATTAGTTGCACATATATGTTCGTAACTATTATTGGAACATTATATGCGTATAGACTTAAGTTATATAGTGATTTATAACTCAAAGTTAAAATCTACGAAATAATTCAAAAGTGAATTCCTTGAGTTAACCTATTTTATAGATTCTTTTTGTTAATGCATGGTTGTTATTTATTTTGAGTTTTTACCTTAAGTAGTTGTAGGGATGCAATTTCTTTAAGCGGGGAAGTCTATAACAACCCGCATATTTCACAATAATATATTTAAATATTTATTTAAATTTAACGTCATTAAGCGAGTATTGGTCCAAAAGTCACTTCTTGCATACGGATGAATTTGGATTCGAAACCTCTTCCATTGAGTTCAAAATGTCATTTACGGTAACAAAAATTGTAAGCATTGATATGCTTATAGTTTATGAAAATTGGGAGTTTGGCTGGGGCTTGGGTTGGCTAACCTATCCCATACCTTATAATCTCCCACAACCCCTCTCCTCCTCATAACATTCCTAAGGCTTAGGAAAATAGAAATTGGGAAAGGAATTGGAAATTAAAATTCCTAAGGTTGGGTTGGCTTTTAGAGATCCAAATCAAGAGGAAATCAAGTGTAGAAACTTATGTAACTTCTCCATCTTCTCCTTCTTGCTTTCTCTTCAATTTCTCAAATTTCCTATGACCTAATTCTTAGAAAAACCATTTATATTTGTTTAGATTGAAGATCAATAAGATACATTGGAAGAGAGGTTGTTCTAGCTTCCTATTGGAGTGGTTCCTTGCTTTCGACAATTACATATGAGTTCTTGGTGAACTCACATATATGCCTCAAGCTATAAGTTTGTCTAGTATGCCTTTGGCACTCATGTGTTGTATATTTATTGTGTTTTTTGGGTTATTTGTGTCTGAACTTCCCAATTCATGAGTTTTGATTTCATTTCGATGAATTCAAGTATAAATCCTTATGTGTGTTTGAATTTTGTGTTATGAAATGTTTCAGCGAATCATTGAGGCCTTATTTTGACTTCGATGAAGATACTCGCCTCCGTCGATCGCTCGAAATCCATAAAAATCGACTTGGCCATAAGGCCAAGCTATGAGATGATCTTAGTAGTAGGTTAGCGGACTGACCTAGGCTATCAGTCGACAGATCCAGGACTAGGAGTTCGACTTGGTATCAAGTCAGTCGACTGGCCACATGGGTCAGTCGACAGAATCCTGTACATGTCCAGAATCTTGAAGTTTGCACAGATTCAGTTGACTGGCCTTTGAGTTCAGTCGACTGAACCTGTTTCCTGTTGTATATCAGTGGAGACCATGTCCAACATTTTAGGTTGGCTCTTTCCCGGTCGAGTTTCAACTCGTTTTCCTTTTTTTGTAACTTTTCAATTTCTCTGGTTCACAGATTTCAGCAGCTTGATTATCGTCCTTTAGTGGACTTTTGATTGATTCGTTGTGATTAAATTTATAATCATTGGTTGTGAGATTTAATTTACGTTATTAAAATGTGAATTCTTAGTCCAATTATTGATTCGATCACTATTATATGAGATTTTCCACTTCAAAATCATGCAATGGGTTTTAAATTACTAATCTTTTACTAAACGGTTTCTAACTCTACTTCATTATATTGAGTTATCTCCCAAATTGGTTTCTAATCCGACTTCATTATATGAAGTTATTTTATTAATTGTTTTCCAATCTACTAAGGTATAGTTATATAAATCTTTTTCTTGTTCGTAAGAGAAATCTAATTAAGCGCCCTAGTAAAAATAAGGACTATGAACCCTTGTGTTTGCTTTGATGGTTGATTCTTGGACTCGTTCGATTGAACATTATGGCAATGAACGTTTTGTATTTCTAGTGAAATATACAACTTGTTCGTAAATATTCAAGTAGAGACAGTGGTTATGGGACATGTAACTTGACTCTTATATTTATAGCTCGGCGTAGTTTACGCTATAAATGACCAATTTTTGTCCTTGAGGATCTTCGAATCAATCTGACCTTCGGGTCGCTCTGATGATCTTCAGATCATCATATCTCAGGAACTTCGATTCTGGTGGATCTTCGAATTCGCAGGGAACTTCGGTTCAGTTTGTATCTTGTCGGCGATCTTTGGATTCGCGAGGGAACTTCGGTTCACTTGATTATATCGATGATCTTCGTATCATTTTGTATCAGCATGATACACGATATAATATCTTAGAGTATTTTAGGAACTTCAAATCATTTGATTATTCTAACAATCTTCGAATCATCATGAGGAACTTCAGTTCATCTTGAGAGTCTTCAGACTATTTGTTGAACTTTGGTTCACTTAGTGGAATTGTGTATTACAACTGGGATTGTGTATTCCCCGATCTTTGGATTATCTCGATTTGTGTTATATTTAATATTGTGTTGAATTGGGTATGCATTAACATTTCTTGTGAGAAACTGTATAATATGGAATGTTATATTTCCTTTTAGCATTGAGAATCCTTTGAGATATTTCGAGAACGCGACTTCGAGTCTTCATGTTTTCTGCAAGTATTATTGTATATTAGATTTATGTCATTACTTGTTAGTATCTCTATTTCTATCTCATTTTATTATGATAAGTACATCCAGACTGATCCGTTTATTGTTTATCTTCTTATAAATAATATTCGGGTCAGACCGATTATTGTAGGTGCTTCCACATACCTTCTAGCAAAGTCCATTCTTGGTTTTTGGCTTTCTACACTTGAGTTGTAGATTTTTGATTATATGTATTTGAGACAGTGACTCTCTATGTATAATATCCTTTTGGCTAGCACTTGTATCTATTCATATGTTGTATAGTGGATCTTATTTGACCACTATCTTTGTGTACATTTATGTAATATATTCATATCAATTTCCTCCTTAGTGATGTGAATATCTGTGTTAGACTCTGATTTTATTTTTATATATTTTATATTGCTTCCGAATTATACATAACCACCGTGTAGAGGTTTTAAACTTGAATTAGACATGCTAGATTTCCACATGAGAATTGAAAAGTAAGACCACAATATCTGACATGTTTAACACTCGTTCAAAGATAATATACATGTGGTCGCTCCTAAAAAACCTTATTCTTCGGGTTAGCTAACATCATTACTTGTAATGACCTTGGCTAACACGAGTATAAAGGTGGGCCGTTACATATTTTATTATTTAAATTTCATATATTTTAAAAATAAATATTATTAAAATGCAAAAATATCCATTTTATATTCTGAAATATATCAACTTATAAGTTTGATTTTATACATCTAATTTTATTTCAAATATTGAATTTAGATCATTATTAAATTATATCAAATTCTAAGTTTTAATAAAATTTTAATTTTAATTTTCAGAAAAACATTTCCGTTTCGGTTACTAAAGCCTGTACAATTATTTAGATACGTATCATTTCAACCAATAGAGATTTTCCTGAATCTATGGGGACTTGCAATGCAAGAACAAAATACATACAACACAAATAAATCAGTACATGCAACTACAATCACTTATATAGTTTTTGTGTCATATATGTCATAAGTGTACATGTCACATATGCATAAATTACATAACAAATAACTGAAAATTTTGTAAACAATCCTAACACTACGTATGTCATTTCAATAGTTTTACTTTACTTGATGGAAACTCTAGTAAAGAGTGAGTAAACTCACCCTGGTTTGAGTTATTGTCCAAGAGATTGGATTTAAACTAATACCAAACGAATGTTTGATTTTAGCCTAAATTGTGAAAGATTCAAAATTTCACCGATTCAATTCTATAATGTAGCTTATTTCAACACGAGTTCAACGAATTCGACGGTGTTCGATTTCAACCTAATATGAGTTATAAATTTAATTTATAAGATAACAATTCAATTGAATCAATTTAATAGTGAAACCTTAATCAATTAACTAATTAAACAAACTGCCATAAACCCTTTTTCTTCTCAAATCAAGATTTTGTTCTTTGTAATAACCATGGGCCATACCTTTTGAAGCCAGAAACTCCATCAACCATCGGTAAAACCCACTATCACCACTACCATTCAAATCCTCATTCTGAATCTCCATTCATCCCTCACCACCACATGCAACTCGTGCCACTCCTTCAAAAGCCGAACGATCACCACTAGGTCGCATGTCGAAGAGATGCATCAAACTATCCCCTCTTCTCGGCATTGATACATCATTCGACGCTCATGTCAGCGACAACCTCGTCTGTATCTATATCCGCCTATATTCCACCACAATATTGAATCCCATGTCATGATAGTGGCCATGTCGAGCCTAGTAACTTGCGCGCTTAGGATTTGATTATCTAAACTTGAACTGTACAAATGATTTATATGGGATCTTGTGACTTAGGTTGCTACATTGCTTTTCTCAATCTTCAAATATTTGAGCTTTGAAAATAAAACTAGAAAAGGAGAGAACACTACAAAAAAAACACCTCATTACAACTGTAATAAAATGCCATTTGTAATAAAGGGTTTTTACAATGGCTATTTTTAAACAGTTGTAGTAAGCTTATTTTCGACAACTCTTTTACTTTGACGGTTGTGATAGATGTCAATTGTAACTTTTTTCTTTTATCAGTTGTAATAAATGTCATTTTTGACAACTGTTCTTTTTTAGTTAGTTGTAATAGCTGACTGCTCCAACTTTTTTTTGACAGCTGTAATAGTTCGGCATGAAATTTAAGCGGGAAACTGAAAAATTGGCTCCAAACGTACTTTGTATCTTATAATTTTACTTTTTCCTCCACCCATTAATATCTTTAATCAAAATGGAACACAAAATTTTCTATTCCCATCTTCGTTGGCCTTGAGGCTATCCGCTTCTCTTCACTTAGCTATCTGCTTCTCCTTCTCATCAACTATGACCATCATCGAACTAGATATCAGCCGACGTCCCAACAACGTGAACTTTGAAACCCATTTTCCCTCCTTTAACTCTACGTCAGACGCCATCCTTTGCTCGACAAGTCTTAAGTTGGGTTTTCACTGTTATTCAACTATGTAGGTTACTGTCTTTGCTCTTGCGGCTATTGGATTTTTTGTGTTGTTTGTAAAGACATTTGGCGTTGCTTTTATTCCATCTTCTCATGTGTTTAGCTTGGTGATTGCTCATGCAATGGTGTTTTCTTGGATATGGTGATTTATGGTGCTTTATGGAGCAGTACCGATCACTTTTCTTTTTAGCGTTTCAAAGTCGCGTTGATCGGTATAAGCGGGTATTTCAAACTAAATGGTATGGCTTTTTCTATTTTTCATTAATACATCTCCTTAGTTTGCTATTAAAAAATGTGCTTGGTTTCACACTCTTTATCAATTTTTTATTTTTGATGCTTCTAGGTTCTGCTTTTTAAGAAAAACAAGGCAAAGAGAATTTAAATGAGTATGTGGGATATGGAATATTCATGCTTAATCAAATTGGATATATGCTTATGTTCAGAACTTAAACTGTCAAAGTTATGAAGTGTTGACGCCAAAAAGTGGCACCACCACCCAAAAGTCGGGTTTGGAGCGTGATATACAAAGAAATATCTAAAAAAAAGCAAGAGAACAACATTTTTGTAGTGGTTTGGCATTAATGAGCCTACATCCACTTTATAATCTCATAACAATGCCATAAGATTGGAGATACAATAAATGAGGTTGTCAATATCTCTCTTTCATAGTCGTTTTTGATGAATATAGCAAATATTTCAAGATGAAAGTGGTTGGCAGCCATTATTGAGTTACTGAGAGCATGCTTGGGACAAAAAGTCTTTTTTTTGGAACTCTAAGGGGATATATATAGCTGCTTCTGATCGTAGGTTAACTTGGACACGTGGCAGTCTACCCAGGAGTGTAGAAAGAGTGGAAGAAGTCTTCTTTTCATAGGAGATGGCCCGGCTAGGAATGGAGACGTGGTGGTAGATCCATAGTTGTAGGGAGATGGAAGAGGTCTTTTAGGAGATATTTTCTTGGGTTGACCAAGCCCGGCTAGACTTGGTCGAACCGGACTTGGCCGAACCAGACTTGGCCAACCCCAAGTGTGGCCCAGGACAAAGTCGACCCGGGAAGGTCGACTTGGGAAGGTTGGCCCGGGAAAGTCGATCGGGGAACTGTATCCCTCAATCTAGTGCATCGTCGTCTGGTCTGCTCAGTTCCAGCCGAGTTCATTCGACCTGGGGTGACATTAGTCTTAAATGATGATTTCCATCGACCCATGCTTCGGTCGAGTCGTGCTTGGGGTGAGACGTTGGTGACTGTGCTTCATAGTTTATGGGATCCTTCATGCGTGGTAGGACCCACGTCGAACCAGGCTCTAGTCAAGTTAAAATGAGCTTTGTGCTATAATGCTTGACCTAACCTACAACATGTTGAGCCAAAGCTTGTCATATCTTGTCCAGATCAAGCCGAAGTTAGTTCGGTCTAGAGATGCTTCTCTTTGCTTGGGACGATTTACAGAGAGGTAAAGCATATTCTGAAATGCTTAGAGTCTTAACGGCATGGCCAAAAGGCGTGTCAACACTTTATCTCCCAAAGTACGTCGCGTCACAGGCGAGATATGCTTTGAATCTATTGAGCTACAATCCCGTAGAAGTCGTTAAGTCTGTTGAATGGTGATAGCGTTCAGTCAAGTCCTTTTGAGAAGCCATTGTACTTGGATTATTCTGTAGTGCTTATGGGCTAAAATTGTTGAACGGAATAGTTGAGATGAATTAGTAAGCATCCACACTCTGTCAAGTCTGTAGATTGACTTTATTTGTCATGAGTCCTGGTGCGTCGTTGGCTTCCATGTGTAATTGTACACAAACAGGTCGTTGCCAAACGATGTCGTCTTCCTCCATAAGTCAAGTGTGTTATCGAGACAAACCATCTATTACATACAAGCTAGTGTATGATGAAGTTACCTAAGTCATGAGATAGTACGAGAATTTCCGGACTCTGAGCGAGCATCAGGACTGTTGGGATGGAGCATTTCAGAACTGGTGTATGAATTTGACATTTGAAAATGGACTTGGACTATCCTAACACCAGAATATTAATTTAGGATTGCCTTATATTGTATTAATTAGAAGTTAGAAAACCATGATTCATTCTGGATCGTACTAACAGAAAACCAGGAATCCACGGCTGCATCAGACCATATTTAAAGAAATCCACGATCGCCCTAGATCATATTTATGGTCCAATGATAACATACGAGTATGTACAAGATGTTGTTGAAATCATGTGAGTCAATGTTCAGTATCATTTTCAAAATCATAATGCAGTAGAAAAGTTTATCTCACTTGAATGAGTAATTCAAGTCATAGTCTGAAGGTACAACGTATATCACGTGCCAAGTCAAGGACATGTTCAAAGTCGGTCTGTAAGTTGATGCTAATGCCCCCAGCGTCGACGGTGGACAAGCAAGGTCAGTGCTTATTCCCCAAGCTTCGGCGGGGGACAAGCGAGGTCAGTGCTCATGCCCCCAGCGTCGATGGGGGTTGAGCTAAGTCAATCAGACATCCATTCCTTAAGCCTTTATACTCTTTGTTGTTGTTTTAAGTTAGAGTTGTAGGTTTTTTAGTCTTAGCCAACCCAAGTCGTTTATATTCTCTCTTGAGTCAGCAAGAGTTAGAGTTGAACACGCGAATATTCCAATCACATTTTCCTAGGTATTGTCACTTTACTTTGGTCAGAAAGCAAGGATCACCTAATCAAGCATTAGTGAACTTAGTTACACTTATCTGATTAGTCGCAGAGTTGAGTAAGCTCATCAAAATGCAAGCGAAGGAACATCGTTAAGGAGTTAGTCGAGCCCCTTTGTTCATGTTTCAGCAAAGTCCGAAATAGCCATCACATTCTTGTTGAGTTTGTTCCTCATGCTTGGTTCTATTGAGTTTAACAAACAAAATTGTAGATTTGATCACTAAAATTGGTTCTCTCTGGATCTGCACATTACTGTCATTAATTTCCAAAGCTTTTCCCTTGCTCTTATCGTTTCTAGGGTTGGATGGTCTCCCATCCTTTGTCATGAAAAGATCAAGACCATCCATCTCGACATTAGCATCCTCTTATTGTAGGAATTTGTCTGTCTTAGAGTAGAATTCATGAAGGTCCCCGGGCGGGCCACATTGTAGAGAGATTTCAAAGTCTGTTTTATCCTAGACGTCGGACACTTCAACCATAAGCACCATGGATTGTTCTGGTCGATACACCGATGTTACCACTGCATTAAACCTTCCCAAAGATGAGAATAGGGTCTTGTCGGACCTCTTCTTTACAAATGTGAGGCATATTACGGTTTTGGGCTAAGTAATGTGGAACTTAGACTGTTCAATGAAGTAGATGAGCAACATGTTCCAACGGTTGAACGATCCAATTGCAAGCTTTTGAAATCGCATAACAGTGATGTTAGTCAAGAATAGAGGGAAGCACATAGCATGACGTGGTCCGACACTGATAACACTTCCATATGGCGCATATAGCACATCAGATGTACGACAACATTGGTCCTGCCATCGTAAACCTCCAGAGATGGTTGTTTGAAATTCGGGGGATTATGGGAATCCCCGATGTCCCATGTGAAATGGCCATGATTGACGTTATCCACGTCGTTTTGAGACGTACGGCCACTAGTGAAGCATCAAATAATGTCGGCAATCTGACTTCCATCTCCGAGAAGTTGTTGCTAGTCGTCCAATTCAACATTGGTGCCCCCAGTTGTGCCCTGTTCTCCTGGTTGATCCATTCCATCCATGTCAGAGAAGAAATTTGTCCATTATATTTTGTTGCTTACGAAGTAGCTCGTCATGCTGCTCCATCCATGTCAGGAGTTCAACTAGAATGCCATCTGTAACAGCCCGCACCTCCGTTCACGCAAGATATTGTCCCCAACTTAGCCACCATATAGGTGTGGGGTTTTGTTCCTCAAAAGGCCTCGGCGTTAGTAAGAGATGGGCTCTATTATATAAGTACCCACTTCGCACAGGCTTCCACGATGTGGGACTTAGGGGTGTTACATTCTCCCCTCCTACAGAGCCCAACATCCCCGTTGGCTCGCAAACACATCACCCAGGCGTTGTGGTCCACATAGGAGCCACAATTCCGGCTGGGTATTGGCTCTGATACCACTGTAACAGCCCATACCTCCGTTCACGCAAGATATTGTCCCCAACTTAGCCACCGTATAGGTGTGGGGTTTTGTTCCTCTAAAGGCCTCGGCATTAGTAAGAGATGGACTCTACTGTATAAGTACCCGCTTCACACAGGCTTCCACGATGTGGGACTTAGGGATGTTACACCATCCTTCTCCTTTCTAGTGAAATAAATAGAAGGATCATTATTGGAGGAAGGCTGCTGGCTTGAGTGTGGGAAGATACTCCATCCTTCTTCCGCTTCACCGTATTTAATCCAAAGATGAGCCATCCAAATCCTTTCAAGCTAGAGTGAAGTAACTGCGTGCTCCCTTTCCTAGCACGCCTAAATGTTGAATATATACGGATCCTCAAGCTTTAAGCCGGAAGTTGATTCTGATTCTCAATTTTCTCCCTTTACGTAGTCAATCGTGTAGAAAAAAGTCGATTATATAAGATGGTCATTGTCCTAGTCATTCTCCTGCCCTCCTTACAAGTTGTGGAGTGTTGGGCATCTTGATTCCACGTATGCAATAGCCATCAATCGGGCCTTTGCATATAACTAAAAAAAGTGTTAAGTTGGATCCCATGCATTGTACTGTAATGTCAATGACATTTGCATCGAATACCTGCGTGATGCGCTTTCCATTTAATGTACTTGTGATTCTTCACTTGTCATTTGATTTTGGATGATGATCTATTGCTCAGATGTATGCGTGTTAATCTTGAGGAGTCATCCTTTTGGCTGTAGTATGGGATCTTGCGGAACTCTTAGGATAGTAAATGTGCATGGTGTAATCAGACAGTCAAATTATTCCCTTTGAAGCTTGGTCCGATGCCCCCAACCATAGGGTTTTTAATGAGAAGAAGGCATCAAATCCATCTCTCCTCTAGATTCATACTCTATTTCGAGTCATGAGTTAGAGTTAGAATGATTGCTTGATGCCCATCTCAAACTGGTTTTTGCTCTCCCATCCAAGATTTGAGGATCAGTGTTGGGCTTCGAAAGGTCACACAGTAGTCACTTTGAATGCTCCCATTCTCCTCATGCATCAAGGGGAAAAGTCGAGAACTAAGCGAGTGTGTCACATACAATTGTTGTATTAGATATGATAGCCGATTCATGTCAAGCATTATCTGAGTCTTCCAGTTGGGAAGTAGGTTGGGACTAGTCAATGGATGGTCACTCTGCATCTGTTCCGTAGTCCCCATGCAGCCCGTCAGGATCAAAGCATAAGTTAGATATAGCCAAATAAGTTATTACATTTGTAAATACTTTCAATGGTTATGCCCTCAGACTGAGGTGATGGCAAAAGGCAGGTGGTCAGATCACACCCATTTCGAATTTAGACATGTATGCATAAAAAAGAGCCATAGCTTTCAAAGCTTAAGTGATTGTGTTATGCGAGTGCTCGAGCCATTGCATTTTCCATTCAGTGAACTTGCAATGTGCGACTCATCGTCGCACTTGGGCTATAGTCAGTCACATATGGGTATGCGTATCGATTTAAGACATCAATGTCGAGCCCTCGTTTCGGTCGTTGCCTTAAGTCGCGTGATATGTTATTGAACATCCCACTCTCAAGGCCTCCTTTTGGTCATTGGCATAAGTCGTATGTGAAGTTTAGCATTAGGAGTCGACATTAGCCAATCGAACACGACCCTTTGTTGTTGTACTGAGTGTGACCCTCATGTCTTTGCTTTATATTTGTACACAAACCAGCAATTCGAATAGAATAATTCGTTTAGTTTGCAAGTTAGTAAATCACCTATTATGTCACAAGCAAGTTTAGCTTAAAATGAAAATGTGTTAAGTGCCAAGCTATCTAGCTTAGAATGATTAAATGTCAAAGTATCAAGTGTCGTAGTTTGGAGGTATAATGTCTATAGCCCTCCTTTAACTTTGAATCACGAGTTGCGTCCGAAACATGTTTGATGTTAATTTAGAAATTTATGCCCGTCCCCCCAGCATTGGTTCGAACCAGGTTAAGTCATTCGGACGTTCGTTCCGTAAATCTTTTATACTACTATCCTTGGCTAGAGGATGATGGAGTTTATACATCATAGCGTCGTCTTTTATACTCTCCCTTCATCAATTAGGGTTAAAGTTGTGGACTGTGTTGGAATTTAACGATCTAATCGAATCCCTAATCTAACAGTTTAACTATTTAAACTAACAGATCTATTGCAAAATCATAAATCGAAATCAATTTAATTGAGATTTTCATACCTGTCATGATGAACTAACAGATAACTCCCCGCCTTGAAGACCTTGGATCGATCGAATCATAGGCTTGATGATAATACCGGCCCTCTACTGGATATCCACACGAACGTCTTTCGTCCCGATCAAATCGAAAGGAAGAAGAAATTAGGTGCTAGCCGCCATGTAGAAGGTTTTGGAAAGGTCGGCCTTAATAGGGTTTTATTTTCAATCTAATTATTTCAATGACAGCTCCCAAATATCATATATATATGGTGTGGTCAAAAATAAAACCCTTTTAAAACCTAAAATGATCCTTTAAATAAGGAAACCACTTATTTACCTTTTCAACGCAATATAAAATATCAACGAATTTGATATTTTGTTTACCCAATACATGTTCTTTCTTTATAACGTCCTAAGTGTGTGACCCAATAGGTTATTATAATGTTGGCCATAATTTAAATCGTATTTAAATTACAAACAGTGAGCGGTATCTAGCAGCACATCACTGTTACCCAAATTACAATAAGATCAACGATTCGATACAACCTTTTGTGAATAGTGTATCAATATAATTTAATCCTTTTAACCATTATATCCAAGATTAAACTGGAAGCATGGATCGTATCATCCTCTTTATAATTCAATCTGTTTTTCTTGATCAATAAGTAGACTGTTTAGTACAAATCAATATTTAAGCATGGCCATGCATTTCACAGTCTCACTTAATCAAGAGGCCCATGGATATCACTACGAATATATCGTTGGGTTAAATTCCATCTAGATCATTCATAATTTATATTCGATTCTAGATATATCCAATAATCACCGTTATCATTACTCTGTTACGAAATAACTTTAGATGATATCAAAACACAAATATCCTCGAATAAAATTATAATGATTCCAGGTCTGAGGACCATTATATCACTATCACTGTGAGAATAACTTATGATACTGTTGATTATGTTCCATGGAGTTATCTCACGGTGGGTCAGCCCAATACGCTATTCTCCAATACGTATTTATATCTTGACTTTAATATCACGTATATTAATGATCAATGAGATGTGATCATCGGTCAATCAATATACTAGTCTCAATGCTTTATTGTTGTTCTGTATAAACAATAAAACCTGACTAGGGACATTTAAGAATTATAAAACTTAATAATTATATAATCTCAAATTCAGTCTTACTTGAACTATATAATTCCGTATTATTATTCTAGGGACTTCTATTATATTATTATTTATATTATGCAGTAAATACAATATAATAGAATAATATTTTATTCCAAATAAAATAATAACATCAACAGTGTTATCTATCTCATCAAATGGATTGCCTCTAGGGCATAAACTCTAACAATCTCCCACTTGCACTAGAGTCAATCATTCACGTATCGTATACCCATGAAACTAGTGTGATTATTAAACTTCTGCTGCGACAGAGTTTAATTCGGTAGGTCTGCAACATTACAACTTTTGTAACTTTACAGATATGTTTATTTCTTCTGTGAATAAATTCACATGGGAATTATATTTCTTAAATATATGTTTGGATCGATAACGAGTTTAATATTTTAGGCCTGAGCAACGTCCATATTGTTATCGCAATGTATATCATTGGATCAACAATGCATTAAGTTCAATCATGAACTTCTTAATCCAAACATTTTCTTTCTTAGAATCAATATTTATTTCTTGTTTTTAAACTAACATTATTTACAATAATCAATGTGTAATCAAATAACATTAGAGTTATTGTGTCACTCCCACTCAATTTCTTGTCTATACAAGATTTAATGGTATCTTGTGGTTATCAACATATCTCAAATTCTATTTTATTCCCATCGGTATCTAAGAGACTGACTCTACTTCACAAGAATACCAAATCAAGTAATAAACATTTTCTTCTCACAGAATTTATATCCACAAAATAGTTATCTGATTTGGGTCCGATCTTATCAGAGGAAGGACGTTTAACAAACGCCTTACATCCCAAATCTTCATATTATACACACTAGGATATTTCCTAGTTCATATCTTATATGGCGTCTTCAATTGCTTTAGTGGGATTTAATATAATTGTTCTAAATTTAACTTATAGGAAGATCTATATGACTTATCATTAATCGTACTATATCTTATAAGGTTCGATATCTCCGTTCAGACATACCATTCTAATATGGTGTTCTGGGTGGACAGAGTTGTGAAACAATTCCAAACTCTTTCAGATAGTCATTAAATTTATTGTCTTAAATGTTCTCTTTCGAACTGTTCGAAAAATATTTTCTATTAAAATTGGTTTCTAAATTCACTTTGAATTCTTTGAACTTTTCAAAGGATTCTGATATGTATTTCATAAGATATACATATCTATATCTACTGATTTCATCAATAAATATAATGAAGTAATAAAACCTACCTCTAGCTTATGTATTCGTTGCTCCATATACATCATTATGTTCAAGACCTAATACTTATCACTCCTTCACTGTGTCAAGTGAAAGGTGATTCAGTTATTTTGCCTGATAAACAAGATCTGTATTCTTCATATAATTCAAAATCAGATGATCTCAAAATTCCATCTTTATGGAGTTTTGATATACTTTCTTGTTTACTGGGCAAACTGGCAATACTAAAGGTATATTGGATTTAAATCACTAAAATTAATCCAGTCATTATTAATGTCAAGTACACTATAGTCAAGGATTTACAAATATCATTAACTTTTTCTGAAATTCCATACGATATTTTATTTAAATAAAATGAATAACAATTATTCTTTTATTGCAAATGAAATTCAAACTTGTCTATACAAGATATATTATAACATTTATTGTAAGTGGAATTTCGTAATAACAATTATTTTATTTAATTAAGCCATTATATTGAACAAGAACTAACTTCCCATGGATAATCTAGCAACATTTGCTTTGTTTCCAATCGTAGGTCCACTTGTTCTTTTATCTGATATCTACTTATTATGATATCAACATACATTTATGTGATTTGTATCTAGTATCTAGTATCTAGTACTAGGATTGTATAAGTAGATTATTATAACATTCATATATATTATTCAGTTGAAGTCATACTTTAAACTTTTGTTTTAGATCCTCTATATTTGTTAGAACAATTACGTTTTAATTCGTTTGAGGACAATCCTCAAACTTCAATGTCGGTCAAGAAATTTAAATTAATTCAATTTATCCTTCTCAAGGATTAACTTAAATTATCAAATTTGTTTTGTTATTTAATATCTACAGTAGATAATAAATAACAACTGATTCTTTAATATTTATTTAATACAAATTTCGACAATCAAAATTTATATTAGCATAAATGTATATATTTTAAACTAAAATATGCTCCCACTCAAATTAACATCCCTTCATTTATGTACATATATCAGTATATATATATAATGGTGTTCCAAGATCCACATCTAATCATGTTTTGACTCTGCTTTGGCAAATCCCCAAAACACAACCTTTTAGGTAGACATCTTATGTCGATTATATCGTATATAATTCTTGGATCGCATGATGAACATTCAGTTCAGTATTATTCATTTGCTCAAAATATAGAATAATTCATGCTTTTGTCTCTAAGGCCATAAATACTATTATGCAGCCTTAGTTAAGTAAGACCCAATAATACAGTCGAAGCACCACAATTACTCCTACCGCATATAACCAAAATAAAAGGTGCACAACGCTTTGGCGTTAGTTACATCCAATGAGATTGGACAGTGACGGGTGTATTATTGGAAGACCTCACCATGACTTAATATAACAATAATTTGCTTTAAAGGGAATTTATAATTCGTAACGGCGAACAATATCAGAGTTATTTACATATATATCAAAATATATGTATTTTATATTCGTAATATAAATTGGATTTAAATAATATATGATATGTATTTAAATTCAATGTCATGTGTAGCAAAGATGCATATATATAAAATTTAGCAAATTATCATGGACAATTCCATACATTCAGTGTGCTATATTTCAACTTATTGTAACAACCAGACAAGTATTTTACAATATTTTAATTTTGAAAATTTCAGATAGATTATTTGGATAAGCAAAGTGACAATAACATTGCAGTAAACCTAACATGGCTTAGTATAATTCATATCCAAAATGATGAAACCGACGGATGATTTTATATGTAAATATAGAATGATTCTATAATTATACAAGCTAATAGCAGATTCATATATATATATATATATATATATATATATTCAACAAGTATAATCTTCGATTACAATACAGAAAGATTTGAATCATAACCAAAAATAAAAGAAATATGTATGGGTCAGACCCTATTGAGCATTGTTAAATGCCATGATATTACAGACCATTTATACACATACAGATTTAAGCATACAATTCTAATATTTACATACAAGTATATCCGCTAGTACATATATATAACTTATTACATACGTTTGTTAGTAGACATGTAAAATTAGTTTATACAAGTCATACATGAATGTGTCTGATCAATGTACATTTATGTAAATATACATACACATTTATAACATACAAACCCATCATTTTCAATTGAAATGAGACTAGAATTATAAGACATTGCTTAATCCCTGCCTCACTATGAGTTGATCATCATGCTGGAACAGTTTTCAGCATTTCAACAACTCCTGCAATAAAAGAAGTTCTTAATCAACATGATCGCTCTTATCAAGAATACATCAATATGTATGTAATCATGTTGAATCTAATACTCAGTGATATATATCATCATTGAAACGATTTTCTTTATGATATAATAAAATGAAAATCTATTGTCTTATATAATGTATCACAAACATCAACTAAGACTATTCCATTTTAAAACAGGGTAAGCAAACCAAATTTGCTTAATCTATTGTCCTATATGATGTTTCAACATATCTTTGACTTATTATAGATCTGATCTATAATTTATATCACATAACAAATATGAATACTTTAAAGTCAGACTCTAGCACCAGTGTCCTAAAATTCAAGTCATAACTAAAATTTGAGTCAACTGTTTCATGTCATAAACATCAATCATCCTAAACTGTATGAATGTCTGTATGAGGAAAGGTTAAATGTCCAGGTCATAAACAATGGCAAAAGTTAATATTTCTCCTACATGTTCTTATGACATATGAGACTGGTCTATAAGTTTACAGGTCATAGCAGTGGCCATATTATACATATTATGATGTGTATGAGTCGAGAATTAAATTGCAAACAATTTGCAACTTTTATAAACACATGGCTGTTTACAGAATTTCAAAATTGAAATAAACAGACCATTTCAAACATTTATTGAAGGATAATCTGGAATTGACATTCAAACAATTTGAAATCTCAGATTTATACAAAAGTAACCATTCATAATAACAGATTTAAATTATTAAATCTGATCAAAAGGACTTGATTTCAGATTAGTCAAAAACTGGATTTTATATTGATCATTCTACCAGAACCAGACAAGTATCCAGGAAAAATCTTAAAACATTACACAGATTTGATATTGTAATGGATACACATTGCAGTAATTTATTTATCACAATAAATATGGAATCAGTATTCCTTTTATCCAAATGCACCTTTCTCATACCATAGCATATCATATATTTATATATCTATGGTATGCTTAAACATGTTTTAAGAGATAGTAGATGTATTTAAATATTATTGGCATTATTAAATTGCTCCATGAATGACAATCAAAACATGTTTTAAATGTGAGTCAGAATCCAAAATTCAAACTGCATTATTGGTTAAAACAGGTTATATTGCCCTTAATAAAATTATGCTATACCTATACAGGTAATGGATTCAAGCATTAACTAGATAGAATCAATGCAACAGTTACAGTAACAGATTTCTATAAATCTCTTAGGCTTTAAGAGAATATATGGTTTAATAGCATGACAAAAAGAGCATATTATAATATTTGATAACTTAAAAATCATCATTATGATTTGGAGTTATCCTATATTTATGATCAATATCTTGTATACAGTAAACTCAAAATGCTCGACTATTTCATAATTCATAGAATCAAACCTATTTGTATGAGCAAATCGAACATCTTTTGATTTGTATCCTTTCATGATTACAGATTTTATGCTTCATAAAATCACATAGAGTTAATACATTACCCATATGTTAGATGTTTAACAATGTAGGATGTATCAACAATAAAATAGAAATGATATCATATATCAATTTATAATTTCATACTGAAATTTGTATCAAATACAAAGTTTATTAACAGTAAAAGAAACAATTTCTGGCCATTCATGTGCTTGCATAAAATTTCAGATGTTCATAAGGATTTGTTACTGTGAGTACTCATTTATATTGAAACTACTTTCAATAATTAAAGAACTGTGCTCTTAAATCTGGTTTTGAAATATCAATACTTGTTTGGTTTTTCAAAATCAGCAATTGGTTTCGAAAAGTGAAATCTCAGCATTATGTCATCAAATAACATAGATTGCAAAACATTAGTCATCTAAACTTAGTTTGAACAACATTTTAACATTTAAGATCACTATTCAGTTATAATCCAATTCCCATAATTAAGATAATGTAACAGGAACATGAAATTGAATCAATATTCAATATCAAGGATAAATCCCCTTAACTTTGTATCACATAACAAAATATAACTAGTAAACGATTTTACCATAGTATCAAATACTATTTTTATCTGCAGTGAAACAATTCACTTTGACTTTATTGTTGAATTTACTTTAAATTCTAACAACAGGATTCTTTTTACCAGTCAAGGTGAAAGCAATTTCAAAACTCAATTAAAACTCAGATTTAGTCATTAATAAATACATTTCAAAATTTTATATCAAATATAAAACTTTTTTCTTTAGAAAAATGGTTTTATAGACTGTATCAAATACAGATTTAATTTTCAATAATACAATTTCATCTTCTTGAATTGTATCTATCAATCTTTCCTGAATTCATGTTTTAGACATCCATGAATCAAACAGATTTGATTTTCATTTTCAAATATACTGATCAAATCAGAATCATCCTTGACAAATTTCCATATTACTGATTTCATTAAATCAAGACAATCTTAAGAGCATCCAACTAATTTATCAATGATTAAACCCATTCTAATCATGAGAAGGGAATGGATGATAAAATCAGTTCATCAATATTTATCAATCAAACACTTTTGATAATAAATTCGTCCCTGTTTACTCATATAAACAGATCTAAATTTTGTTAAATATCCAATTCATTTTTTTTTTAAGATTTAATGGTTTAAAATCCAGTAAAATTCAAGTAGAATCAACATCATATATTAATTCGTATTTGAATGAAATGTTTTGTTTCAGAAACAAAACGTATAATATTCCAAATTAATCAATCCAGAATCAAAACCCCTAATTTCTATATCCTATACAATCGATCGATTAGGAATTCAAACGAATACAAATCCAAAACAGATTTCGAGATACAATTTATTGCAAACCTTGCTCTGATACCCTTGTTGGAATTTAACGATCTAATCGAATCCCTAATCTAACAGTTTAACTATTTAAACTAACAGATCTATTGCAAAATCATAAATCGAAATCAATTTAATTGAGATTTTCATACCTGTCATGATGAACTAACAGATAACTCCCCGCCTTGAAGACCTTGGATCGATCGAATCATAGGCTCGATGATAATACCGGCCCTCTACTGGATATCCACACGAACGTCTTTCGTCCCGATCAAATCGAAAGGAAGAAGAAATTAGGTGCTAGCCGCCATGTAGAAGGTTTTGGAAAGGTCGGCCTTATTAGGGTTTTATTTTCAATCTAATTATTTCAATGACGGCTCCCAAGTATCATATATATATATATATGGTGTGGTCAAAAATAAAACCCTTTTAAAACATAAAATGATCCTTTAAATAAGGAAACCACTTATTTACCTTTTCAACGCAATATAAAATATCAACGAATTTGATATTTTGTTTACCCAATACATGTTCTTTCTTTATAACGTCCTAAATGTGTGACCCGATAGGTTATTATAATGTTGGCCATAATTTAAATCGTATTTAAATTACAAACAGTGAGCGGTATCTAGCAACACATCGTTGTTACCCAAATTACAATAAGATCAACGATTCGATACAACCTTTTGTGAATAGTGTATCAATATAATTTAATCCTTTTAACCATTATATCCAAGATTAAACTGGAGGCATGGATCGTATCATCCTCTTTATAATTCAATCTGTTTTTCTTGATCAATAAGTAGACTGTTTAGTACAAATCAATATTTGAGCACGGCCATGCATTTCACAGTCTCACTTAATCAAGAGGCCCATGGATATCACTACGAATATATCGTAGGGTTAAATTCCATCTAGATCATTCATAATTTATATTCAATTCTAGATATATCCAATAATCACCGTTATCATTACTCTGTTACGAAATAACTTTAGATGATATCAAAACACAAATATCCTCGAATAAAATTATAATGATTTCAGGTCTGAGGACCATTATATCACTATCACTGTGAGAATAACTTATGATACTGTTGATTATGTTCCATGGAGTTATCTCACGGTGGGTCAGCCCAATACGCTATTCTCCAATACGTATTTATATCTTGACTTTAATATCACGTATATTAATGATCAATGAGATGTGATCATCGGTCAATCAATATACTAGTCTCAATGCTTTATTGTTGTTTTGTATAAACAATAAAACCTGACTAGGGACATTTAAGAATTATAATACTTAATAATTATATAATCTCAAATTCAGTCTTACTTGAACTATATAATTCCGTATTATTATTCTAGGGACTTCTATTATATTATTATTTATATTATGCAGTAAATACAATATAATAGAATAATATTTTATTCCAAATAAAATGATAACATCAACAGTGTTATCTATCTCATCAAATGGATTGCCTCTAGGGCATAAACTCTAACAGACTGAGTGGTCTAAAATCTTGGCGCACCCATCACACTCATCCTATGTTTATACTTCTATCCAAGCTATGAGGATTAGAGTTAGTCGGGCAAAGAGTCGGGTCACATTTTCCTTGGCGTCGTTCCCTTTGCCTCTATATCAAAGGCAAAGATCGCCTAGAGGATGGTCGTGTCATACTTATCCTCACTTTAACATTTCTCTTTTGCCCCGCATCGAAGGCAAAAGTTATGCCATTCATGGGATCGTGCCCCTGTCATTGTTGCACTCTTCCCATAGGATCGAGGGATGGAGTCGTTGATCTGCTGGGTGGTCACGTCCCACCCGAATACATCACTATGTCTTGCCTTGCGAATCGAAGGCTAGAGGCTGAGAAGGGATCATAGGCATGCCTATGTATAGATAACTCATGTCGAGATCATCTGCGTTTATTCTCTTGCCCCATACTTCAAGGGAAAAAAGTCAGTAAATGAATGGTCGGACTTCATTTATGTCATATTGTTGGCGCCAGACCAAGAGTAGGTGGGTGAGCAGTCGAATCACATTCGCCAAAGCTTTATGTTCCTCCGATCAAACTATGGAAGGAGTGATTGGCACCAAACCTTGGGTACTTGCATCATTTACATACAAATTTGCATAATTTGTAAAGGTAAAATGTATGATTGGAAAGTAAGTATGTTGATGGGCAGTTTTGCCTCCTCTATTTGGATCCATGTAATCCGATGGCGTCGAGCACATGATCTAGCCACATAGACGGTCGAGCCGGATCCATCTGGAGTTGGATTTCGACTATGAATTGCAAAGATCAATGCACAGTCGTCTTGAGGTCTACTACACATGAGCCAAGCAGTGGATGGTCATGTCAGATCCACCTTGAGTTATACAACTTTTCTTGGATGAAGTGCATGGTTTTGTAAACGAGTGCTTCAGTCGGGCTAGCTCGTTATGGAAATTCTCTATAGTTCTGCATGCGGGTGTTGGAAGTTTGATCGGTACCAGACTCTGGATATGTGTTAAAGGAGTGAGTAATATCTTAAGTGAAAATGGCATTCACATATTCTTTGAATTGCTTCCCAGCTCCCACGTCAAGGGTAAAGGATGAGAGTCAAGGCCATTAATGGTAGCATCTCATCTTGTCAATATCAGGATGGTAACCGATGGAAGAACAATAGGAAGATAGTAATGTCTCGTCCATCTGCAGCTACGTCTTAGGTTCCATGTCAGGAATAAGAGCTAATGCGTAGGCGATCAATCCGCATCCAAGACAAGTGTTGTAGATCCTTGACTTGCTAAGCTTCGGGCATGGCTAGAGTAATCGTCCATACTATGGACACAAATACGGTTATGTGAGGCAACTATGTATCAACTTTGGATTAAATAATGGAATCATGAGCAATCCACACTAGGATTTCCAAATTTCCCCTGCATTTGGAGAATGAGACAATCGACAAACGGTCAATGAAGGGAGTCGAATGGAAGTCTTCACATTCTATTGTAAAAATGTTAGCTGTTAGAAGTCTTATTCATGTACATCTTCCATCAAGCTGGAAATTGATGAGTGCTTTTTTTGAATCATTCAAGGGAGTGAATTTAGCAACGAGATTCATTGATGTTTATCCCGGGATGACCTTCCAAGGGAAGTAAGTAGTGTCGAATTAGTCCAATTCAATGTTCCATTAAGATAGTCATCTAGATGCCTTAGGTCATTGCAAGACCATTCGTAGCAGCTGGTTGGCCTAAACTTTGATTTGGTTAGCCATATATGGTAGCATGACTTTGAGTGATGTCCATATGTTCTGCCACAACAAAAATCTGATGTAGAGTGCAGATGGCTGAGGAGAAGTCAAGTTGCTATCATCTTGATAAGGATTCATAGGCTTGATCATGTCCAATAGAGGTTCAATTAGTACATGACTTTGGGAACCTAAGTATGTCACTTTAGCACTTATTGGGTGGAAACCAATTGTCATTAGTCTAGGTAATAGTAAACGGTCAATGTAAAAGTCAGCTATGTTCCCTGGGTGGAATGATCATCTACTAGATGGATCTGATAAGAGAGCCATCATCCCATTAATCACGCCATGAAAATGTTGCCACAAATCATAAACCAAACTGAGTTGCCTTCCTTCTTAGGTTATCAAGATAAAGTAGTACGAGTGAGTCACAAGATATACGTTCTTCCTCACATCATATGATTGACTGGTAGCTTTGGACTGTTGGGATCCTTGGTCGCCTTCCGGTATCCCATTATTGAAAATTACCATCATCGAGGTTACCCATGTCATCTTTAGGATAGGGTCCAGACTGCTCCATATCAATGTCATTTGATTTAGTCAGCTTTGCAGGTTCATGTAATGTAAACCAATTGGTTGTCACTCATCCAAGAATAACATCTGTTGCAGTAGTAAAGTTTATACACCACTGGAACCTTTAAAAGTGAGGCTATTTGGAAGTAGTCTTTCCAGCATATGCCATCATGATTGTCATGTTGAATTTGTTCAGGAGCTCCCCATGTTGAATAATATCAGTAAATAGAGGTCATGGTTCTAGGAAGAATCCAAGTTATGGCCATCTTGTTGTTGATATTCTCAAACTAACTGTTGAATCTCGGTCGATAAGCCTTGATGATAATGTTGGCCACTGCACTACGACACGGGTTCAAAAGTGGTTAGTGATCTGGGTTGGTATGTGCAGAAGTGTCGGTTCGGAACTGGTCGATCCGAAGTAGGTTGACCCGAAGTTAGTCGATCCAAAGTTGGTTGACCCAAAGTTGGTCGACCCAAGCTTGAAAATCACTATGACGATGGCTATTCGAATTGATCTCACCCTGACCCAAGACCAGCTTCGAGCTAATCTACATACCGGGACCTTCCAAAGTGCAATCCCTGCTAACTGGTCCTCTGGTCAGGTAGATGTCGTCGACTCGACTGGGGTCAAACCCAGAACTGGGACAGAAGCGGTGTTTGTTGGGGATGCAGAGACTGTCGTTGTTGCTTTCCTAAGCACGTGCAGAAGTCTTGGAAACTGGGACTGTCAAAGATGAATGAAACTAGAATTTCGCCTCGGACTTGGTGATCCAAAGTTAAGAAAAACCCTTAAGGCATTGAGAATTCATTTTTTAGTGAAAGCACCAAAGTGTTGACGCCAAAAAGTGGCACCAACACCCAAAAGTCGGGTTTGTAGCGTGATATATGAAAAAATATAAAAAAACAAGGAAAAGAAAGAAACAACGTTCTTATAGTGGTTAAACGTTAACAAGCTTACGTCCACTTTATAATCTCATAATAATGTCATAAGATTGGAGAGACGGTAAATGAAATTGTCAATTTCTTTCTTACATAGTCGTTTTTGATGAATATAGCAAATATTTTGAGATGAAAGTGGTTAGCAGCCATTATTGAGTTGTGGAGAGCATGCATGGGCCAAAAAGTCCTTTTTTCGAAGCTCTAGGGGGCTTAGCTGCTTCTGATCTCAGGTTGACTTGGACACGTGGCAGTCTACGCAGGAGTGTAGGAAGAGTGGAGGAGGTCTTATTTTCATAGGAGATGGCCCATCCCGGCTAGGAGTGGACACATGGAGGTAGATCCATAGTTGTAGAGAGCTAGAAGAGGTCTTTTAGGAGATATTTTCTTAGGTTGACCAGGCCAGACTTGGCGGAACCAGACTTGGTCGATCCACACTTGGCCGATCCACTCTTGGCCGATCCATACTTGGCTGATCCAGACTTGGCCGACCCCAAACCTGGCCCAGAATATAGTCGACCTGGGAAGGTCCACTTGGGAAAGTTGGCCCGGGAAAGTCGACCTAGGACTTCTATCTCACACTCTAATGCATCTTCGTCTGGTCTGCTCTGTTCCAGCCGAGTTTGTTCGACCTGAGGGTGACATTGGTCTTAAATGATGATTTCCACCAACTCATGCTTCGTCGAGTCAGGGTTGGGGCGAGACATTGGTGACTGTGCTTCATAGTTTGTAGGAACCTTCATGCGTGCACTACAAGAAAAACCGCATATAGCAACGGTAGAATCCGCTTCTAATCTGTCGCTAAATAGGCCGTATCGACTGATTTCCTACATAACGGTGTGGTCGGTAGAAACCACGATGGTATCTGTGTCAGATTTTGCGACAGAATTTAGCATGAGTTTTCCGACATTTCTCTGTCATTTTCCTAATTTTATAATAAAAATAAAATTATATTAATTAATTTAATTTTAATTTATATACAGACTATTTACCGACGGATAATTAATTTATAATAAAATATTATTTTTAAAAGGCATTGCCAAATCCTTACTAATTACCAAAGGATTAGTGACGAAAATTAAATTGAGGTAAACTTAACCTTCCTTTTTTTGTTGGTAATTCGTTGTTATTCCCCTTCTGATCTGCCTATACACACACACACACACACACACATACATACATACACATCACACACATAACTTGTGTTCCATTCAATACATAATCCTAATTTAAATACAACACAATTAATATCAACACACATATCTCATAATCCATGTATTATATTTGTCACTCATCTCATAATCAACATTCAATAGTATATAATAGAGATACTAAACATTCTTACATAAAAAATATATAATACATCCATAATATTTCATAAACAATACTAAAAATTACAAACCAAAATATAGTTCTAGCATTTCAAATCAACAACTTGTTGTGGCATGTTCCCGCTTTCTTGCATCAAAGATGTCTATCTTCCTGCAAAACAAAAATCTCTAGTTATACACTAGTGAGTGTGTGTGTACACACACACAATATTGAGTAGTCAGTGCTTCGCACACGGGAAGGTTGTAGAAAATGTGGTAGTTGTAATAGCTTTATTATGAGAAGTGTCATCTGGTGAAAATAAAAAGTACGTACAAAAATGTTAAATAGGTTGTTTAGTATGTGCAAATGATACAACAGACATATGTGCTGATTGATAGTGTACGAAATTGAAAATGTTATGTATAAGACCATCTATGCGCAGATTATCATAGATATACAACTCCAATTGTCCATGATATATATTTGTGCACAAAATGTTAAACAAATATGGGAAATAAAGTAAAGAAAAAAAAGTTTGCAAACATATGTGATGAAAAGTTTGTAAAACAGGTTACCATCATGCGTATTTAATTTGAAACATGCAATTGGTCGAAGTGTTTGAAAGGTGGCACTTTGTAGATTATAAATATTATAGTAGCTGACATATTATAGGCAAGCATATATGATATGTTTGCGTACCAACATATATAACAGTTATTTCATTTTTGATCATTGCAAACAGAGTTTGGTAATGGAAACAAATTTGTAGTCGAGAGATGCTTATTACAACTGAAAGTTGAAATTAAATCAGTAGTCACGCTGGTCGGAGAAATGTAAGAGTGTACTTGGAGTTGAAAAGCGTACAATTAGTGAAATAAGTCATGATGGTAGGCAACAGAAAACATAAAACACACATAGTTCAAGATACATTTCAATAGAGTTAAAAGCAAACAACAGGGACAGTGGACAATAAAACAGGAATAAGGAAAGGATACCGGGTAAATTCAGTTTCCAATAGCAAAACAACTATTTCTTCTTTTTTTTTTCCTGGGTTCTATTTGATCACGAAGTTGCTGCAGCAGCATTCTCATCCAAATCCTACACGGTTTCAAAAATGAAGTTATGAATGAGGTGATATGAAATAAGTAACGTACTTGCAGTGTAGCATATGTTAATGGAACTAAGGGAAACTATGTAGAAACTAAATATAGGTAAGTGGAATGATAGGAGTTATTGATGTTACGCCAATAATTTGGAACCATAATCATTTTTATGGAATGATGAATAAAAAATTTATGACCCTGATAAATTTTTGTTTCAATTTTTGATAAAAACAATTATGCTAGTTAATGCAGGTATTGCTGTTATTAATATTCTATAATGTTAGTGTGTGACTATTTGGTTAGAAAGTTTTTATATAGATAAAATCAAACCGTTTACTAACCTAAATTACAATCACTTTGTTTGGCCCCTTTTTATGCTGTGGAAAATATGATGTCGACGACAGAATTGCTTCCTGAAATAGAAATAACAATTTAGTAATACATATACACTGTTGTATTTTATATTTTTAACGCAATGCAATGTATACCTCGATACTCTTTTCCTTTGCTTATCAGTACGAGTTGTGAAATGCGCGTAGACAAAGATAAACGAAGATCAATTGTTGAACTATGTTCGCTAGGAGGAGTTAGCTTAGGCATAAATAAGCAACAAAATGCGGTATAATATTAGATACAAATTTAGGAAAAGCGAACGCAGCGTTTACCTGTAATTGCACGTTAGCTGTGTCAGACACAACCAATTTCTTTGTAATTTTTGGAGCAGTCAAGTAGGTGTTTGGATTGTTGTAACAACCCGCACCTCAGTTCATGCAAGATATTGTCCCCAATTTAGCCACCATATAGGTGTGGGGTTTTGTTCCTCAAAAGGCGTCGGCATTAGTAAGAGATGGGCTCTACTGTATAAGTACCCACTTCACACAGGCTTCCACGATGTGGGACTTAGGGTGTTACATTCTCCCCTCCTACAGAGCCCAACGTCCCCGTTGGCTCACAAACAACTCACCCAGCCGCTATGGTCCATATAGGAGCCACAATTCCGGCTGGATACTGGCTCTGATACCACTGTAACAACCCGCACCTCTGTTCACGTAAGATATTGTCCCCAACTTAGCCACCATATAGGTGTTGGGTTTTTCTCCTCAAAAGGCCTCGGCATTAGTAAGAGATGAGCTCTACTATATAAGTACCCACTTCACACAGGCTTTCACGATGTGGGACTTAGGGGTGTTACAATTGTAATTCACGGTGTTTTTTGAGCAGTCAAATCATGCAAAAATGATCAAAAACCTTTGAATCATGCATCCCTTATTTTCCTCCTCCTTCAAGTCCAGATCCACGCAGATTTACTAAATAGTTTCGATCGTGCTAGCGTTCTCCGATGAATAGTATAGTCAGTCTGGTTATGGATTTTATATTGTTGTAAACATATAAAAAAGTTTAGTACATGTAAAACAGATGGATTTAAGAGAAGGGTACACTGATGCAGAAGACATTGTAAATTCAGATTCTGAATGGCCTACGCGACGATAATCAGTGTGATAGAGTTTAGTAAATACTTGAGAAAGAAAACTGCAAATAAGGTCTGCAATCCATTAGGTTAATGTCATATACATAACAGATGCCATAGAACTTGGGTAAAAAACAACAGAACTGCATTTCATAGTAAACTACTTTTAAGCTTTATACATGCTAATGTTTCATATCAGTAAATCATTTTTACTCTGTTCTCTTTTACTGTCTTCCCTTTCACATGCTTGATCAGTCAAGTTCATTTCCATTGTGACTTTACTAACATAATTATATAGAAATGCAAAAATTCGGTATAAAGAAAAAATCCAAAGAACCACGATGACAGATACCACCAAAGCAAAAACATGATCTTTTGATTGGACGAATTTTAAGCAATTTATGTATAGAGAAATTGTTAATAAGATCAAAACCAAAAATAAAAGTAAAAAAGTGTCACGGGCATCATCTTCTTGGAGGTGCTTAACATTTTTGTGGAAGACTTCTTTTTCCTATTTACTAAATTTCCAAAATTTCAAGTTGATTTCATTTGACTTAATTATCATATCTCCTAACTTATCAAATTTCAAAGTACAATTTAGTCGCCATTCATAATTTTTTAAAAGGTTTAATAAAATGAAATTAACTTTCAAACCCTCTTCATTTTTTACTATCATTAGGCTGCAACAGCCAAAAACAAGTAATATGTATATTAAAAGTTAATTACACAAAAATAAGCACTCATAATTTTATACCACGAAACAATAGGTCCAAACATAAGCTTTTGAGTTTTATAAAAAGGAAAATTGGTTTAACCGAATTGAAATCAAAATTTGACAATAAATTAACAAACAATTGATTTTATTTTCAATATATCTGCTATGCAGTTAAAAGTGTTTAGGTGAAAGTAAAAAAATTGGGGAGTAGTAACTGAGCTTGACGCTTTGTTGGAACCAACTCTACATGGATGGAAAGTGTAGCATCGGATAGCAACAGGAATCACATGAATGGACAAATATTTTGACTTAAGTCGGTCTTGAGATCCGCTGTAGATATTTCTCAATGTGATCAGTAATCTTTAGATTAAGGAGGATGAGCAGTCCAGATCTGATTCAACAGCAAACTCCAGGCAGAAACCAACGTGAGCAACTCTTTCAACCAGCAGATTTATTAGATTGATGCAAGCAATTTCTTCTTGAGGAATTAATCTAAGAAGATAAGAGATTTGATATGTAATTATGCATTAATCTAGACAACGAGTTTTTTATCACATAGATGCAGTTCCACATCGCCCAAAATATTTGAATTCATACTATATGCAAGCTAAAGTATGCAAAATTAGCATTGATGATGGATTGGATCGGATCAATGATGTGAATTGAATTCTACAGTGCACAAAACCCGTATCTCCCAACAGGTTGATTGATTTTGTTTGCTCAGCTGCATCCAAAATTTATATACAACAGCCCAAATTTATGTAACTGACAAGGGTAAACTAGGTATTTCAAAAAGACACGGGAGTTCATGTAATCTACAATATTAGCAGTCGAGAATATCAATTATTACGTACGTTATTAACTAGTAGATGCTTGCGATTTAGAAAGAAAGAAAAATTATTAATACTCTTTTTTATAGCCTTACTTATTTTCCCATCATCAAGTTAACTGTAAAAATCTGGTTTACCAATTTTTGCATTTTGACCATTTCAACACCAAACAGCACAACTGAATCACTAACACTTACACCGCTAAATGGATAAACTAGTGCAGGCATAGTATCATCATCAAACTTAGACATTACTTTCAAACAACATCTCCCTTCAATGCCCACTTATAATATACAATACAAAGACTTTCAACCAGTGAATCTAAATAGCACATCATATAGACGCATGAAAAAAGATATGATTTCATCAGAGTTAACCAAATCTTTCAATGAAATCGCCAAGTCACAGGGCTGTGATATATCTTGCATATCAGACATGTGGACTAGTCAAGTCGCCTAATTATAGCAACATATCAGACAGACACGGCAGTCCATGGAAACAAATGGAAGTTTACTGTCAAATTAAAATATGAAAGTATAAGAATCATACTTCAAGAAAGAACAAACGATCTTCTGACTGCCTTTCATCCTGCTTAACAACATTACTTCGCCTAATAACTGCAAACTGAAAAAAAATCATATTTCAGAACGAACGGGGACTTAAAAAATGAAACAAAAAATTCACGTAAGTAACTTTACATTGGAGAGGAGTTAGATTAGCAAGCGGAAAAAACTTGTACAAAGCACCGAGTTTTCGGACACGCTCCACTCATCTCTGCCTCGATGTCGGTCGGAATCTCCTTTGTAGGTGCCAGAGTAGCCGCCTTCTTTGTTGATCGGATGTGGAAGTAGGTGCATCTTAGGATGCTGGTGGTCGATGTGTTGTTTCGGAGCCAGTGTCACTGCTAATGATGCACATGAGAGACGTTCGATGCCCTCATCATAGAGGATGTCGAGGCATTCGATGTTGTTGCTGGCGAGGAGGCCAGAGTTGACGCTGTCTTGGGTTCGTGACAGTGAAAAGAGGATAATATTTTTAGGTGAAAGTCTGCAACTGGAAGAGGGGCGGATGAATTGGTAATTTAGGGCATGAAGAAGAAGGAGATACATTTGGATCTGGAGTTGGGAATTAGGGGTTTGGGACTTAAGATCCATGAAGATAGAGAAAGAAGCATCTTGAGTGATTTGTTATTTAGGGGATCAATTTCGGCATTTAGAGTTAACCCGGAAATTAAAGTGGTAGAGGCGCTGAAAAAAAAACTAAGCAGGCTCTAAAATTTAACGATGGCGCCCTCCTTTTTTTCCTGCTTGTAAAACGCAAGTTCAATATTAATAATTAATCATATTTATTAATTATTACATGTAAAAAAATAAATATAAACAATAACTTACAATTATCAGTAATTAATCATAATAAATTATCACATATAAAAAATAATTATTGTATGTAGATAATATATAGTAATTATGATTTATTTATTAATAATCACTAGTTATGAATTTTTGATAATACTTAGTAACTATGAATTATTACCTTTTTAAATATGTCAGTTGTTGAAGACCATTTGTTGCAATTGTCATATGTCAATACGTATTATTATTTATTTATTTTTAACTATGCATTACTGTTATTAAGTATAAAAGTTAATTATTTTTATTTGATTATTTAACGTCAATTATTCAATAATTATATTTATTTAGTGTTATAAATGAATGTTAATTATAATTTCTAATTATAATTAATTAACATGAAAAATTAATTATAGATAAAATATAGTTATTGCCTATAGATTATAATAAGCTATCATGAATTTATTAATTATCGATTGTTAAAAATTTATTAATAATTATATTTATATTTTATAATTAATGATTGTTACTAAAAAAGTTTGTTAAAAATATTAAATATTAATTATTAATTATTTTTATTTTTAATTGTTAATATTAATTATTAGAAATTAATTTTCATTCATAGCTATGTAATAATCGTTATTCATTATTTATTCGTTATTATATTAATTACTGAATAAGAATCATTATTCATTATTTATTCATTATTATATTAATTATTGAACATTAATTATTTCATATTTCAAATTAAAATTCCGTCTAATTATATATTATCAATAACTAATTATTAATTAATAGTTGATATTAATTACTAACTATGTTCAAGAAAAAATAGTTTTTAAAAAATACACAATGTTCAATGTGTAATTATTAACTAATTCAACACAATTGAAAACATATTCAACACGTAATATTCGTGAGATACGATACATACATGTGAAAGCCAACAAATTCAGTATTATCATTAATTATGAAAACTTCAAAAGTTTATATTTAAACTTTATGTTTATTTTAGAAAATACGAAATTTTTAATTTTTGAATTAATATGTATAAACCATATCAGTTGTAATTATGAAATTTAGAAACTAGATAATAAATTTTACTTCTTATTTATTAGAAATTTCTTATTAATCATTGATTATTAAAGATTATTTATCTATATTATTAATTATTATTACCTTTTAATTATTTAGAAATTATTAATTAATCGGTACCAACTATTGAATTTTATTTACTATTAATAATAGTATTTGTTTTTTGTTATTAGTGTATTATTATTAACATTAAGTATTTAAATTTTATTTTTAATCATCAATTACTTAGTAAAATCATAACAGTAAAACATTTACTGACGAATAAGCATACAAATCCCTTGCAAAACACTTGAAAATCTGCTGAAAAATAGCTTCAAAAAATACATGCCGGTAAACTATTTCAAACTGCAATGGAATTTAGCAACAAAAAAATGATGACGTTAAAGCGTTGCAATTTGCTACGGTTTAGCGACGGAAATCAGAACTCGACGATAATATTTTAAAACAAGATGAAATAAAGAATCCACTATAATAACCCTTATAGATTCAATGAAAATCCGTCGCTAATTTACGACGGAATTTTCCGCTGCTAAAATCTACAGCTATTTGCGCTTTTTCTTGTAATGGTGGTAGGACCCACGTCAAACTGGGCTCTATTCAAGCTAAAATGAGTTTGGTGATATAAGGCGTGACCTTGCCCACAAGTAGCTGAGCCAGAGCTTGTCATATCTTATCCAGGTCAAGCCGAAGTCAGTTCAGTCTGGGGATGCTGCTCTTTGCTTGGTGACGATTTGCAGAGAAGTGAAGCATATTCTGATATGCTTAGAGTCTTAATGGTTTGTCCAAAAGGTGTGTCAACATGAAGTTTTAGTGGTTTTAATTGTCAAGCTAGTGCATGCAACACAATACGAGACATTAAAATCCATGGTAACAACTTCTTGGATGAGTGGGAATGGCTAGGCAATAAAGGTAATTTTCTGTAAAATCTATTAGGGAAAAGGCTGTGTGAATTAGAAAGAAAAAGTTGTGGTTTTTGTTTTTCTTCTTCTTTTAAAAATTTAGATCTACTGATAATAATCATGCATTTGTTTAAATTTCTCCTCGCAGTTGTTATTGTTACTGCAAATTTTTATGTAACAGTAGTAATAAACAACCATGTATCATTTTGTTGTAAGATAGGAGCCTTAAACTACATTGATTTTGTTTAAATATATCAATAATCGAGGAGCTTCTTTTGTATGGAACAATGCGATTGGCATTTGTGATCAGTATTATTATCCATCAGAATCAATAACATTATATAAGCATATTTTAGAATTCCAGGTGCAAAACTAGAATGGTGTAACAAAATTTGGAATTAATGTTGTGCACCCAGATACGATGCTCATCACTTATTTCGCAATTTGCAGTAGACTTGCTACAAAAGATAGATTACAGAATTGGATTAACTTAAATAATATTTTCCATAATTCAGGCAATTTAGAGATGGAATCCTTCAATCGCCTATTTATTAATTGCAACTACTCAAAATGTATATGGGATAAAATTGACGCTACACTTGATTTGCAAATTGACAGCACAAATTACACAAATCTATTGTCTACTATAAAAGGTTTTTGCCCGATTTGAAGTTAGAAGTTTACACAATGACCTTAGGGACATTAGTATAATGGCGGCAGTCTGGCACATCTGGTAGGAGAGACAACAAAGCATTTATGTCCACTATGCTTCCAAACGAGCCTGGTGCAAGTTGATACACATGGACAAGCATAACGTTGATTGTTTATTTATTGATCTACACAGGCGCTAGATATGAACCTAAGGAAAGCAATTTGAATAGTTGTCGTTGAATGTTTATTAGTTTTGTTTGATACATCTATGTGCAGAATTTTTATTCTTCTATCAGTTAGTGACTAACTTGTGCTTTGTTACTTAAGATTTAGATTTCAATCTTGGAGGATCATGGGTCACAACGTTTCTCAGCCTGAACATGGATATGGTGCTTTTAACACAATTGTTGTATGGATTATTCAATGCTGGCGGGAATTGTGCACTACATTTAACATGCACGGACATAAGTATTTGCTTAGGCAAATTTAATTATATATCAGTCTTATACTGAGTTGTAATTTTATATGGTATATAGTTTCTTATTTGTATTTTGGATATAAAGTCAAGAAGTTGTATCTATAAATGGATTATGTTGCATTTGAATTTATATCAATTTTTTATGTTAGATATCTATTTATTACCGCATTCACATATATGTTTAGATTTCAATTTATATCTATTCATACGCAAAATCTATATGCAAATTGCATTTGAATTTATGTCAGTTTATATCGATTTATACAAAATTGCAACGGTGCATAACAATTGTAGTAGCTATTACTACAACTGTTATTTAATAGTCGTAATATGATATATGAAAACGGTTTGTTGCAATTGTAATACGCAGTTGTAAAAGATTTTAGTCTATTACAGCTTCTTAATATACGACAGCGTAATCACTATTGTAAAAAGTTTTTACAACTGTTTTACACCATTGTAATATGGTGATTCTGTTGTAGTGGAATGTGGAGATCAGTTTTGGAGAAGGGGGAACGCGTGTTTCATAGTTTGATACGTGTTTTGTTTTCTTTGTTTTCATATATATGAGTGTTTTATGTTTTTTTTCTTTTCTTCTTTTTATTCACTTTAAATTTTGCTGAGCGTTTCACGTTAGTATGATCTTATGGATCATCCGATTGATGTGAAATTAGAGATCTTACAATAATTTGCAATTTTGGATCCTATGAAATTGGTCTCATCGAATTTCGAGATTATTTGCAAAACGACTATTTTCCATATTAAAATATTATTTTATAATACGATACAAATATCAATCGAAGTCCAAACTATTTATGATTGTTTATAAGTTTACAAAATTAGATTTATAATCAATATTGATTAACTAAAATGAGTCAATTGAGATATTGAGTAGTTTTCGATTAATATTTAATCGTCAATTCAATGTTTTAGTTAAATATTCATTAACTATATTAATTTAGAACGTTTGACTCTATGAGTCGTTACACAAAATTTTGGGCATATATCACATCCTCATGAACCTCATATCAAAATATTAGAATGATATATATGACCATTTATGTATTAAATATAATTATTTTACGACTCTTCGATACGTAAAATACGGATCATTACACAAAAATACTCTTGTTATGATTTCTGTGATTCATTTCAGATATACTACAGCGTAATTTATCTTTTACAGTATTGGTGTAGTTATCAAAGTTAGACTTGTATAAACCCTTCACTGTGTCATTCTGTAAAAGAATATATCTAGTAATTATGTCTCTAACTAAACAATGATTTGGATAAAAGTCGAACTATACACTATTATCCTTAACGAATTGAGATATATTAGTCAAATTCTTCTTGATTTTTGATCTCTTAGTAAATTATGTAAGGAGAACTGCCTCTTACCTATTATATAAGCACTACCAATATGAGATATTTTTTTATATAATTACCATTGCCTATGCTTATAGTCTGATTACTTTATACTTCTTATTGCTGAGATTTAAGTTGTCAAGATTGTTTGTTATGTGATTAGTTGCCCCTAAATCTAGGTATCAACTCTCATCTTGAATATGTTCCATTATTGCACGTTCATTCTGATTTCTTGTTGAGTCAGTTTGAGCATTGATATCATGTTGAGCCTGGGCTATGTTAGTTCTTGGTTTTGAACTTCTTTGATTCCTTTTTTTTATTTACCACATAGCTTGGGTTGAAGCCGAAATAGCACTCTGCGACAGTATGCTCAATTTTCTCACAACTCTGACATGTTGGGCTGTTGTTATTGTTGCTCCACCTTTCTGTTTCTCTGGACCTATTAGAGAAGCCTCCTCTTTGAAAGGTTTGATCGAACTTATTTTTATTACCATGATATTTATTCTGGTTATTGTTGGTTGCATGATTAATGCTAAAACATTTTCTTCAAATATCTTCTTGTCAATTTTGGCTTCATGAGATAAAAGAATTGAGTGTATGCCATTCATGGATGAAATTCTTTTTATGATGAAATGACAACTACCACTACTTCATATTCATCACTTAAACCAGTTAACTAGGCTTTGTTTTGATTTAGCCATCTCATGTTCAACAACTTTTAACATGTCACAAATAGATTTTCTGTAGTTGTCTCTTATAATACATCGCTTTTGCTGCAGATTGAGTGTTGGTCACTTTTTCAACAGCTATCCATGTGTCGTTGGCAATTTTACACCCGATTACTTATGGGAATACGCTTTGCCTGATTGGTAATAAAATGCATGAGCTAATAAGTCTATCTTGCCTATGACATTTGATGTTTTCTTTATTATTAATAATGGCTTTTTTTTCTTGATCTAATATGAACTTAGAAGGAACAGTAAGAGTCCCTATGATAAAGCCTTCAAGGCCATACCTCTTGTATGACAATTTTGATTTGTGGTTGCCATAAGAGATAATTGTTCTCTGACTGAACTATGATCAATTGTGATTGATGACTGGTTATTTTCTTGATCAACTTGTTAGTGGCAACACTAGTTTCTTGATGATTGGTCATATGTTAGATGCAGCCGAAGTGCTATCGTTTTCCATAATGTAATCAATTCAAAGAAAAATGATGAAAAAGTGCATAAAAGATTATCAAGAAATTAGTTTAGATAAGAAAGAATGACTTCAGAAAGTATTGCTGCAACAAGGTAATGTAAAATGATGAATTTGGTTTTCTGATGATGTTTCTGGTATGACACACTCTTTATTTTGATGATTTTCTAAATTCTTGAACAGGTTTTCTTGGATCTTGATTTATAAAAAAAAGTTGATGATGACTGCCTGATGCAGTCACAAACTAATACTCTAACGAGGCACAAGTTTTTTGATGCAGTCGAATATTGGTGCACTGGCTTGACATAAAAGATCTGAATCGACTCCCTTTCTTAAGTGATGAAATCAAATTTTGATGAGGAAAAAAACAACTCATATGATGATAAAAATCTAATGAGTTGTCATTACAAATTGCAATCAAAGAATTGTTGTTAAATTTGTAAAATACGCATACCTAGATAGAAAAACCGATGATTGAATTTGATTATTGTTTCAGAGAATGTTGAGAGAATTTGATTTCAAAATGAAATGCTTTACGGCTAGTCTGAACTAATGATACACTCGATTGTTACAGATAGTACTTATACATGTACAAGTCAAAAAATGGTGACTTAGATGGTTCGACTTGCTTGTGTACAAATCATTACATATGAAATAAGGATAAAATAACATAACATAGCCGACATTTCTTCATTTTATCCGACAGGGCAGGTGCCATCTTTCCACATCATCCTCGGACTTCATGAAATACACAGTTGAAGATGAAATGGAATTGTATAAGCTAATTTTCATATTCAACTTTCTTGTCTTCCAAGAGATGTTTGAGTGTTTAGTACGATGTGATGTTTGGTTTCATAAAATTATTAGCAAAATAGTTCATAGTTTTTTTTTTCTACGATAGATTTGAATACTATAGTTGTTTGTTGTCTTTCTTTATCTGGATTTGTTAAGTTGAGTTTTAGTGAATATAACTTACATTGTGAGTGATTATACATGAACGGTCTATATATTGCATACTCATACAAAACGTTTGAAATTGGTTCGTCAACATATGAGTAGAAGTGAATAACACTATGAAACGAAAAAGTGTTAGAAAAATATAAATTAACTCATATTGTTGACAAGCGTGTTTGTTGTTGTATTGTAACTCACACTATGCCATAAACGGCCTAACGCAATGCAAAAAAATTGTTGGCACAGGCCCTAAAATGTTGGCATAGGTCTTTTGCAATGTTTTTGGGATGATGCAATTTTCACCGTTGCCTCAGACATCAAAGGCAACATTTTGACTATCTACAGCAACACAACAAATATTGTTACAGTAGAGTCCTATTTAGGTCTATAGCAACATCCTTCGGTGTCTGTAGCAACATCCAAAAATGTTGCTATAGATATTAATTTTATTTATTTATTTGTGGTGCCTATAGGGCCCACGTCCCAAGCTAATCACATCCTTACGGTAACACCTTGTATGACTATTGCAACATTATTTCAGCAACATTTATAACCCAATGACAACACTATATTAAAGCTACTACAACGCTACGCTGAAAAGACAATAAAATGCACAATATCACATAAATACTTGCATAATACATAGTACACATCACAATTTGTACAGTACTTATAACTTGCATGAACATTATAGTAAGCAGTACACAGTAAACATCATAATACGCAGTATACGGTAACATCACAATTTGTCAACAACTACAGTCCGATTTTCATAAAAGAGACTAAGAGCTATTGCCTCCAGCCAGATTTTCATTGTCACTGGGCATGGTTGTGGAAGTTAGTTCATCTAGATTCAACTGCGGGTTAACATCGCCTAATTTTTTAAGCACACAATCCAAATTCTCTTGTACTTTCTCATTTACCTCGGATTCTAGTTGTGCTTCCATTTCTTCAACAAGCCTTTGCCTTAAGTCCTTTATATAAGCATTTGTAAGAGCCTCGGCTGATTGTTTTGTACACTTTGCATGCCTCCCGATAAGAAAAGGACGATCATGTGGTCTTCTATTCAAAATTATTGTTTCAATAGTACTTCCTCCTTCTCCACTGGCTATTGCCTTTTGAATCAACTCCTACAAAATAAAACCACACCAAAATTACCCTACAATAAATGCAGCAAACGCTTATGTATGGAGCGAAAGCAAAAAATGCGTACATATGGAGAGAATGCAACAATATACCCCACAGTAAATGCTTACATATGCAACAAATATTCACAGCAAATGCAGAGAAAGCCACATTTTGGAAAACAATTTGTTTATGCACAACAAATATGCACAACAAACAGAGACAAGGAAGAATTCCATTTGGATATAACAATGCATGGTCGAGTTTACAGGGGTACAATGATTTAGTGAAATCTGCTCAAAAAATGGAATAACGAAAGGACGTCTTTATCGACAGCCATAAATATTTTACATGCCTATCTCGATGTCAAGTGCACAAATGTCATGAAAACAGTTTCAAGTGCACAAATATCACAAGTGTAAGCACAGAGCACAAATGCACAAGGTTACTGGTGCAAAACTCAGGTTCAACAAGTGTTTCAACAAATATGCATACGACTCTTCATGGTTGCTTGCTTTCTAATTGTTTTATGAAACGTGTAATCCTGTTGGCATTTTAACCAGTTTCCTGCATCATTAGCGAACAAAATATTCCGTATATTTCATTCCACTGCTTGACCTTCACATAACAAGTCTGGAGTGTAAATATTTGATAAATACAAAATACAGTCGTTATGTGCTTCAAATACAGGCACTCAGTAGCCACCATCTATACGCCTAAGCAGACTAAATTTTTATTTTAATCTATTATATGGAAGCATTCATTATATAAAGAAAACAAAGATACCCATGTTTGGCTTTAATCATACATAGGGAACAAAATTGCATATTTATTTTAATATTGCTCATTGACAAGTTGACGTGTTTATACAATGGAATCTATACTATAGCATGTAGCATGTAGCATGCAGAATAAAACATACAATTCATGAGCAAACATGCACATCAGCAAGACATGAACAATGTGCAGCATGTACAAGACAAAACAAAATTATTACTTACAAGTTTGTACTTCATTACTTCAGGACTAGACATGTACTCACGTCCATCTGTTCTCTTACGACTTTTAAGAAAAAGTGTTGCATCAGATGGTGTCTCCTGATACAGGTTCAATAGATAGTTTAGCATACACTCTCTTCAGTCAAAAAACATCTAGGCTAACTAATTCATGTCAATAGCTACCACGCTATCTCATTTAGAAAACTGTAATTAATAAACAACTGTAAAGTATCACATACCATCTTATGGCGAAGCTGGGCGAATGACTTTGGACCAGCGGTGTGTGTGTCTTGATATGACTTACGACTTTCAGAATTTTTGTTGGCTCTTTTCTAAAAAATACACAAAAAACAAAGTACTTGTATATCTCATAAAAAAACCAAGTACTCGTTTATGTTGCGAAATAAGTATTATGTACGTATACCTAAATCTTCTCATCTGCCTAATACTTCAAGAGCACTTTAAAGTCCTCTAATGGGATGTTGTCTGGCTTGTTTTCTAGCCTCTCCTCATTGGTCTCATAAGCTTTATAATAAGCTATTTTTATGCGACTCTTGTAACCCCTCCAACAGTCACGAATAGACTTTAACACCCAGTTTTCACATTCGTCGGGAATAATATACCGTTATTAAAATATAAATCAAAGATTAAAAAGAATAAATAAATCATAATTCAACAACATTATAGTTAATAGATCAATATTACTTATTGAACTAAATTTCAGCTACATTATAGTTAATAATAGATTACCTAAACATAATTCCATAGAGTATGCTTCAACTTTTCAGGAACATCCGACTAAGATTAATACGTAAGTGGCACTTCCCTTTTCAATGTTCCTAAAAAGTTGCTCAATTCAGTTATTACTTTGTCATCATCTGAAACAGGTTGGAACCACTCGTTCATCCCAATTACAACTCTTTTGTCATACACCATTATATGAACATTAAACATCTTTGTTTGACCTACGAGTCTTCTAAGGAACTTCATCTTTAATTAAAATGAAAAGTCTCGTTAAATAATAAAATATAAAACATATTGTAAATTAGGTACTTAAATATTAATCCCACTACAATATTAAATATTGCTATCACAACAATTTAGTACCTGCTTCAACTTCTTCATTTTCAATGTCTGCCAAGACATTCTCCGTCACATCCTTATTTGCCATACCACTTGCACTAGATTTAGCAGCAATTTTCTTTTGTCATTCCCGCAGAGCCAAATAATCATCCATTGTTACTTGTCCTTCAACATCCTTCTCAGTTGAACTTGCTAACAGGCTTTGGCTTTGGGCTTGGGTTTTTAAATATATCATTTTCCTTTGTGTTATCACTAGTTGAACGAGTTTGTCATTTACTAAAAGGCTTGAGCTTCTCATTTTTTTTAGTTATCTAAATTGTATATATTAAGTAGGAAATAAGATTGGATTTTATGGTTATTATCTTCAGAAGCATAAAAAATAAGATATGTAGCTATCACACACCTTTCGTGGACTTTGTGAAGTATCATCTTCACTATGCTCCTCCTCATTGTCCGGATTATATTCCTCACTATCCACATCTTTTTGCATCTTTTCCTTTTTCTTTTTTTGGCTTACTGTGACGGCTGCCCTGTGCCATCAGACATTTCCCCCGAAATGCGATGCGCCAATGCCCGACTAGCACGGGACGATCGTCAAAAGAAAGGGTTCGAAACTATGAATCACCAAGAACCTGTAGTATATCTCACAATGCATGAAATAAAGTATAATAATAACCTAACTTGATATAAAAAAGGTGAGACAGTACAAAAGCTGAAAAACTAAACAATATCCATCAGAGTAGCAGAATCCAAAATACAGCTTCATATCCAATTATTACAACTTTGAAATACTGTCTCTAAAAGGATATAAAAGAGGTACACTACTAATGCCCAAAGCAACGACCATCAACAACACAGGGAGAACATATGTATATAGTATGTGGAAGCCTCATGCTCGTCTTCGGATAGCTACCCGTGCATAACCACCTAACATGTCTCTAGTCTGCTCATTTAGGAGCACCCAGAGTAATAAGATGAAATATAAAACTCTGGTCAAACGAAAGTCTGGTATGAGTTATAGCAGCAAAATAAAACAATAGCAGGTATAAATAATCATACCTGACCTGGACCTACAACCAAAGAGTTAGCACAACAAGATGTACAGTACTCTAAGGTAACACTAACATAGGTTGTAAAATGGAAGTGTGAGCATCAGGATGATAGCAAACATCAAACATAGCAATCATCTTCACATCTCTCACTCAGTGCGTAAAGCATACGATATCCACCGCTTTGATCACTAGATCCATTGGGGCCATGACGGAGTCCAACTCCGTCCAACTATTGCTACAACCACTTTGCCCTTTAGGGCCCTGACGGAATCCCGCTCCATACAACCTCTGACCCACTGCACTGGTCCATAGTCAATAACCCTATCGGGTCAACCACTCCATATAGCCCTGATCCTGGTTCGTCTACATACCCCTTCTCTCAATGGTGAACCAAAGTTATGGATATCGATAACCCCTTTGCACACGTCCCGCAGCAAAGCCCAACTCTTGAAGTTAACTCGTTAATTCCCATCAGGATCATGAGTCATAACTTCACATTTGGACTTCCTTTGTGTCTCGGGTTTTGGTCGAATTGGAGTTGATCTTCAGGAGAGTTCACAGTCGTTGTTGCTCGTTCATACCCTATAGGGATCGGTCGCTCGTCCATATCCTACAGGGTCGCTCGCTCTTCCTTCTTCGGGCTCGGTCGATCACTCTTTCTCCTTTGGGATCGCTCGCTCGAACTTCACTCTCTTGGCTCGTTTGGTCATGCGAGTCTGCTCAGAGGTCGATCGCACATACTCCTCAGAGGTTGGTTGGGTTGGTCGTTCATACGTGCTATACAGGGTCGTTCGCTCGAAATTCCTCCACCAGGCTCGTTCGACCTGGGACGATCGTACATACCCAGTTGTAATGTCTCATATTTTTATGGTGTAATAATTAATTTATTTAATTATATAAATAGTGATTTAGAGAATAAAATGGTCGTTTAATTAAATTATATGAAATATTTAATTAATATAAATAATGGAATAATATATATATATATATATATAATTCCGAAATAATTGGGAACGGTGGAATTCTCGATATGAGTTAACCTACCGATATAGTTATACATTTGGGATCGTGGAACATTGCTCGTCTCATTGATATTTTTATTTCGGTCGATAGCAGTACGTAATTGAACGAAGTTTTACGAAATGGTGTACCCAAAATAAACACATATGATAGTTACAATATCAATTCCTTAGCTATACCTCTGCACATGTAAATCTAATGAAGCCAACATTTTCTTAGTTGGCGAATAATACACTACCGAACATGCAGACCCTACCACGAACAAAGTAAATGAAATATATTAAGTCCTTGGCCCCTAAGTGCTCCTTCTGTAATTGAAGACCCAAGCTCGTATACCTCTCCAAAAATAAAAGAGAACGTGGAAAGGCTTCCTCCTCAGAAAATCATACAAACTAAAATAACATCCTATGAATACTCCTTAACTTCCTCTAAACCAAAATAACTTCTTTTCTCTGGTCAATGAACATTCGCATTCATCTTCCTTCACACAGCAAAAATCATTCATTTTGTAAAATCAAAAGAATCATATAAATCTCTATAAATTACAAAATAAATACATATGGAATCAGCGATGAAAAAGCTACATTTCAGTACGAGTTTCAAGAGATCCGAACATTTGTTTTGTCGCTGGAATTAGGGCAGCGTGCTCCATTTTCAGCTAGGGTTCATCATTTTGTGTATATGAAGCATCAATCCGAGATTTAAAGCGTGTTTTTGGTATCAGCAAGTAATTCCGCGCCTAGTGATGGAGTTTGGATCATATTGGTCAGAAAAGATGTCGTGGGTTTCAGGGACGATGACCGCGAACTGAGAAAACGTGGATGGAGGTAGGGTTGTGCGAGCTCGATCAAAATGGGAAGAGGAGAAAGAGATCGGGAACGGGAGCATAGTGGTTGTGGTATTTTGATTTCTAACAAAGTATGGAAGGAGCGCCGTGAGCAACGATGTTGGGAAATAGCTTGAACTTGGATACTGGAGTCGGGATTTATAATTGGGGAAGAAGCTTTTGAAGCGGTATCGGGTTAAGAAGGAACGGGATGAGTAATTTTAAAGCGGGCTTGGGAATGTTCAAACGTGTTGGGCCTTAGGAAATTGGGTGAGCCCAATTTGAGTTAAAGTTTTGATTTAATTAAATTTAATAATGTATGAAATTGTAAACTCAATAACTTGGTCATACGTGAATGAAATTCAGTAAAACAAGATTCGACAAGATCGTATGGACGGGAACAACATAATGGAACTTACTAGGAGCGAATCAGAGCGTTACAATTTATAGCAAAATAAATTATCCGTCTGAATCAAGCGATGGTTATCGTTATTAACGATGATCGTCCAAAGTGAGTAAAACTCACTATCTTTGATCAGTATATATTTTTATAAACTGTACTTTATTTTTGATAAATAATGATTGATTGTTGTGTATTGATTGTTTGGACTGTTAAATAGATTTGATTGAAAACGTAGATATAGTTATATATATAAAAATCAACAATCAAATACTGATCATGTTTAATAGTATATTTCATGATGAAACGAAATTGATGTGAATTATATTGTGTAACATATGTGGATGCAGGGAATCAGGTCGGAGGAATCCAACTGGATTCCTCAACATTTATTTTATTTGTTTTTCATATATGATGATATATGATGTGATATATAATCTGTTGTTGATGAATTAAAATGATATTGATCATTGTTATTCAGTATTTTAAATACCGTAAGAAACACTAGAATGTAGAAAAAGGGATTTTCAAAGTATATTTTGAAAATGAATTATTTATATAAAATCAATGGATTTTATATAGAAAAGGAATTATTTGTAAAACATTTACAAATAGAATAGAAAAGGAAAATATTTGTGAAACCAATAGAAAAGGAAAATATTTGTGAAACAAATATAAAAGGAAATTATTTGTGAAACCAATAGGAAAGGAATATTTATTTGTCAAATGAATAAAATAGAAAAGGAAAGATTTTATAAAATAAATGGAATTATCAAAAGGAATTTATTTGGTAAATAAAAAGATTATAAAAGGAAATACTTGAAAATGAATAAAATAGTATAAAAGAGAATTTTATATTTGAAAGGTTTAGACCCGTGCTTCGCACACGGGTATAACATGATATGGATTTAAAGCAAAGATTTTAAATAGAATCTGTTCTAGCCGATAGATTGAGAAGACTAATTTATAAATAATATTTTATAATTTAAATAAATTATTTATCATTGGATAAATAGAATATATAAGTTAAGACTTATATAGAGAAGTAAGAATCGATTTCAACATCGATAATTGAAACTAAATATGGACGTAGAGTTAATCAAGATGTGTTAAATCAAAATCGAGTTAAAGGAGTTATCGAATATTAGTTATTTGAAAGGAGTTAATCGAATATAGTTTATTCGATAGAAGAGTAATCGAATATAGTTTATTCGAATAGAGTTAAAAGAGAAATCGAATATAGTTTATTCGAATAGAGTTAAAGGAGTCATCGAATATTAGTTATTCGAAAGGAGTTAATCGAATATAGTTATTCGAAGAAAGAGTTAATCGAATATGGTTTATTCGAAAGAAGATAATTAATCGAATATTAGTTATTCGAAAGGAGTTATCGAATATTAGTTATTCGAAAGGAGTTATCGAATATTAGTTATTCGAAAGGAGTTATCGAATATCAGTTATTCAAAAGGAGTTATCGAATATTAGTTATTCGAAAGGAGTTAATCGAATATAGTTTATTCAAATAGAGTTAAAGGAGTTAATCGAATATAGTTTATTCGAAAGGAGTTAAGTGATAAGAATGAATGAATCAAAGTTAAACGAGTTAAAGTTAATGGAGTTAGGGTTAATTGATTTGAGTTAGTCGAGTTATATTTTGGAGTTAGATATTTCAGAAGTAGGGATTATAACGCTATAGTTATAATCAATGTTTTTCAATAAAGAAGTGGATTCATAAATAGAATCTAAGAGTTTCGTAAGGAAGTTTGTTAAAGATTTAAAAGATATACTTTGTCTATTCCGAAGTTAAAACGTTGTTCAGTTAAGGTCTGAGAGGTAGCTATACCCCAACTTGATTGACTTCCTTCTTAACTAAGGAATGGATAAGGTTTGATGGTTAAGTGAATTTAGTTAATGAGTGAAATGTTTTGAGTTGGCATGGCGATGTTTGATTTAAACATCAGTTTAAATCCAGTGAAGGAGTTTTGGAAATGTTTTCCAAATAAGAATCAGAAATGTTTTCTGATAATAGAAAATAATAATTTAGAATATATGGAAACAGGAGATAAGTAAATTAATGAACTAAAGAGATAAATGTTAAATGATGATTTATCAATATAATTTCCATCTGGAAATAATATCGTTGTTTGCACACGTGTTTTTCTTTAACAGTTAAATCACAGACTATCAAAGTTTTGACCATTTTTCCGTCGTCAATACGGAGAGACCGGTTGGATTATTATCCGAGAACCACTCCGTATGGGCGTTAGCGTTTCGAATCAAATAGATCGAAGATAAATTGAAGACATAATAAAATGCAAGGGCTATTGTATAAATCTTAGGTAGAGATTGCCTAAGATGGATGTACTGAATAGTGCCTTCGGTTTGTCCAGTCCTAGGACAACTTGAATGGACGAATGTTTGATAGAGTATATCTGGTAGATCACGTAAGTTGATCGTTTCAAACGTATTTACGTTGGTGGCGGGGGAATTCGTTTCTCTTAGCTTATACTCGTGGTATTTTTAAGGAAATCAATTTGTGATTTGACGGGTATGTCGCTATGGCATTCAAAGTAAATGAATGAGTAATCTGTTGAAAGATACGTTATGACCTTCAGCCTCATCAACTGGAAAATGACAGAAATCGGGCAGGCAACATGGCTAAGTAGTTCGCAACCAAGTAGGGTATATTGTCACCATCTAGAGAATATTCATATTTGTTGCTTCTTTCAATTCTGTATCTCCCGATAATGGTTATGTTGGTTTACCAACTGTAAGGTGGCAATATATTCGATATACTCAAGTGAAATGAGTGGTCGGTTATGTGTGGCCGAGTTGCAAGATGTTCTTGTTGAACTCCAGTGTATCGCTTCTAGAGTACACTGATCGGAAGGTGGATCCATACCTTGTCAGAGTTGGAATCCATTCCCCAAATAATAGCCCGCGGTTTTGATTGTATATTATATATGTAGAACGTTAGATGTAAGCATTTCTACTAGATTGATATTACTTGTGTTAGGCATTATTATAATATCAGAATAATATTATTTTACAAATGATTTGGCTTATCGTAAGGTAAAAACCATCCGTGTTTATGTGTGGATCAGTCTTACGATTATTCTTTCTTTTGAAAGGATTCTTAAAGTTAAACAAATGATTTGAGTTTACTCACACCAGTCACATGACTGACCTGAAGTTTATTTTGTTTTATTTTCCCTAAACTCTTGGGTGCCCAATTTTGTATGGGCAGTCAAGTAGTCGGGATTTACAGATACTTGAAGAGCTGGAGCAGGAGGCTTCATGATTATATAGATTGTTATTTCCGTTGTGTTGTAAGTGTTATACTCTAATAATGATATTGTATACAGTTACTGTTTTATTTCAAAGTTATATTATGAAATATATTTATTCGTTCCGCTGTGAGATTCGTGTTTACTCTGATGTTGTATGTTCTTCTTCTTCTTCTTCTATTCTAAGTTTCTATCTTATCCATTCTCACCCTTTCTTTTCTGATTTCCAGTGTAATTTGGGTTGGACTTGTGTTAATTGGTCAGTTCAAATTGGACCAGAATTTCGGGATACTACACCAGTGGTCGGCTATGCGACCCAAAACCTGCACCGCTTCCAACAAGCTATTTTCACCTCTCGACGATGTTTTCGACCATTCTAATTTCCCTATGCAATCACAAGGCATACCAAACAATGGTAGTAACATGTAGAATCAACCAAAAACACCAAAACAACAACTTGACATGTAAATTTAGATCAAATATACCCAAATCCATGATTTTCCCTTTAATCCCCTAAATTTTGGGATTAGCAAACTTAATCCAAATTAACCCAAATTCATATATACGACATAAAATTTGATTATAGAATTTGTACATATTTTTCCATAATTTTTAGGTGTATAGTTTCGCTAATTATCATTGATCACCCCTAATTAGCCATAATTGTGAATAAACATGCAAATCACTCACTTTAGCCAATAATTACTGATAGATCTGAAACTTTTACTGATTAGGCTTGGATTCCTATGTAATGCAGCAGCTCTACCTCAAATTTGATGCTAATCCGCCTTAATTTGATGTAGATTTGCTTAATATGCGATTAAAAAGTGATTAGAGAGAGATTTGGAAGAAGGCCATTACTAGGGTTAGAAAAATGTTTGTGGCACCTAGGAAAATGAAAGGGAATGTTTCTCCAAACCCTTTCAACCCTTTCATAACCTTAATCTCAAAATGAGTTATGGGCCTAGCTGCTAATCACCTAGGAAAATGAAAGGGAATGTTTCTCCAAACCCTTTCAACCCTTTCATAACCTTAATCTCAAAATGAGTTATGGGCCTAGCTGCTAATCACCTTAATAAGCCCTATTATGTTATTTTTCATCTTCCAAACCTTATTTCAGCCATATCTCCCAAACTGTAGGTCCGTTTGATTAATGTGATCATCACGGAATGGGAAACCATCATCTGAATCCAATGGAAGTGGTTTCAGGTCAAAACTCCTTACCAATCAAAAGTTATAGGCAAAACAAGATTCGCCAGGGGTAAAACGGTCATTTAAAATTCGGCAAAAACCGTGAATGTGGGAAATGACCCCAATAGTCGTTTCCCAAAGTTACACGACCATATGACTTCGTATGTAAATAAAATAAATATTCTACGATCTTCCGATACATAGAATGCGAGTCATTACACTCCCCCCCCCTTTTAGAAATTTCCACCCCCCTAGTTCCTTAACCAAATCGTACAATGGTGCCCTGCATGCCTATCAGCCATTTACAAACAATCAAACATACATTATAACACAATAAGCCTATCCTAGCATGTGGTTTACTAACGAGGGAATAACTATATCGCGATTAAAATCTTACTAAGTAAAGAGCTCTGGATATGACTTCTTTATGTTCTCTTCGGTTTTCCAAGTACAGTCATTCTCATTATCACCCCACTGGACCTTGATCAGTTTCATCGTCTTCCTCCGGAGTTGCTTTGTATCGTGTCCAATAATACGAAGTGGTCTGTGGTTTCCAACTGCTACAGGTTCTATCTCGATATCATCCAACTGATTTGGTGAAATACTCATATCAGAATCATGCACGAACTTCCATAGTTGGGAAACATGAAATACGTTGTGCACTCCCGCCATCTTGTCAGGTGATCCCACTCTATATGCTAAATTTCCAACTTGGTCGAGAACTGGAAATGGACCAACAAACCTTAGTGCTAATTTACCTCTCTAACCAAACCAAATCACACTCTTCAACGGAGAAATCTTGATGAATACCAAGTCGCCAACGGAGAATTTCAAATCTCTTCATCTTTTATCAACATAACTCTTCTGCCTTTCTTGGGCAGCTTTCATTCGCTGTTGAATAACCTTGACTTTATCAGAAGTTTCTCTTATTACGTCTGGTCCAAGCACAAATTTCTCACCGGTTTCCAACCAACGTGATGGTCAGTTGCATGGTCTTCCGTACAAAGCTTCAAATGGAGCCATACCAATATTGGACTGATAACTATTATTATATGCAAACTCAACCAGATGCGAATGGTCATCCCATGAACCCCCAAAATTCAATATACAAGCTCTCAAGAGATCCTCAAATACACGATTCACCCTCTCTGTTTGGCCGTCGGTTTGAGGATGGTACGTGGTACTGAGATGTAATTCTGACCCTAAAGCCTCTTGTAAGCTCATCCAAAATCCACTAGTAAATAATGGATCTCGGTCACTCGCAATATCTTTAGGTACTCCATGAAATCTCACTACCCACTTCATATACAATTCCGCTAACTTTGTTGTCGTTTTATTCGACTTGACCGGTATAAACCTTGCACTTTTGGTCAATCGATCCACAATCACCCAAATACTATCATGACCCGAGCTAGTCCTTGGTAAACCGTCAATGAAATCCACTGAGACTTGTTCCCATTTCCATTTAGAAATTTCCAGCGGTTGTAACAAACCACTAGGCTTCTTTTTCTCAGCTTTAACTAACTGACAATTCATGCACTTGCATATAAACTTCCCAACATCTCTCTTTATCCCTTCCCTGTAGTAGGTCTACTTCATGTCCTGATACATTTTGTTACCACTGGGATGTATAGTCAGTTTCGAGTGATGACACTCTCTAGGCGCTTCAGCTCTCAATCCATTAACGTTGGGCACAACCAGTCTCTCATTCTTTCGAAGCCATCCTTCTCGATCAAGTTCGTACTTGTTCGTTCCCTTACCGTCGATACCCATCTCTACTTTGGAGATAATTTCCAATAGATTAGGATCGTCCCTCTTACTGGAACCGATCCGGTCAATCAAGGTCAGTTTGATTGTCAAACTGGCTAACAACTCTGGATCCAATTCACACTTAGATCTGAAATCATATCCTGCGATATACTCTAGTTGCTTCCATTCTAGAAACATAGCCCCCAACCTGGCATATCTCCTACTCAATGCATCAGCTACCGCATTTCCCTTCCCGGGTGTGTATGCAATATTGAAGTCATATGAAGCCAAGAACTCTAACCATCTCTGCTGACGAAGATTTAAATCCTTTTGAGAGAAAAGATACTTTAATGATGTATGATCGGTAAATAACTCGACCAAGAGATAATGTCTCTACATCTTTAACGCGAATACGATCGCTGCTAATTCGAAATCATGGGTAGGATATCTTTTCTCATGCGGTTTCAGTTGCCGACTAGCATAAGCTACAACCCTACTTCCTTGCATCAGTACAACACCTAATCCAGTACCACAGGCATCCATGTATACCGTCATCTCTTCGTTCCCTTATTGAATAACTAACATTGGTGCGCACATTAACTTCTCCTCTAGACCCTTAAATGCATTCTCACACCTTTCGTTCCAAACAAAAGCTTGATTCTTCTTGGTCAACTGAGTTAACGACGTCACTATCTTGGAGAAGTCTTGGATAAACTTACGATAATATCCAGCTAACCCCAAGAAACTTCTCACGTCCATTGCACTCTCGGGCGTAGACCAATCTTGCACCGTAGCCACCTACGTAGGATCCATGACAATACCATTCTCTGAAACAACATGGCCCAAGAACCTCACTTCCCTCCTCCAGAAGTGACACTTGGAAAATTTCTCTTTCAATTGGTGTGTCCTCAACACATCCATCACTGTCCTTAAATGTTCCTTGTGTTCTTCGTCTGTCCTCGAGTAAACCAAGATACCGTCCATGAACACAAGAACACACTTATTTAATTGATCTCTGAAAACTCTATTCATAAGATGAAAAAAAATGCGGGTGCATTGGTCAATCCGAATGACATGACCAACCACTTATAGAATCCAAACGGCGTCCAAAATGTCGTTTTATGTATACTTTCAGCAGCTACCTGTAGTTGCTGAAAACCTATCGCGAGATCTAACTGGGAGAACGCTCTTGCCCCATTCAACTGATCAAACAAATCATCTATCCGTGGAAGAGGATACTTATTCTTTCTCGTCACCTTGTTCAACTCGTGTTAGTCCACACATAAGTGAAGGGAACCATTGGCCTTAGTGGCAAATACAACTTGTGCTCCCCACTCGGAACTTCTTCGAATAAATCCCTTCTTCAAAAGATTGCCAACTTGCGCTTCGAGCTCTCGCTGCTCCCTTGGTGGCATACGACGAAGAGGCATCACTATAGGTCTAGCATCTTTCACTAAATCAATCCAAAACTTGATCTCTCGGGGTGGTGGAAGTCCGGTCACTTCCCCGAAGATGTCTGAATACTCGCCAGTAATAGGCACATATGATAACTCATCATGCAGGATGTCGAGGGAATTTAGAAAACTAGTCATCATCTCATCACTAGGTAGGCAACCTAATACCACCCTCCGCCCAACATCCGCTCTAATGGTCACCGCAGACCCCTCATAGTCTACCACCACCCCATACCTTTGGAGCCAATATCGACTCCCAAATAATGCCAAACCTAACAAAGCCCAAAACAAAGCAATCACAAACAAACATACATCCATGACTCAATAAGACCAAATTACGACAAATCATACAAAGTCTAGTCGAACCACCGATCGGTTTCGTCACAACTAAAGGTCTATCGACAATCTCGAGTTCCAATCCTAACCTATCTACCAGGTCACTATATACGAAGGAGCGGGAAGTCCCGATATCAAACGGTACTTGAATAGGAACATCATAAATAGAAAGCATACCTTGGATAACGACACCCTTTCCCTTCTCCGCCGTTGTTGGGGCATTCGACGAAGACGAAACAACGTTGATAGCATATTATTTCACGATCTGATTCTCCTTAGGATGTTGTGGGCATTTATCCTTGTGATGTCTCACTTGGCCGTAATTGAATCACTTTCTGTTTGCTGGCTTTGCTCGACAATCTCTGGCATAGTGGCCCTTCTTGCCACAACTAAAAAACTTGGTATATTTCTTATTCTTCTTTCTCTAACCATCCTTGGTTTGGTTCTATTTCTCTTATTCTGAGAATTCTTATTGCCTTCACCACATGCCTGCGGTTTCGGCTCCTCTGCAGACGTAACAATGACCTCAGTCTTTGGCTTAGGGTAAAGGCTCTCTGATCTTAATGCTTTTCCCACAACAGATTCGAAAGTCTCATCTTTATGATTTATCAGCCTTTCCCCTAGTACTTATCTAGGCCAGTTATGAACTTCTCGTTCTTCTTCTCGGTAGTATCGATAAGAGATAATCCATATTTCGATAAGGTATCGAATTCAGTAATATCTTCCAAGACTGCCCTACCATTCTGCTTAATCTCCAAAAATTTCCTAAATAATTCTGATTTCTGAGCAGCTGGAATAAACTTGTCATTGAAGCGAGTCTTAAACTAATTCCAAGTAATTTGATCCTCGGGAGTAGCCACTTTAATAACATTCCACCAATTCATAGCCCGTCGTTGAAGTTGACGTGATGCTAGCTTTCTCTTCATTGCATCATCAATCCCTAAATCCTCGAAGATGCGCTCACAAATATCAAGCCATCTTGATCCTCCATAGCCGATTCCGTTTCATGGAACGACTTCCCACCAAGACTAGCATAATCCTTGCTGAGCTTGGCGCAATCGGCTGTAGGCGCCTGCACTACTGCACCACCACCATTACCAGCATTAGGAACTGCTCCCAGAGCATCCCTAAGCATCTCTCACATGAAGGTAGTAAACATCAACCTCATATCAGGGACATCCCCATTATTGGCCCGTTAACCCACTCCCTCTTCAATTCCCGATGCGGGGTTCCTCATCGTGCGCCTCATGTTTTGGCTCATCGTTCAATCTATAAAGAGAAAACGATTAACCATCTCCTTAGTGGTGCCAGTGCAGTGCGACTTCATCCTTAGATATACTAATAGTATTTATATAGCTTTTGAAAACCAAAATATCACAAATACGTGCTCTCATATACGTATACTATCTCTCCCTGATATCTTCCCCTAGGTTAGACTACGCAACAGGCTTTGATACCAAGTGTGACGGCCGCCCCGCGCCATCATACATTTCCCCCAAAATGCGCTGCGCCAATGCCCGACTAGCACAGGACGATCGTCAAAAGAAAGGGTTTAAAACTATGAATCACCAAGAACCTATAATATATCTCACAGCGTACGGAATAAAGTATAATAGTAACATAACTTGATATAAAATAGGCGAGCCAGCATAGAAGCTGAAAAACTAAACCATATCCATCAGAGTAGCGAAATCGAAAATACAGCTTCATATCCAATTATTACAACTTTTAAATACTATCACTAAAAGGAAATAAAAGAGGTACAATACTAATGCCCAAAGCCTTGACCATCTACAACACAGGGAGAATATATGTATATAGTACGTGGAAGCCTCATGCTCGTCTCCGGACAGCTACCCGTGCATAACCACCTAACCTGCCTCTAGTCTGCTCGTTTAGGAGCACCCAGAGTAATAAGAAGAGACATAAAACTCTATGTCAGACGAAAGTCTGGTATGAGCGATAGAAGCAAAATAAAACAATAACAGGTGTAAATAATCATATCTGACCTGGACCTGCAACCAAAGAGTTAGCACAATAAGATGTACAATACTCTAAGGTAACACTAACATAGGGTGTAAAATGGAAGTGTGAGTGTCATGGTGATAGAAAACGTCAAAAATAACAATCATCCTCATATCTCTTACTCAGTACGTAAAGCATACGATATCCACCGCTTTGATCACCAGATCCATTGAGGCTAAGATGGAGTCCAACTCCGTACGACTATCGCTACGACCACTTTGCCCTTTGGGGCGCTGACGGAGTCCTACTCCATACAATCTCTGGCCCTACTGCACTGTCCATAGTCAATAACCCTATCAGATTAACCAGTCCATATAGTCTTGGTCCTGGTTCGTCTACATACCCCCTCTCTCAATGGTGAATCAAAGTTATAAATATCGATAACCCTTTTACACACGTACCACAGCAAAGCCCAACTCTTGAAGTTAACTCGTTGGTTCACATCTGGATCTTGAGTCATAACTTCTCATTTGGACTTCTTTTGCATCTCGGGTTTTGGTCGGATTGGAGTTCATCTTCAGGAGAGTTCACGGTCATTGTCGCTCGTTCATACCCCATATGGATTGGTCGCTCGTCCACATCCTACAGGGTTGCTCGCTCTTCCTTTTTCGGGTTCGGTCGCTCGCTCTTTCTCCTCCGGGCTGCTTGCTCGAACTTCAGTCTCTAGGCTCGGTCGGTCGTGCGAGTCTCCTCAAAGGTCGGTCGCTCATAATCCTCAGAGGTTGGTTGGGTTGGTCGTTCATACCTGCTATACAGGGTTGATCGCTCAAACTTCCTTCACCAGGCTCACTCGACCTGGGTCGATCTTACATGCCCAATGGTCGGCCGTGCGACCCAAAACCTGCACTGCTTCCAACAAGCAATTTTCGCCTCTCGACGGCATTTTCGAACATTCTAATTTCCCTATGCAATCACAAGGCATATCAAACAGCGGTAGTAACATGTAGAATCAACCAAAACACCAAAACAACAACTTGACATGTAAATTTAGATCAAACATACCCAAATCCATGATTTTCCCTTTAATCCCCTAAATTTCGGGATTAGCAAACTTAATCCAAATTAACCCAAGTTCATATATGTGACATAAAATATGATTCTAGACTTTATGCATATTTTTCCATAATTTTTAGGTGTATAGTTTTGCTAGTTATCACTAATCACCCTTAATTAGTCATAATTAGCGAATAAACATGCAAATCACCCACTTTAGCCAATAATTAGTGACAGATCTAAAACTTTTACTGATTGGGCTCAGATTCCTATGTAGTGCAGTAGCTATACCTCAAATTTGATGCTAATCTGCCTTGATTTGATGTAGATTTGCTTAATATGTGATTAGAAAGTGATTAAAGAGAGATTTGGATGATATAGGCCATTACTAGGGTTAGAGAAATGTTTGTGTGGCGGCTAAGAAAATGAAAGGGAATGTTTCTCCAAACCTTTTCAGCCCTTCCACGACCCTAATCCCGAAATGGGTTATGGGCCTAGCTGCTAATCACCCTATTAAGCCCGCTTTTGTTGTTTTTCATCTTCCAAACCTTATTTCAGCCATATCTCCCAAACGATAAGTCAATGTGACCACTCTACGGAATGGGAAATCATCATCCAAATCCAATGGAAGTGGTTTCAGGTCAAAACTCCTTACCAATCAAAAGTTATAGGCAAAACGGTCATTTAAAATTCGGCAAAAGTCGTGAATATGGGAAATGACCCCAATAGTCGTTTCCTAAAGTTACTCGACCATATGACTTCGTATACAAATAAAATAATTATTCTACAATCTTCCGATACATGGAATGCGGGTCCTTACACTTGCATTTCTCAGTTCAGCTGAAATTGCAGGCACATCTAGAGAAGCTAGAAGTTCGTTGTTCCTCATCGAATTCTCAACTCTCTGTATTTCATAGCCTTTTAGAGATGGTGGGGGTGGTACATGAACATTCGTAATTATATAATAAACAGGAAAATCAAAGTAAGTATGTTGCAAGAGTGGTACAAAATATTCAAAGTACATTAAGATCATCATAATTAGAATTCTTCGAACCTACTTGCCATTTTCATTCCTATCTTCGCCTTCCCCTGGTTGAATATGTGATTCCAACTTCTTGTAAACACCTGATGAGTTCAGACTTACTATTGAATCGCTGATTTTTTGTTTTTCGTTTTTCTGTGTCATCTTCCATTGATTTACCGTAGCAGCTGACTTTAGATTAAGGGTTTCATTGCTAGGTTCTGGATTATTTAGCCTTGCCGACTTCCGTGGACTTTTCACCTCAGCTATCTTTTGATTCATGGTTGCATAGTTAGGTCCTGAATTATTCAGCCGTGTCGACTTCCTAGGACTGTTCACCTCATCTATCTTTTGATTTGTGGTTGCATTGTTGGGTTCTGAATTATTGATCCGTGCCGACTTTCGAGGACTATTGACTTCAGTTAACTTTTGGTTCTGTTTTAGTTGATGAGTTGTCACGTACTGTCGTTTCAGTACTTTGTAACTACAACAAATCAAACAATGATATTATAATCATGATCTTTAAACGATATAATATCACAATCAAATTTTTTTGCTATATCAAAATATCACAAATATGTAAATGATATTATCTAGTTATATACATATATATACACACACCTGTAACCAGATTTGATGGCCTTGGCCGAATGATTACATGCGGTTGCATTTGCTTCAGTGGCTCAGCTGCAGTATCGACAACGCTGTCGATATAAAATTCCAAGTTGCCACCAATGTTAGCTCCATTGACATATTCTATGAGGTCCGCATCATTCTTCAGTGACTTCCACCCACTCACCATTTTTATATAAATCCCTCCTATTACGTTGTTGAAAAGTTCCTCCTTCACAAACTCCATGAGCACTGTGTACGAGAAGAGTCAGGATCAACGCCCTTTACTATGTTAAAGGTTCCGCCAACATATTCTTCCTTCTGAAATGTACTCTTGTGATTAAATGTGAGCTGTATGGATCCCCCTATCCTATACAAAATGTGTTTGTGTGTGTCCAACAAGAGGAAACCTAAGACAATTCGAATTGTTAAGACATGCCGACCTAAGAATTTATAAGCAATTTAAATCGAAACCCTAAAGTGATGTGAGAGAGTGTTATACCTCAAAATCGAATTTATAAGCAGTTTAAATCGAAACCCTAAAGTGATGTGAGAGAGTGTTATACCTCAAAATCAATGTTTGAACCCCCATTAAAGCCCTAATTGAACCGCAGTTGAACCAAGCTTGAACCCCCAAATCAAAGCCCTAATTGAGCTAAAATCGTTGAACAAAGTCTGAACCCCCAAATCAAAATCCTAATCGAACCGACGATTCAAAATGTTATTTCTGATTGCAAAAGAAAATGTTAACGAAATTGCTAAGAGGGGAAATGAAAATAAGATGGCGGGGTACGAAATGAATTGTACCAAAGAAAAATTGTCGTTCGGAGAAGAAGCGATCAGGATTGATGAGGTGGCACATTCTACAATGTAGGATCAGATTCACGTGGATCGCTACATAGGACATGGAAAGGTCTGTTATAGCAACACTGTACAAAATGTTGCATCATGTTACACTTGTTTGTCTAGAGCAACACATTTTTATGGCTAAGGTAGCATCCAACATAGAACGTTGCAGTAGGACCAAAATATTATACCTATCATCACATTTTGGCTGGCAACACCTTACAAAACCATTGCATTAGGCCGTTTATGGCGTAATGTCATCATTTTTGTTTACTGTATCACTCTATTGAACAACTACACAACTTCTTTATTTGTTAACATTAAATCTATTTCTATGTTTTATGATAATTCATATGTAGGGAGGATCAATTGCGACGACTGCCGAATAAATTGGGTGGAGGCAATGCTACTGCAATACTATATGGTAGCAGTATTAATTCTGGGAGAAGGGATGTGGAGAGGAGGACAAGACATGACAAAGATACCATTTTTTTCTTATTCAATGCAGTTTTAGTTCGTGTTTGCTTCCTACACGTCTGATGCGTCAGGCGTAGACCCCACTGAACTGTCCAGTCAAACAAAACATTGAGATTTTATCCGTTTGTGTCAGACGCATTCGATGCGTCAGACACCGTCTGACACGAACGAACAAAATCCCAACATTCATATCCTTTCATTCCCCATATATACGACTAAATTTCATTTTCTAAATCACCAAACTAAACACATACAATTTGAAAATTCAATTTTTTTTCCAAGTTTCGTCTTCCATTGTTTTGGGTAATTTTGTTTATATTTGCGTTTTTCATATTTTTATCTTCTATATATATTTTTTTCATTTTTTTCTGAATTTTTTTCGTTCTTTTTTCAGAGTGTCTAGCCAATCTGCTACTTCATCCACCTGCACCATCGTCGACTAGAACAACGATCGTACAAACGTGTTCATCGATGTCTATTACAAAAACAGTGGTACGCGTGCTCACCGTGTTTCATAGTGGTGCTAGGTGATTACCGCTATATTTAACAACTGAATTAGCCTGAACTAAAATGACAGACAAATGAAGAACAAGTTCGATAGTTTAACGTTATGCTATAAATCTGAAATCCGTCTGCATTCGTATCCGGAAAGCGAATAAATATCTGATATCCTAAAAAAGGGATGCAGATACAGATGTATAGATACCGACATTCGAAAATTATCCGTCAGATTTTTTTTCTAACGCTATGCTAAAAATCGTATGTATTTTAGTACAACGAATGTGAATTATTTATTGCCTTACTAAGTCGAAGATTTATATTATATGCACTAAATGTATATTAGCTACTCAAATCTATATAATTTCATTATATATGTTTATTTTTAATACTTTTCTGATCAATAGAATTGAGAAACATTTATGTTAAACTAAAAAAATTCATTTATATTTCTTCATTTATCATTCATTGGCGAATAGGATAATTATCCGTATTCGCGGATATGGATTCGAAAATAATTTCTGATACGCATACGAGTATAGCACTATTCGTATTCAAAATGACAGCCTTATGCAAAAAAGGTCGTGATCCCCTTCGGTTAACTTTGACCTTCCCTAAGCCGCTTCAATTTGCCATTTTCGGTTCAATAAGAGCATCTCCAACTGTTCCGAAGTGTGGATTTTCGTATTTCGATTATCCACACTCCGGAAATTGGGGAATCACAACAGTTTTTAGGTCCAGGCGGTTGTTCAACAACCGCGTGTGACTACGCGGTTGTTCAACAAACGCGTGGCTTTTTTAAAAAACGGCTCGTCAAGAGAAAAAATGCGCGTTTGTTGAACAACCGCGTAGTGCCTACGCAGTTGTTCAACAACCGCTTGAATATTTCCGCCTATATCAGGCGGAAATGCTCATTTTTCAATTCATAATTAATTTCATTTCCCTCCTTTTTTTATTAATATCTACGACGAAATGCCGCCACGTAAAGCTAAGGTCTAGTAGAGTAGACAGTTCAGCCATCCTCCGACAGATCCTAATGTCGGACCAGTACATGCCGCACCAGATGCCACTGTGACTGCTGCGAGCCTTAGAGTATTGCACGATCTGCCTGCGACATTTACACACCGAGTGTCTGTTGCTGCTGCGACACCTCAGGTATAATTTTATAACTTTGTTACTTATAACCTTTTTACTATTCACGAATGTTGTTTAATGTTACATGTTTACAACAAATTTACAAATGTTTAGGTTTGACATATTGCTATGCGAGGTAGTTGGTCACGTTGTACGACACTTTTTGAGCAGTTACTCGAGCCTATGTCACTTAGACTCCGTGATACACCATTTGGCGACTTTTTAGATTTACCTAGGTTTGCTCATGTTGACCGATGCCTTGTAGAGACTATTAATGAGCGATGGTGGCCTATTACACACACATTTCACTTTGCTGATTTTGAGTTAGGGCTCACTCCTTTGGATTTTTACGTCTTCACGGGCATCGAGATTGGTCGTCCAAGTCATCACCCCATTCCCTTTGATGTATCATTTGAGGAGTTTGATAGTTTTTCAGAGCAGTTACCAGGTTTAGATCCTCATGCCGTTTCTTTAGGAGCCATTAGCCTACCTACTATATATGCCTATGTCACTACACATCGAACCACTGTGGCTATGCACACCCCCGTTATCAGGGCCTTTCTATTATACCTATTTGGTTCCGCCTTTTTTAGCAACAACAGGGGGACTATTAGACTTGGTTTTTTGGCTAGCCTTGTAGACATAGAGCAGTTGCATTCGTTCGATTGGGATACATCGATATTAGGCTATTTGTATGTAGCTTTGGATCTCTACGCCGTACAGCGCTGCAAGCAACTGTACGGTTTCTGGTATATTCTCCCATTTTGGTATTACGAGTACATGGCGAACATGCACCCCCGACTTATTGATGAGGCCATCAGTACACCGTGCATATACTTTCTGAGATTACGACGATGGGGTCCTGGTATGCATCTTGCTCGTTCTGCACAGGGTGTGCATAACGAGCTTATGGAGGCGCGCATGTAGATTGATAAGAGGGAGCAGGATGGCATTATTCGACGTCCATGGCAGACGTACATAGATTTTCTGGCTCCTTAGGATGAGCACCCGCTCATTTTCAGTTCTAGTCTTTCGAGGCATAGGGTATGCTTCCAGGTGCCTACATGCCCTTTCATTTGGTATTTGGAGGAGCGGTGTTGGCTACAACCATACGGGTTAGAGCGCATTCCTTCCGATCCATTCCCATGGGATCAAATGTTCGGGGATATACAGGTAGGATAAGCATATATTGAGGGTATGAGGGCTGCAGGCTAGGTGGACGGTGAGCCTTTTACAGTGCCCGGAGATTTTGATACCTATTGGGCTCGAGTTGCGCCACGCTCTTATGCTTTACCAGACTATATTCGCTATACATGTATGATTTCATTATAAAAACTTCATGTGTGTAACACAAGTTGTCTCATTAACATTACTCGCTATACATGGACTATGATAGATGTATATTGGCTGCTTTTGAGCGTATGACGTTGGAGTACACACAGTTGATATACCAGAGTTTACACGAGCTTTGGCACAGCAGCAGTCTCATTACGAGGCCCAGATTGCTTCCCTACAGACTCAGTTACAGCAGCAGGGTTCTGGTGATGGAGAACATATGGATGATGATTTGGATGACGTTCATGATGACGTTAGTTATGACAGTTCCGATGGGGCAGGTAGCGCTTTTATGCATACTGACTGATGGTTCATGCAGCGTCATGGTTGTATGTTTTTGTTATGACTGACAGGTTTTATATTACATGTGTTGTTGATGATGATATTGTTGTATGTCTTTTTTATGACTTACGGTATGTTAATGATGACATTGTTGTATGTTATTGTATTTTATGTCATGTGATTTAAAATGGTGTTTGAAACGTAGTTTAAATTTTAAAAAGGAGTTTGAAATGGTGTTCGAAATGGATTTTGAATTTTAAAAAGGAGTTTGAAAAGGATTTTGAAATGGATTTAGAATTTTAAAAAGGAGTTTAAAATGGAGTTTGAATTTTAAAAAGGAGTTTAGAAAGGATTTTGAATTTTAAAAAGGAGTTTGAAATGGAGTTTGAATTTTAAAAAGGAGTTTGAAATGGAGTTTGAATTTTAAAAAGGAGTTTGAAATGGATTTAGAATTTTAAAAAGGAGTTTGAAATGGAGTTTGAAAAGGAGTTTGAATTTTAAAAAGGAGTTTAAAAAGGATTTTGAAAAGGAGTTTGAAATGGATTTTGAATTTTAAAAAGGATTTTGAAAAGGAGTTTGAAAAGGGGTTTGAATTTTAAAAAGGAGTTTAGAAAGGATTTTGAAATGGATTTTGAATTTTAAAAAGGAGTTTGAAAAGGAGTTTGAAATGGAGTTTGAAAGGGAGTTTGAATTTTAAAAAGGAGTTTGAAAAGGAGTTTGAAATGGAGTTTGAAAGGGAGTTTGAATTTTAAAAATGAGTTTGAAATGGAGTTTGAATTAAAAAAGGGAGTTTGGTATAATTTATTTTAATTAAAAATGGATTTTGGTATGATTTATTTTAATTTAAAATGGAGTTTAAAATGAGGCGGCAGTTTGAAAATTACATTTTAAATTTCAATTGAATGTGTAGGATTCAATATAATTCGGATTTCAGTAAAACCAAAAACATTTGAATCTGTTTAATTATATCTTTCCAACGAATGTGAAAAATTCAGATTTCATAATATAAATTGAAAGTTATGTACAGTTTAAAATTTAAAAAGGTCGCTATGGAATTTCAAACTCCATTTTAAAATTCAAACGCCATTTCAAATTGGAATTTTAAATTTCAAACGCCATTTTCAAACGTCATTTTAAATTTTAAATAGGAATTTTAAATTTTAAATTGGAAATTTAAATTTTAATTTGGAATTTTAAATTTCAAACGCTATTTTCAAATGCCATTTTCAAACGCCATTTCAAATGCCATTTTAAATTTCAAACACCATTTCATAATTTCAAACTCCATTACACAAACAAAATGCAGCTTACACCAAACTAAATTTCAAACTCCATTCCTACGCTGCATAAACAAAATGCAAACTTACACCAAACTGGCGCATACAAAGCCAATTAAAGTTTACATCCAAGTTATCTACATTCACGCACCTCCTTCTCTTCTTCGCCTCATTATCTCAAATCTCCGATACTCCGTATACTCGTGTTGCACGTCATCCATCTGCGAAATATCCGTAAACATGACTGCATCTTCTTCCTTTCGTCGTTTTGTCTCAACAAGTTGATGAATTGCGTCAAGCCTTTCTTGGTGTTCAATGCTTCTGCTCTGGAGTGCGCTCATATACATATCGTTAGACTCCTTTAATAGTTTTCTGATTTCGCCTTCATTCGCTCCTACCACTTGTTTTTTCTTTGCCGCCTTGGATCCTTCGGGTCTATCATATCGGTCAGCAGTAAGGTGATCATCTTCTTCTAAACCCATAGTTGCACTGTCCTGCGAATCTCTCGGACTACAACTGTCTCCAAATCTTGTAGCTTTCGCACGACTACCGCCTGATTGGACGTCTTGGACTGTTTTCTAAAGTGAAGATTTCCATTTCACATGATTAACTAGTAGGTCATACGCATGCATGAACTGATAGAAATGAGGTCCTTGTTTACTATCTGGTTTATATATTTGTTTGAATAACTTGTTTGCGGACAGTCTCTCCATCAATAATATGAAGCTTTTACTGCAACGCTAAGATGTAAAGTACAAAATATATATATATATTTAATATACATTTTTTACCATATGAGTGTCATTTCCAAATCCGCTTGGGTTACTCCGCTTCAGGTTGTACATTTGCGAATCAAAGCATTGCGTTTGACGATTAATCTTACAATAACGACCTTTAATGGAAGCTACACTTCTATTCCGATCCATGTTCTTCCTGTTGTATGCATTAGTGATTCTACCCCAAAATGTTTCCCCACTTTGATCGGCACCACAGACAGGATCTAGCGAAAGTGAACAGTAGATGTAGCAAAGATCATAGTCTTCATTAGCACTCCAACTTGAAGTAGTTAGCATTCCACCAAACGGTTGGCCTAGATCTTGTAAATCGAAGGTTTCAAAGCTCATTCTTGCGGCATCAACATCAAAATCAGTAATTATTTTTTTAAATAGAAGTGGTTGAAGATGAGTTGATGTGGAAGAAGATAGGGTAGAAGATGGGTTGGTGTGGATGAAAATAGAGGGGTTGTGTATTTCTAAAGTTAAAAATATAACCGTTACCAAATTGAGACGTTGGAAACGCTCTACGCGGTTGTTCAACAAGCGCGTAGGGAATAAAGCCGTTGTGCTTTACGCACTTGTTGAACAAGCGCTTAGGTCTGCGCGGTGTTCAACAACCGCGTAATAAGTTTGGGGATTCCATAACTATTCTCCCCAGTTTCAGATCAGAGAGACATTTCCAACCATCGTTGGAGGCAAAAACGGGTGCGGATTTTAGAAATTTTGATTTTCAAGCATTTGTTGGAGATGCCCTAAAGAAAGAAAGGTAGGATTGAGCATAGTTCGACGTCAGCCCTGGCAGGTTTTGGTTCGGGCTACCCCTATCATCATTGAAACTGAAATGGCGTCATCTCTCAACTTCCTTTCCTCTCTTCACTTCTCAAATTTATTCTCTCGCAACATACTCAGGCCTTCTCTTACAAAATTATTATCCAATCCAACTTCGTTTTCTCTTTCTTCTTCTCTTACAGCCCTAGATTCGCACAATTCGCATCACCTGCACAATCGAGACGAGTTAACTGTCCTTGGAATCGAGACTAGCTGTGATGATACTGCTGCATCAGTTGTAATCTTCCCTTCATCTTTCAACTACTTATTTATTCTTTTGGTTGAAGTCGCTTTCTTGCTATGTTTCAAAACAATTTTGGATCTTGCAGTCCCTTTGGTATTGTATATAAGTTGCAGATTTCAAGTGAAATGTGTATCATTTGGCGGATTTATGGACATGAGGGTTTATTAAGTTAATGCAGGGCTTTGAAAGAACTGCTTTAATAGGTTATTGATACGAATTGAGCTGATATATATAATGTATTGCTTGACTAATCGGGTTGTTTCTAAAATGCATAGCAAATGCGACCTCTAAATGAACAGACTGTTATATTTGACAGGCAGTGTGTTTTGGTTTATGTCAGGTTAGAGGAAATGGGGAAATCCTTAGTCAAGTTGTATCTTCACAAGTAAGTTTTAATATTTCAAATTTAGTGGTAATATGACATGCTTATACAATATTATTATGGAGCAGCAGCTTGAACCCAATACATTAAATTACATGATCTTACTAGCAGTAGCTACAGCCTTATATCTATCACTTGTTAGTTGATTAACGCTTGAAACAAATTGCATGTCATATGATGAGCGTAACATTTTGATATAAGTTAGAACTAGATGTAAAGTTGTTTTTCCCGTATTTTTTCCGTGAATAACCAATGAGAAATGCGAGTTTATTTGTTTAGTATTTGTGCAAAATCGTTATTATCGTAATGTAGAGTTTGGAACTATCATAATACTTGTTTGTAAGATTTTATTTAATTTTGAATGCAATGTTTGATTTTCTATCTATGCTGTCCCAATAGTGCCACATTGTTTAATTAAATGTAGTTACAGAATATAGAAGAATTGACTTAGTGCAAAGAGTAGCATGCCAAAAGATTTGAAACCTAGTCAGCAAGTTCAACATGCTCCAAGCACTTTTAATTGTGGAAAAATTGATGGGTATGAACGAAGAAATAAAAAATATGATGATATGGATTGCATCATGAATGGGGTCACTAGACTCACTACCTTGAAAGTGAAATTTGATCCGATTATGGTGTAATCGATAATTGTTGTTCGCTTCTTAAGGTTAACACAACGATCCTTCATGGTTGTACACTCAAGGTTAAAATCATTTGAAGGTTTGTAGAAGTTATTGCCCGTGAGTTTTGGGCATAATTGGAAAATGGATGTTATTTCAAAGGAATTTGTAGAGAGAGAGAAATGAAGATAAGATTTGTTTTATGCAGATTTTGTATTCCTTTTTTCCTTCTAAATAAGAGAAATCATACAATAATTCCAACCTCAATTGTCCTTTCTTCTTTAAATAATAACCGTTGCGTACAAATGTTTTCTCATTAATGAAGTAAACGAAAGGTCAGTTAATGAAAAGTAATTATTCAGCAATTCATCACTAATTAAAACAAAGAAGAAAAATGAAAATAACATGGACAAGAAGAAAGTTTCATATGTATATGCCAGTGTCTTTAAGTTCAAAACTTAATCTGAGTAGTGAATTTCTTCTTGGAATACAAAGATTTGGGTTGAGATCTCACAACAAGTGTCTACTAAGTTTTTATTTTACAAACTCCACGATAAATGTGCATTTTTAATGGCTGTGTGTCTACCTTGTTAACTCATGAGAGCCCTAGAGAGCTACGGTCTCTTGTAGAAGACGGCATATTTCATGGCCAAGTGGGTGAACACGTCAAGTGCTTCATTCTAACACCGCCACTAATGGTTATGGACTCACTAACAGCAAAAGGCTCAACCTCTCAAAATAAATAAACATAATTCATCAACTGCATCTCAGGAGTGTCACCAATATTGAATATTAATAATGTATAAGTAATCAGGCATTAGCTCAAAATAAATTAATGAAATCCATCAGATGCATCTCGAAAGCACCACAAATGATGGTTTGAAAAAAGCAAATGGGCTGGCTCGAACTAAATCAGTATATTTATAAGTGTGTCTGAAAGTCATCATTAAAAAACTGGTTATGGAGTATACAAAAACAAAGAATCTCAAACCTATAACAGCTGGTGGAATCCATCAAGCGTGTCTCAAAAGGAACACCAAAAACTGATTAGATTAGATTATATAAAAGCAAAGAAACTCAAACTCGTACTAAATAATATAATCCATCAAACGTCTCCAAAGCACCATCGAAAACTGGTTATGGTTTACATAAAAGTAAAGAAGCTCAAATTCGTAACTAATAATATAATTCGGCAAGTGTGTCTCAAAAGTACCACAAAAAAGTAGCTATGGATTACATAAAAATACATGAATATTAGCTTAGGTCCTTAAAATCAAACTTAATACAATATTAATTGCACAATATTATGCAATTATTCAATGAATAATTGCAATCATTTATGCAATTTTTGATAAAATTGCATAAATATACAATTTCTTGTAAAACTTGTGGAAATTATTGGAACTTTTTGTGAATAATTGCAGAAATACCCGCAAATTTTCGTTGAATAATTGCGATTTTTCTACAATTTTTTTATATTATTGCATAATGTCTACAACTATTCGCAGAATAATTGTATAAATTTATACAATTATTAGTTAACTTAATTCTAATAACCTAATTTACATGCAATTTTTAGCAAAGATGTTTTGGTTTTTTTTCAAATTTAATTGTGGTTTTAGCCAATCTGTCCTTAAAATAAAAGAAACTTAAGCTTGTAATAAATAATAGAATACATCAAGTGAGTTTCAAGAGCACCACTAAAACAGATTACGGATTATATAAAAATATAGGATCTCAAAATTATATCAAATATAAAAATTCATCAAGTAAGACTCAAAAGCACTACCATAAACTAATTATGGATTATATAAATGTAAAGAAACTCAAAGTCATGTCAAGTAAATAATAATAATATCAAGTGTATCTCGGAAGTATTACCAAACATGGTCATACTTTATAAAAGCAATGAAGCTTAAGCTCATACAAGACAATAGAATCTATCAAGGGTATCTCAAAAACACCAAAAAAAACTGGTTATGGATTATATAAAATGAGAGAAACTTAAAATCATGTCAAATAGAAAAAATCATCAAATGCATCTCTAAAGCACCGTCAAAATTGGTTATAGATTAAATAATACAACGAAGCTTAAAATTCATGTAAAAATCAAAACTCATTAAGTACTTTTTAAAAGAACAAACTAAAAATGGTTATTGGTTATATAAAGTGTGTTGCTAAGGGTATATAGTTTTCCTTTTCCTAAAACCATATAAAAAATAATAATCACAATAAAATTTCTGTTTTTAATACTAAAATCATTTCACATGGCAATTAAACACTACGTAATGTTGTTTTGCACGACGAACAATCGTCGACTAATACCATTTCCTACGATCGTCCGGGCTACTATTTGTTCGATATTGATGCTCGCGGAAATTGGTATTGGGTTGTGGTTGTTCACCATGTAAAAAGAGTTGAAAATGACGTTTTTGATAGTCCCTTAAAATGTCATGTATTAGGCAGAGTATAGCGTAAAATATTGTGGCATCTTCGATTGTCCATGTATTACGAAGAGGGTAGTATTAAATTTTATGATATTTTTTAGCAGTGGTATTTAGAAGAATAAAATGGGATGTCCTTAGCAACATGCTATATAAAAGCTATCAAACTTATAAATGCAAAAATAAAAAGGGAAAGCGGGATCATATTGTACTATTGGACCACAAATGAATATTCATTACATTTTTTTATGCTCTACGCTTAATGTCTATTCTTCTTAGGAATTTAAAGATCGGTTTCCTTTGAAAATAATCAATTTTTCTTCAATTATATTCATTTTAATGAGTTCACTCTTTATCATTTTCTTGATTGTTTTAGGTCTAAATAGATGTGTATTCTCTTTCCATTACACATACTTATAGAAATTTCAATGTTCATAAATGAAGATATAAATGTAACTCCCTAGCCCAGATCCTAAGTATCGGTATGTTTAATGGCTCAAGAGAAACATGATGTCTCCTTCAATTTTACTGCATTCATCCTTTAACTAGTTATGTTATCTATTCTTATATGTTGGAATTATAGAGGGACAACACATTTTCATAACTTAGAATAATTCTTTCTAGTTTATCATGAGGAATCATGTTAGAGACAACCTAACAAATTAGTTTTTCCCACATACAATATAATTTGCAAAATTTGGTATATTAAATTTTATATTTTTAGTTGCATTCAACATAATTTAACATGTTATGTATTTTCATATGTGTAAATACTAAATAAATATCATATATATATATATATATATATATATATATGTGTGTGTGTGTGTGTGTGAGAGAGAGAGAGAGAGAGGAGCGTTCTGGGGCACTCCTGTTTTGTAGCACCTCTTTAGCACCTATACCCTATCGTGAGTGGTGAGCTACACTAATCCAAATTCAACAAGATTTTGTAAATGTCCAGTCTACATATATATTATCATCCATCCAAAATTTGAGCTCATTCCGACATTCGTAGGATAATACATTTGATGTTTAAATTTAACGGTTCAAATAAATGTTTGAACGATGGATAATTGGGCTAAGATTTTGAAAATGTTATGAATGACTCTATATATATATATATATATATATATATATATATATATATATATATATATATATATGAGGAGCGTTCAGTGGCACCCCAAATCGTGCAACACCCCTTTAGCCCCCCTAATTTCCACCACACATTCCGGTTTTTTCTCTCCTTCCATTAATTCTCTCTCCCCCCCACTAACTTATTTAACTATAAATGGGTGGCTCTCCTTCGGATGCAAAAGGGGTGTCAAGAATTTGGGGTGCCATATAACCCCCCTATATATATTTAGTGTGTGTGTGTGTGTGTGTGAGGTAGAGAGAGAGAGAGATCAAATACCACCACCATGTATAAATGCAACATTCAGTTAAATTCACATCTTGTTTCTGTCATGCATACATAAATCCATAAAGTATGCGCTTATATACAATTGATATGCAAAACATCGTATGTTTACGTGAGGAGGAAAATCATACCAGGTAAAAGCACATGAAACTTCCTTTCTATTTATATATTCAACACAAATATTTCTAGTTCTTAGTACTTATAATCAAACTGCAGTTCGTATATGCTGTTCAAATCATATATTTTCCACATTTTTATGCATATTATCCCCACCGCCAACTTATATTGGCGAGTTAAATAAATATTGTCGAAACATGTTGTTTTCCTTCGACTCACATATCAGCCAAAACCATCATTTTTCATATTCATGATCATACAAGAATGTTTGTCTATTAATATTAATATTAATATTTCGTTTGAAATATTTTATGCGATACTCGAACAATTACTTATTCTTGTTAATTTATAAATATCTTTCATAAGTATAGCTCTCTTTACTTTCAATATACGTCATTTTATTTGATTTTAAAGACAAACTCATTTCATAAAACTGTATATGTCTTGTGTACAATGTATCTTCACTGTAAAGTAATGCATAATCTATATTATTGAATCTTCATTTTCAATAAATTCATTCATGTCAACAAAGTGATAATCGAATCGTTTGAAATATATTTTATTTTAAATTGTGTTGTCAAGCACAAGCACATGTATAGAATATGAATAAGTTTGTCAGTAAATGTAATTAAATTTTAAAATATGCTCATGCCATTAAGATGATAGTGTTCTATCTCCTTTTCTAACGAACATTTTCATAACCAATATATGTAAGCATTCATATTTTATCCATTCTCAACATTTTTCAAATATTAAATCTTAATATGTTTCTCATATCTTTCTGCTATTGAAATGCATAATCAAGTATCGTATTAACCTAACAATGAAATTAGCAACTTAACGATGAATTTAGCAACAATCATTTCTTAAAATAGACTTCTGATAAATTCAATATTCTGAAAAGAATAGAATAATTGCGTTTAAAATCAGTAGTATATGTTCTTTGCATAACATAAGAATAAATCCAACTTTATAAATTAATAACAATAGAGTCTAATTAGTCAGTTCCAGATAAATTCATCGTGATTTGCCATGCAAATTCATTTTCCATTTAATTATAAGATAAATTATTAAATGCTCCTAATTTACTTCCACAAAATAAATCTTTAATCAACTTTAAGATTTAACACTCATGATACTCTTAATGGGCACATTTAAAGCAAACCAGTATTTTTATCGTACTTGTATTCCATGAAATCTCTAAATGAAATCACAGAGTGGGTTGTTTACCTGCATTCATGTTTGCAGGTAATGTGCAGCTTGTACGATAACTTTATTTTAAAAAATGGTTATTTTTTATGTTCAACTTTAAATGGTACTAAAAAAAAATACTTTGTATGGATTATTCTATAAATAGTTTATTTCGGAACGTATACATCATTACAAGAAAGAGCAGTAAATGCGCAAGCAAAAGAAATGTTGTTAAATTGAGAATGCATATTTACAAACATTTATGATCGATACATGTTGTTTTAGTTCCATCCAAAAAATGAAAGAATCAAATTTAAATAGCCTTAAACAGTGTAATCTTAAAACCACATAATTTAATGACTTGACAATGAAATTTAGGAGGAGAAAATAGATTTACTTTCCTTTCCTTATATAACATATCAAAAGAATAAGAATATTATTCATTACAAAAATTCCTTTTTTCAGCGTTAGATTATATGTGTATCATATAAACGTAGTCAATGAATAAATTATTTATCTAGATTATCAAAAGTTTTGGAAGTGAGTAATACACATTGTAAAATTATGTATGTCTGATGATAACTTCTAATGGTAAAATTATCAGCATATCAATACAATAGTTAGTACTTTGTTATTTACACACATATTTCAAAAAACATTTGTTCATTTCTACAATTAAACAAAACCGTTTTTAGTTAATATTGTTAAAACAAAGGAGATCATTACATAAAGCAATTATATTTGTCATGGATTTATATTCCTTCCAACAAAGCAAAATTGTCATCATAGCATATTCAATTTTCTTTCACTACAGCTAACAAAATATCACAATCAAAAGTCAATTTTTAACCTCTTTACATTCTCAGACTTTTCAATAGAATAAGGTTATTGTCAAACTCTATGATAATTCAAATAAAAGTAAGGAAAATTTTAGAACATACCTTGGCTTTAATTTGCTATATTTTTTACTTGTTAATGTTTTAATACTCCAAATTCAATTCGACTTTGCTCAATCCTTGTTTTTTTTCTTCGAATGCATTAATTATCATAGTAGTCTTATCTTTATTCCATAACCCAAATAACATAATCCTCATGAAAGATGGATTCAATTTCGCTTTCAAATTGTTGGAAAATTGATGGTATAGACAAAGAAAAATTATAGTGATACGAGTTGTGTCGTGGATGAGCCCGCTGCTTTGAAAGCGAAATTCGATCCGAGTATGGTGCAATCGATAATTGTTGTTCTCTTCCAAGGTTAACACAACAATCATTCATACTTGTGCACTGAAGTTTGAAAGATTTGGTGGTTTGTAGAGATCACTGCATAAACTTTTTGAGTATAATTGGAAAATATATTTTATCTTTAAAGGAAAATGAGGAGAGAGAGAGAGAGAAGAAAACTTGTTTTCTGTATATTTTGTATTCCCTTTTTCTTCCAGATGAGAGAAATTGAAGAATAATTCCAGTGTCATATGTCCTCTTTTTATTAGTAAATAAGCATTCCTTAAAATGTTTTCTCATTAATGAAAAAAATAAAAGGCTGGTATATTTTGGTTTTTGGTGTAATTATCCAACATTAATGATGTGTAATAACTAATAAGTCTTGCATTTGTTATGCTTTTCTCCAAAGGAGGACATGAACAGAGGTAGACTAGGAAGCATATCCTCTAATTTCAAAGGTCATATAATTTTACACCAATGCATAGTATAATCCATGATTGGTTGTTATTTATCTTTTGTAGTAGCACGTCTGTATGTTCAGTAAGTTTCATGTTTTCATCTGATCAAGGCAGAATTGCTTTCACGTTATGGAGGTGTTGATCCAAGATTAGCGGGAGAAGCGCATTCACTTGTAATCGATCGAGTATGTTTTTTTTCAATCACTCAACTTACTGGGTCATTTTACAGTGATCAACTCCTATAACAAGTTGTCAGGATTTGAAATGCTACTCTTTTGAAAAGTTAACTTGACTGCAATGTTAACAGGTTGTTCAACAGGCTTTGGATGATGCAAATGTGTCAGAAAGTAACCTTTCTGCTGTTGCTGTTACAATCGGTCCTGGGTTAAGCCTTTGTTTGAAAGGTATGTCTAATAGTGTCACACTTGCAGCAGTTGTATGATATAATTATGAATATCCAGAATTATTATTTTACTCTTACGCTAGCTGTCTAAAGTGCACAGTTTATGTAATAGATGTTTATTATTTATATTTGAATTTGTAAGTTTAGAAGAACATTTGAGTGGAAAGAGATAATTTCTAAACTTTATAAATTTTAAGCGTTTCAGTACAAAAAACACCAATGAAAGCTTATTCCGGCGAATTAGATCATAAAATGATTGTAATTGGTTGATCTCTTTTCTCCTTCGTTATAGTTAGGAAAATCTTCTGTAAGTAACACGAGACACATAAATATGATAACATGGATTGAAAATTACTTGGAAGAAGGTTGTAGGGGAAAAAGGAATTTGATGGAGTAATTTTTATGGATGTACAGTAGTGTTAGTAACAAATAACCATGATTCACATATAGGTATCTTTTGTTAGTATACCTATTACAAAGTACTTTCTTTTATGTATAGAGTAAATTAAACCGCGTTCTGCTTGATTTTGTCCCTGGGGTTAGTTGTGAAGAAACTATGCAACCCTTCTGCTTTTTATATTAGCTTTTATACGTCGAGACTTGTACAGATTTTGAGATTCAAAAGAGTTCATTGCATAAAAGAGTCTGGCAAATATGTATAGGCATTCAATGCATTTCAAGCATAATAATCTATACAAGATGGGAAAATTAACAATTTATTTAAGCTTGAAAGAGTGGTTCTGAGTTTCTAAGTAAGGATATTAATTAGAATGTCCTGTTTGCTGTTTCAATTTATTGTACATTTTCTTTCATATAGTTTGATTTTGAGAATTTCTTTGAGTACAATTTTGTATCCACTAATATAAATATTTTTCCCACCATAGAACAAGCATTGATTTTGTACATCGCAGTAAATTGTGAATTTATATTGCTTATGTTTGTTATACAGTACACTGTACACCATATATACTACTGATGTATAAGGCTTATTGTCATTATATAAACACTCGGGACTTATTTTTGTGGCCATGTATTCAACATTGTCACCACAAGTATAATCTTTTGGTGCTATCCATTAGTGTGCATTTTCAATGTAGTTGGTGTCCGCAAGGCACGGAGAATAGCTGGGAAATTTGGTTTGCCAATCGTAGGAGTACATCATATGGAAGCTCATGCTCTTGTTGCTAGGTGAGAATAAAAGAATCGAATTCATCAAAGAAATATTCATCTAGTTTCACGGTTCTACCACAATGTTTGCTTAAGTTATTAACGTCATCTTTCACTTTAAACGCACTAAAAAACTGTTGCTGTAGAGATGCCTTGAATTCCTGTTGATTATTATTTAAAGTTGTCATGTTTATTCTAATTATTTCTATATAGGTTAATTGATACAGATGTTAAATTTCCATTCTTATGCCTTCTTATATCTGGTATGTACTCCATCTCCTTGTTACTGTTAAGTGTTTGCAATTCTTATATTATATATATGGAATGC